>SRLM01000130.1:106542-169482 GCA_015708895.1 Populus ilicifolia
ATTATATTATATTATAATCACTTTCCCATCTTTAATATATTATATTATTATAATTATTATATTATAATTATAATTATAATTATATTATAAATGCTAAATTGTTTGTTTTTTAATTTTTTTGTTGTTTTTCTTTTAATAATTTTTTTATTTGATCCCAGGTTTAGTATGTTAGTATAATTTGATGAGTTAACTTGAATTTTTTTCTTTTCAATTATTTTTTTATTTAGTTTAATTTGTTAATGTTAAATTTTTTTNTATTTAATTATCAGACTTTCATAACGCGTATCTCGGGTTTGATGGGTTAACTTAGTTTAACGAGTTAATCCAATTAATTTTGGGTAAACCCATTAATTATTTTATTTTATTTAGTTATCAAACTTTCATGATACAAATTCAAGGTTTGATAGATTAATCCAGTTAATTCAGATTATTTTTTTCCTCATTAGTTTTTTCCTCCTATTAGTTTTTTTTTAATTAGACTATTTAATTATCATTCTTTTATAATACAAACTTATAGTCAAATCAACATCTAAAGCTCCAGGTTTTGCTATTGCAGTCAGACTCACTTAAACTTAAGTCATATAAATTTAATATTATTATTAATATTATAAATAGTATTCTTGAATCAAGTGTTGCAGTTAGATCTAGGGCTTTTGGGTATATATTTGCAAAAAAATCTAACACTTTTAGATCTTAAATATTTTTTTATATTTTTTATACAAGAAAAAAAATTAACCCAATGCTTTTTTTTTATCCTTTTTTTTAAGCCTTTTACTATAAACAGCATGATGCAATTACAGTAAAAAAACTTATGTTTTTAGTTTATTTTTTTCTATAGTTTCTTAATATTAAAGTTTTTCTATTTAGTTATCAGACTTTCATGACACAAATCGCGGGTTTGATGATTTTACGCAGTTGATTCAGATTTTTTTCTTAGTTTTTTTTCCTTCCTGTAAGTATTTTTCTCTTTGCTTTTTTCTTTTTAATTATTTTTTTAAAAATTAGCTTATCAATATTAAATCTTTTTTTCTATTTAGTTATTACATTTTCATGACACGAATCCCAAGTTTGACAAGTTAACTTAATTTGACAAGTTAACTCAATTGATTTTAATTTTTTTTCTCATTAGTTTTTTTTCTTTTTGTTAGTTTTTTTAATTAATCTATTTAATTATCACACATTTACGACATAATTTTATAGTCAAACTTACATCTAATGTTATTATGTTTGGTATTGTAATCAAAATCACTTAAACTTGGGTAATGCAAGTTTAATGTTATTATTAATATTATAAATATTACTTTTAAGTCAGATATTATAGTTAAATCTAAAATTTTTGGATATAACTTTACAGAAAAACCTAATACTTTTAAATCTTAATTTTTTTAATATTTTTTATGTAAAGTAAATTGACTCGCAATATCGGATGGGTTATATAACTAGTAAAAAATTAAAAGAGATAGGGAATCCACTATTTCAATGGTTGAAGCGCCTCATTCAATACTGGATTGTAACTTTTTTTTTTTAATTATAAAGGTTTTTTCTATTTAATTCTTCAATGTTGATTTTATTACATTTCGATCTTGATGGTTTGTTTCAATAAGCTCAATGCAGGTTTTTTGCATGATCAGAAAAAACTTACCATAATTAGATGGGCACTTGATTTTATAAAAGATTGTTTGATTTTTATATTTTTTTAAAAGATTAAAATTAAAAGGACTACAATTAAAAATTATGATAAAAGGGTAGCCATTTTCCTCTCTGAAGGGAAGATCAAAGATATGACCTGCAATTTAAGGGGGATAAGAGATAAAAGATGGAGGAAAAGAAAGAAAAGAAAAATTGATAGTTGAAGCCGCATTAAAATTCTATAGTAGACAAACGTCGCCTTGGGAGGAAGCCACCGCTGAGATGGTTCCGGCAACACTAAAAAAGACCACTTTTGGAGCTTGAAGGAAGTTGCACACCCTTCCTCGATGCAGCAACTCCTACCACATACTTGCATATATTTTTTTTGTCCCCGTCACTCAATTTAATATTTAATTTTATAATAACTCTTCAATGAGCCCAAAATCTCATCTTACTAGAGCTAAAGTCCTCTTCTTTTAGTTTAGTAGTTATTTTCTAATAACTTTTTAATTTAAGACTTGTTTGAAACTGTGGTCTTGATTATAGTTTAAAGTGTTTTTTTATTTAAAAATATATCAAAATAATTTTTTTATTTTTTAAAAATTATTTTTGACATTAATACATTAAAACGATATAAAAATATAATAAATTATTTCTAATAAAAAAGCTAAAATATAAGAAATGTAATTTCAACTATATTTTCAAATGAACTATTAGTATGAACTATTAGTACCGCATCTAATGAATACTTAATCAAATATATATATAAAGAAAGAGAGACAACAAGCCCATCATATTAGCATACTGTGATTACATTGAAGATATCATTTATGGATTTAGCAATTTGGGTTGAGCAAGAAAAAAATTAATATTTTAAAAATATATTTTTAAACTTATCCTATATTTTTACTGGTTGTTCTGATTATCTTTAATCCTTTTAAATTAACTATGTTTCGTTGTGAAAATTCTTAAATACCTGAGTGCATGTAACACACATGAGACATATTTTTATATTTTTTGTTCAATTTAATCTTTTATTTTATAATAACTTTTTAATTTGTTTTTTTATTTCATTCATGCAAGTCCAATGAAAGCCTTAACAAAGAGACAAAAAAAAAGGAAAAATAATAATAACATTGGCAAATCAGGTTAATGATGTATTATGATCATATTAGATAATAAAATTTATGGTTAATTTAAGTTAATTGAGATGATTCAATGTGTCATTATTTTAACATTAAAAAATAAATATTACTCTAAATTTTATTTCTAGTTAATTATATTTTTATTGGTTATCTTAATTATTTATAAATTTACCAAATCAACTAAATTATATCATGATAATTTTTATATTATTTAATTTAAAGTTTTGATAAATAAAATATTAAGTTAAGATATTTCAAAATTTACTCTGGAGTTTAATAACACTGTTAAAGATTACTTCTCGACATACCTCTGTTTTTAACAATTAAAAAACACAACTTATAATTCTTTTGAAAATAACTTTTGAATAGCACCGCCTTACAATTTTATTTGTTTTTGAAATTAGATCCTCGAAACCATACCCGCAACGGGTTGCGGGAATTAAAACTATTTTTTTTTTAGATTAATGTAGGTGTCCGGGCCAGTTTTCGCACACCATGACTAATTCCACAGGCCCTGAAATTAACGACTATGTAAGCCTCCAGTGACCATCATATGAGCAACTAAGGACTCGAACCTGAGATCACAGAGGGAGCAAACCCCTTAATCCTAAATCCTTATCACCTGACCACCACCTAGATGATTAATTAAAACTACTTCTATTTATAAGTTTAAGCAAAAGTTACGAAGCAATGTAGGACTTGACTGTTATAAATGTGCCTAAAACTGCTGACTTGAAAAGATAGGGATAAGATAATGATATTTTCACAGAGTAGACTTGAGGAATTATCCAACATGTGACTGCAATTACCATAAAGTCCAAAACTCAAATTATCGATAATTCCTTAACATACACAGAGGATATAAAACTGGAAAAAAAAAAAAAACACACTAAGACATCAGGAATGACACGCCTGTAACATCTAGAAACAAACCACACAATCTATGAAAAGAAGAGTTAGAAAGGACTTTGTATATCTTATTGAGAACTACACATTACACATTATATGTTATATTATACAAAAAAACTAAAATAAATATTTATTTCATTGTTAATTACTATGCTTCTCCTTGTCATTCACTATGTACGGTACTTTTCAATAAACAATGTTATTTTTTATTTTAGTTATTAAATTTTATTTTTATTTTATTTCATATTTTTTAGAATTCAAATGTGTGTAAACATGATAAGTCATCCATCCTATTAGACAAAAGAAATGAGAGAAAGAAGGCTCCAGGGCACCTAGGCTTGTTTATTTTATTTTGTTATTTTCTTAATAAATTTTTAATATGATTTTCTCATATTAATTACTATTTTTTTCTTTGATTGCATAAAAAACATTGAGGCATGATTTTTTTAATTGAAACTATATTTTTAAATCATGATAAGTTTTTATTTAAATTGCAATTTTATTAGAACAAAAGAGAAATGCATTAGCAAAGAAATAGAGTTAGATTGAAACGATATATTTTTTTTCTATTTATTCTTGGTTATTGATTTTTTTAAAAATAATAATTTAATTTTCTTTACTTCTTATTCAAAAAACATGCCGCTAATAATAAGTATTTTGTTTAAAAGAATGCATAAACAAGAAACAATTCATCTAATAAAACATATTTTTAAAATAATTTACATTTTTTTCTTTCATATAAATGTAGTTTTTAATTATATAACAACCAACTAAAAATTAATTTTAAAAACTACTGTGACATGGCTTGGATAGATAACTAATACTTGTATTATAACTGCATTCCCTTAATTTATTAGACTCCAACACTAAATACACGGTGCATCTAGTTAAAAAAACAACTAAAATAAAAGGAAGAATCATTGTAACTCCTTTTACATTATTCTCTTACTCGCTATTAAAATGTAATGATCATTTTATCATTCTTATTTTAAAAAAATACATGTCTTTAGACCAGGGTTATTTTAGTATCCTCACGATGATTCAATTATCATGGATCCTAACAATGCAATCCACGACCAATAACAACATTCATTATCACCTTTTGATTCATTTTTATATAATTATAAGAATTTTATTTTGTATAAAATTTATTCTCAAAATGAAAAAAAAAAAAAACAAACAAACTTCAAAGTTAGAAAATGAGTTAAGAAAGTAAGGAAAATGAGATTCCCCCCCCCCTAAATGAATCAGCATCGTTGAAAAAAATAATAATCCTAGTGATGATGTGATGAAGACTAACATAGAAATTGTAAAGAGAAAATATATTTAAAATCTTTAAATTAAAGTCTCAAAATGATTGAAAAACAAGTTATTAACATTCAATATTCTATATACATATAGCATTCCAAAAGTATTACTATATAAACATTAGTTTATGTTTACATCTACTTTTATATTAACAAAAGTCTAACTAAATATCACAAAATAAATATACCTCAAACTTACATGTTACTCATGCTGAGATTATGATATACCTATAAATTAAACATTTATATTCAAGTTACAATCGTTTAATCCTAGTAACTAAGAAAACTAATATATTATCTTTTCCTTACTTATAACTTCCTTTAATTCATCTCTTTAGACATGCACTAATTTTTGTGGTTGAAGAGTCTATATTTTTAATCAAATTAATTTCATCAATATCAATAACTATACCAGGATATCAGGAATTATTTATTTTCAAAATATATTGATATCGGTCATTCTAATATCAAATAACTTCCGAAAATAATATATTTTTTCTTCACACTTAAAAATAATGAATTGACTAATGGGAGATATTAAGATATTTTCACAAGACTTATTAATTATTATTAAATTAATTAGAAGCTCTTGAAAGAAAAGATTTTAAAACAAGTGTCCAAGATCTCTTTTTTTTAACAAAGATTTTTTGTTATTATCAAATTAACTAATGGATAATTTGGTATTTAATTAAATAAAAAAATAAAAGCACGTGAGAGAAATAATGAAAATTGAAGATCAAGCACCACACCCTTGGAAGTCCTCTAAGAAGAATATCAACAAAAGCCATTTAGATAAGGAAAAACACTGTATGCATAGACTCATTTGCATTATTTATTGGAATTGTGTAATGATGTATTTGCCCTTCACACCTAAAAATATTGAATAGTTTGTTGGGGTAATGAAATCTTTTCACAATACTTATTAATTATTACTAAATTAATTAGAGATAAATAAGTAATTTTTTATTTCAAAAGCACAATACAACAACTAGACGCTCTTGAAAGAAGATTTTAACATTAGTGTCTAAGGTCTTTTTCCTATTTTCACAAAGGTTTTTTTATGTTACTATCAAGTTAGTTAAGAGAAATTAATTAGGGATAAATAAGTATTTAACCAAAGTCATAATTTTTTTTCTTTTTCAAAAAACTTTTACAGCACTTGAAATTTAACCTAACCTGCATTAGCGCGGGTGAACCTAGCAAGCATGGAAAGCTTGAAAATGGCAAAGGCTTGGGGGCGATGCATTGTCCAGTTGCCGATTTTTCTCTTATTAAAACCCTCACAGCATTCAGAGCAGGCCCTCATGAAGTCCCGCGACCAAGCCAGCCCTGGTGCCTTCAACTACAAGCCTACCCCCTTTTCGTTTACACATTTGTTCCATTAGTAANGGGGGGGGGGGGGGGGGGATACAGAATTCCATTTCCTCCTCCCCATCATTTCCATGTACAATTTTATTATCGATCTTTTGTTGCTCTGTACATTTTAGCAACCCACATTCATAAAAAGTTATTAAGAAAAAATGTTTTTTTATTTGCAATACATATTTTAGCCCCTGATTTTTTTTAATCATGGAAAAGTCTTTAGACGATGACTCATAAGAAATCATGCACGTCCTTTAAAAAAAATGGGTTTTTTTGCTAAAAGGTACTCAACCGTGAGATACCAAAGATCAAAATACTAGATGCTACGATTCCCTAAACAAAAAATTTCATACCACTATTTTAGAAATTAAGACTCACAGCTTGGTTTTTTTTAAAAAAAAAAAATAAAAGAGAGTAAAATACATTGTTTTGAAAAAGAAAAAGAAGAGGCACAAGCATACTTGCTCGTTTCAACATGAATGCCTGCAGAACCAATGCGAAAACTTTGCGGCACCGATCAAGCTTTTCCTCACCAAAAATGGCAATGCAACGATAGTGCTACATAAAATTGCCTCATCAACCAGGAAAGCTATTTAACATTCTGCTTTATTGCCATTGGTTGCTCGGTAAAATTGCTAAATCCAACTCATCCAAGGATGCTGATAGAATTTCCCACTCGTGCATATATGAGACTATTTATGAATTGCTTCATTCTTCATCACCGCACTCAGAAATCTAGTTCTTCAGGAAATTTGGCCATCCCCAGGAAAACATACTGCATCTCCTCTTTCCATGTCTGAATATCTCTCAATCATTAGCCATGATAAGATTGCATAGCAAGTTACCAAATACTATAAAAACATACCTCGTGTCGAAAGACAATCCTTATATCGGGTACGTTTGACTTGTGAATGTTGTTTCCTTCTGGCCCCCGCAAAAAATATTTGCTCCCCAACCAATGTAACTGCAGTAAAAACCCATAGAAGGATCCTCTGAACCTTACTCTACAAGCTATATTGTGTTTTAAAAACAAAATATCACTCATAATTCTTTTAAACTTGAAATGAAAATAAATGTCCTTTCAAATACTTGCAAGATAACCTAGATAAATTAATAACCTTGAATAATATTTTTGTTGAGTCCCCACTTAAATTTGAAGTTTAAATAATATCTCGGTTAATTAATAAATTTTCATGGTTCCAAGCGTATTACTTTATAGAGGTTTAAATGTATTTGAGAGTTATCCTTTAAATCTAATGCCATGAGTTTCTCATAACAGTAGAGTTTACTTTGGATACTTGAATGAACATTTATTTTTTCTTCTCACAAACATGTTTACTACCAACATTCGTTTCTCCTATTTTTCAATTTTCTCACCTTTGCTGCATGGGAAAATCCAGATTGATAAACAGAATTTCTTGCTATCTCGCATAGGTCACATGCACTGAGCTTCCATACCTGAAAAAAGAACAGAATTCTATAACATGCACCACTACAACTGAAATTACAAATAATATGGAACTACCGAACCTTTGCTGCAACACTGTACTCTTCCACTAGCGGTTCTTTTGTTAAATGAATTTGCAAGGGGTCATCAGTTGAGAGAGAAACATTCAAGCCACGCTGGAAGAATATAGGAAATGGGTTGTGATGATAGTTCAGGAAAAGGGAATTATTGCTCAATGGTGACATAGCCAATCCAATCTGGAAATAAAAGTGACAGTTGTTAACCATCGAAGCATTTTCCAACTTATGGACATACAACTGCATGAGATGCAAGATGACAGAAAAGAAAAGAAAGGGAAAATATTTCTACTCTGGAGTTTTTTTAAAAGAGAAAGGACTAGGAAGTTCAAAATCAATCGAGTAATTTCACCAAGGTGAAGCACTAGTACAATGTCAAATGAAGAAAATAAACATGCGTCTCTAGGATATTAGATGGCAGATAACAGTTTTTTTCCCCTAGCAACAGGAAAATATATTAAGATATGCAATAATACAACGATGCTAAATGGAAGAAGATTTCTTCCTGATAATACAATGTTTCGTTGCAAATCACAAGCATATTCCATTATTTCAACTGCATGTTTCCCAGAGTCAAGTGGAGCTAACCTGAGCAAGGTAATACAAATATTGCAAGACAGGGGATTTCCGCAAATTGATCCCATGAGATATATTATTGCATAGAAGGAATGCAGCAGCCAAATGGTCAACATCACCAGCCTGCATATTGTACTGATTGTCAGCAGCTCAGCAATCCAAGCAAAAATAAAGGAAAGATCAAGAAAAGCAATAACCTCTCCACAGTGTGGACGAAATTTGATTGTAGGCAATCCTTTTGATTCGCGAAGCTGGAAAAGTTGGGGAACAAAACAATTGGAACATGATCAGCATAAAGGGTTGTTCCTTCTTTTATTTTCTATTTTCCAAGAAAGAGCAACATGAAGGTGTAATAGACAAACAAATAAAGAAAACATCGCCATCCAACAAAATTAACCAAATGAGTTCTTGACTAATGCACTTGTCCTAGGCAAATCAACCTGTTAAGTCATTACTCAAAAATATTCCTCCTGCCAAAATGAAATTGAGGCAACAAATTTATCTAGCATTCTGGTAAGAACAGGGGATATTGCGTGGTGAGATCTTGGACTTGCAACACATGCAGCATGTTCAATCTTGTAAGCATCCATTTCATTAAAAATGCTGAGAAGACTGTCTCAAAAGTTTCCATCCCACTTCAGTAGGACCATAATTTGACAATGGCCTTTTCTGGTTATTTTGATAAATGAACTTGATGAATTAATAAGTCCAGTACTATAATTTGCTTTATATATCATCACATATTCTGGAGATCATCATGCAAAAGTTATAGACTACACGCATCAGCCAACTATACAGCAAGGCAACTTAAGTCAAATTCTTTAATGAGGTAAAAAATCTGGGCTAAACATTCAATTAATTGTTGTGTTTCTGAAGAGACAGGTTGCCAGTAGTAGAAAGGAGATATTGAGAAGAGGTGCAACGGAAAAGAGGAGACAAACAAACAAAAGAAGGAAAGAAAAATAAGTTAAAAGAGATTATTGTTGTTGAAATTTCAACCAGCCCCCCTCAATTGGGTGAAATTCCTTCCCTTTCCCTAACTGAACGAACCAAAAAGGGGGAACAATTGTAGCAAAAACCATTCCTCTATTTTACTACCAGACCAAACTCGCCCTTGAGAGTAGAAACTATCTTACTAATATGCTGCTTGCTATAACATTGAACTCGTATCAGCATTAATACACCCAATAACTAGACAGAAACAAGCTACATAAAGCATTGTTAAAGAAACCAAAATTTAGCAAGCAATGCACACCTTGTTAAGAGTATACAAGTTTGCATAGCAGTAATATGCATAATAGGAATATGCTGGATTAAACTCATTGGTCCATTCAGCTGGCTTTGGCATGTGTTTAGTTGGACGCCTTTCTGGTCTGCTTTCATCATCAACAATATCTAATCCCACAACCTGCATGAAGATAAGAGCATTAATTTAATTCTCTGAGGATGGTCTCTAACATTTCAGCATGTTGAGGCAAAGCTTTTTCTTATAAATGGGTTGTGAATTACACAAGCAAAAGCACAGCAGAGATAAAGAAATAATTTTTTTTTTAAAAAATCATGTTTGTTGGACCAAAGAGGAAAACATGAACTTCCTAACTATATCCACTAAAAACTACATGCCAATCAAATTATTACGGATATACACTATGTTCAAATAAGAGAAAATATGAGATAAATTTACCTGCATTAAAAAAACATGTAGTTGAGGATGGGAGCTCGGATTGATTGTAACTTCGAATAGTGGAATGAAAACATTATCAAGAATATTCTGGAATGAAGTAACTGTTCCCATTTGCTTGTATACATTGTAAAGCCGTGGAAGCTGCTAGTACAAGATTTTTATTAAAAAGGAAAAAAAAAAGTGGTGAAGATAACGGGAAAACCCAATAAAGATTTCACTCCAAGCAAACTCATGAATTGTTACCAGTGAGGACTTGATTCTAGAACACTTAAATTAGCCTAGAACAGTGATGCTCCAAGCGATACTGATGCACCATATTCAATTTTGTCAACTTATTTCTAACAATAGATAAACAATGCCACATGATAGTTCAAGACTTCAATTTACTAAAAAAAAGACTTGGATTCTTTTGTTCTAATATAAAGAATTTTTTCTTCCTAATATAAACTATCTTGTGTTTAATTAATTTTCTCATGGTCCAAAGTACTGAGCAAATACATTCTAATGGTATGAATCATCATGCTCAGGAGTGGCCACTCTAATTAGTTGGGTGGATGGATGGCTAAACACACATAACAATGCAGCTTCCATAAGAAAAGGCACAGCATTAAAAATTACCTGGATCAACCAAACAGCATTCTCACTGTAAATTGCATTATTAATGAACCAACTTGCCAACTGGTCCCATTCACTTTGTTTTCTCCCATATATGGATACTCTATACTCGGCCATCTGAGTTTATTGGATAACAAATTTTGGTGTCAATAATAATAAAAATGTTTTTATTAGAACTTAAGTCAATAACTTAGCTTACAGCTATTTGTAGAGCAATTCATAATCATTGGATACAAAATAATCAAATGATAACGGAGAACATGTAAGGGAGCCTGACGAGTGTGACTAATGGCTTGTGGCAAGAGATGCAACTATCATCAATGGGCATGAGCATAGTTGCAAGGGGGCGGCCTATGCCAGCCCTGGCAATATGAGGAAAAAAAGGAGTTGATCCAAAGCATGACAAGAGAGAAAAATGAAAGGCTGAAGGTAAAAGCAACCAGCAGCCAAACTGACAATTACAGGCTAGAAACATTGGTGATGATACCTCTGAAACTGCCATCCTGCCTAACATTATGGCTAATTAGGGACTAGAGGAGAGCCCAAATTAGTTTTACATAGTGCCCAAACCAGTAATGTCCATTGTTGAGGATCAACAAAAAGGATAGTTTAAATATGCCTATAGAATTCCTAAGCACATTGCAAATAATTCCAAAGCTGTCCTGAAATAGTAAGGTATATTTTTTTGTCCAGTTTTTATATAAATCTTTTGAGCATCTTCATTCACCACTGATATATATCAAAAGCTTCCCAAGGCAAACTAAAAACTGTGACATATAACTTCCCCCGACCGCTGAAGGAATCAAATGTCAATAAAATCAAAATAACAAAGCCTTATGCCATACAGCATTCAATAGCAACAAAACGTTGATTGATACAGAGCCAAAAAACCATGCAAATACTTGCTTAAACGAGCAGCTAGAAAAAGATTTCATTGCACATGAATCAAGATTTTGGCCTCTGAAATCAATTTCTAGAACTTGCAGGGAGCTTGAGGATGTACATGCAGAAAATGAGAGGGAGAGAACTTGTGAAGAGATTTTTTTTTCCAGTTGTACATACATGCTGCCAAAAATATAAGAAGAAAACTCCCTTTCCTACTTTGTGTAAGTACACAACATTTGTGCACATACTTTGACTGAAGAATGAGAAAACAATTGTTAAGGTAGGATAGCAGGATATCAATGCACAAAGGGTCCACAAAGAGACAAAATATGAAACACAGGTGCTCCTTAGAATGTAAGGCATTATCTTTCAGGAAAAAGAAATGGAAAAACTAAAAGAATAGACAAGCACTGGATTGTGAAGCAAAACCTGGTATTTGCTTGCCTCAAGATCTGATAAAACTCTTTTTGTTACTTCAGCCAAGAAACGTCCTATCATAATTCAGCTGAAGTCAGCACACACTTTTTTTCTGTCAAAAACAATCTAATTGAACACAGAAATTCACTTCATTGGATGTCTTCATGTACCCAAAAAAAAAAAGAGCAACCACAGAACAGTTCCTACAACAAATATTTAGCACAATTAAGCAAGTACCAATAGTTCAAAAAGTCAAGAACTTGCAGTGAAAACAAACATCACAACAAAGACATCGCTTGCAAAAATGGACCTGGCCTAGTTGAAGAAAACAATTATGCAGCAATTTATTAGAATGGCTGTAAGTACTACACTAATAACCTTGAATGAGATTATCCTGCTTTAAAAAGATCTCTCTGAGTCTGCTTTGTCCACAAGGATTATATTTGAGGTTGAATTTATCAAAACGGTGAAAGGTGCTCTTGTCAGCATGGACATCCAACAAATCAACATTCAAATCATACCTGTCATGCAAGTTTAAGATGCTATATCAAAACCATTCCTCACAATGAGGATATTTATAAAAACATAACATATATACCCAATCAAATAGGATATCAATAGAACATAATACATACACAGTCAAATCTAAACTCTCAAAAACTTCATTTAGCGTCATGTATTTTCCATCTCTGAATATAACAACCTGCAAAATAATGTACTTAGCATGTAATAAAAGGCATCTAAAGATAACATTGAAAGAAATAAAATAAACAAAAAATTATCTAACTAAATGATAATGCACCTGAGCTATTGTTACATAAGTTCTATTTACTCTGGATTGATCAACAAAGAAGTTTCCTCTTCTATGAATATGTTTCAATAATAGGTTTCTTACTGTAGGGGTTGAATTTTGGCTATGGGAAAATTGTGGAAGCGGGGAAGAAATTTAATCTCTGCATATTCTTGCTAAAAAGAACTAGTTCAAATTTGATACAGGGTCTAGTCTAATTTGGGATTTAGAGTATCAATTAAGTCTCAATTACAAGTTTTCTGTTATGTCTGCTTTTCTTTCCGTGCATAAAACAGAAGCACCTATTCTATGTTAATAGGAAGGGACTTTGAAAAATATAGTTATGCTTATTTTTGTTTAGTTTGAGGGATGAGGCCTGCAGTGTTCTGCTTCTTCCATTTCTTCTTGCTATTAGTAATCTCGAATTACTTATCACAACTAAAACAACAATCTCAAATCCTCCTTAATCAATCCCAACTCTACACACATCAAACCTCAATCCTGATTCTGACTTAAAGGCTCAACTTCTCCAAACCTAGCTCACCAAAAACATTTTGTGGTACAAAATACCTAAATTGTCGCACATCAATTTCATATCAAAGATAAAGTGATACCTCCTCTTTTATTTCTTTCTCCAGAATCCAGGTTTTAAATTAATTACATAAAGTTTGAACACAATAAATGCTGCAGGTGGCAATATTAGGAATGTATAATCCTGTTAAGTTGTCCTACAAGGAGTCATTCATTCAATCAACCCAAGTTTTGTCAGATCAATTGCATCAAGTCACAATGGAAGTGCTCTATCAAATATTGGTGCTTGTCGGATAATGTAATCATGATTAAAGAATCTGCCTTATTTGCTATATCAGCAAAGTGTTATTTCTGCAACGCTTTCTCTTAAGAGTCAAGATATCTACAACAACTACTGTCAAATGGATGTCCAGTTCTATAGCAATGTAGATGATGAGAAAATAGTTAAAGAAACAGAAGAGTCAGAGAATATTGCAAATTAATTTTTAAAGCAATTGCAATTACAAAACTCAAGAGAAAAGTGTTCCTTCGATAAGGAAGCAAACCAAGCAGTTTGACATGGAGCGGAAAAAAAAAGGTTCAAGCTACATCAAATCTAAGACAAACATAGCTGGAATAGCACATACAGCCACCAGAAAGCGAAGATGATAAAAGCACTATTGAACAGAACTGTCAAGCATAGTCAATAGAATGGAGTTAGCAAAATAGAATCACAATATTGCCAATGAAATTGTTGGTGACAAAGGGGATACGGTGCAATATCTTCCTCACAACTTTATAAAACTTCAGAATTATCAACAATTCATTCCGCGGTCTCCTCAATCTTTGGTAAAGACAACATCAACTAAATCAGCACATGAGTGCTAAGGGCTTTATAGTACCACACTTAAAAAATCAATATCAAGTTTTCTGAAGGAAAAAAGAAAAGGAAGAATTGATGACAGTTATGGTTATAGAAGGCTCATGTACCTTGGAAAAATCAAAACCTAGTTATCTTAGTTAGAACTAGAGTCTGTTTAGCATGGCTTGTGAAAAATAACTTTTGACTTTTGAGTCATAATTCAGAAGTTATTTTTCAAAAATAACTTATGATAAAAAGGGGTCAAATTAGAAGCATGTTTTGCCAAAAAAAAAAAAGACTCAGCAACATTTTGTAGTATAAGTTAAAATAAATAATTTCAAAGTTAAGAACTTTAACATTTGATTGAAGCAAAATTATGATTCAATTTTGTGAACTTTTTTATTCAAGTCAAAAGTTATTTTTAAATGTATTTATGACCTTTTTTGAATCAAAAGTTAAAACACAACTTAAATATATTTGCAAAAGTCATACCAAAGGGAACCTAATTCTTTATCAAGAGGTTTCTAGTCTAAGGACTAGTTTTAATGACGGGTTTAGTGTTTGAATTTAAGTTATGAAACAGGTTTTAATGACAGGTTTCAGTGTTTGAGTTTAAGTTATGAATAATCTGTTGTTCGAGGCAGAATTGTTATGAATATCTTTTTTCTTATAAATGTGGTCTAGTCCTATTTACAGATAAAATATTAATTAGGATTTTACTGTTATGTGTGTTTTCCTTTCCCATTATTAAGACTATTAGGCCTTTTGGTGCATATAAATCAAGCACTTATGCGGTACAAGGAGCACCTTTTCCATTTTCCAAGCATGATAAAACACCAGTAGGAAAGAAATCTAAAAGCTGAGCTGTCCTTCACACTTTTGTTCTTCTCTTTGCTTGCTACAGTGATCTCGGATTACCATTCACCTTCACAGTAACAGTCCCAAATCCTCCAATTAACACATCATTAATCAATCTCAATTCCACATACATCAAGCCCTTACCTTGATCTCCACCTAGAATCCCTAATTCACCAAAAATCCTAAGTTGTCTTGCATCACCAAAGCAAACACCTTACATGGTCAAATTGGTGGGAGATTGGGGTGTACCTCATCTGGTTCTTCTCTAAGTTTTGACTTGATGAAACGCAAGAGATGTTTCTGGTTCATGCAAGCAGAATGATGCACATGTGTATCAACTTTTCTGATATTGTAGAAATCACGGTGGGGTGCACCCTTCTGAGCCATGGATTCCCTGTCTGCATTTATTAACAGATGAAGGCGGAATTTCTGTATAGTGTGCAGATATAAGTTACAAGCACAAGCTGAAGTTAATAACACGAATCAAAAGGAGGTTTGAAGAAAATTACCTCCTCGAGAAATCGTAGCCTGAGATAGCATGCAGAGCGAACATTTCCGATAGACACGATTCTCAAGACATGATGCATATCAGTAAAAAAGGTGGTTGCACTAGCAACAGGGAAAAGTTCTACATTATCTGGATTAAAATTTAAAAAATCCTTGATTAGAAACATGCTAAAAGGTTAATAAAGTAAAAACTTTCAAAATTTTAAAAAATAAATACCGTCTCAGAAAAACTTGATCTTTAAAAATGTGCAGAATAGCCATGACCCAGATGTTTTCTTCATGAGTATATCCACCTTCAAGTCATTTTTTCAGTTTGGGTTCCAGAAGCTATTACTTCCAAGTTGGATCTCATGGCCACATCATACAATGTTTTCTTCATGAGTATATCCACCTTCAAGTCATTTTTTCAGTTTGGGTTCCAGAAGCTATTACTTCCAAGTTGGATCTCATGGCCACATCATACAATGTAGGCCCAAAAGAGCTCTGGGTAAATTATTTTCAAGTTTTTGAGGTATTAGTAGAATTTGAACCCTACACCCGTGGAGTATATTTTGAACTGAAACAAAATTGAGTATGGAAGGACTGATGTTTTACCACAGCATAAGAATTCAGTGACTAGCATATAACTACAATGAAACCTCCAAGACCCAAAAGTAATTTAAACAATTCCTCTCTATGAATAATCCTACATGGGAAATGCTACACAGCCAGTGCTAACATATGGAAGTGGTGACCCAACTTAGAGAGTGTTCGTTTGTAAGGGTGCACCTCTTAAACAAACACACCCTTAGCAATCATTTCAGCAAGAATTACCCATATGAAGCACCAGCATGAAATGTGATCAAACAACTACATGAAAATCTAATACAATTTTTCAGATTAACAAATGTGCTATAAGTCTAACAATTGCTAACCTGAGAAACATGAGTCAAATTCAGATAGATGTTCCTTTTGTGAAACAAGTTAATTGGTTGGTTCTATGGAAGCATTGTCAAAGACATTTTACAAGAACAAACTTATGAACTGGAAAATATATTGGGATGAATCCAAAGATTACAATTCAAAGGCCCATCAGATACCAAGCTGGATCAAATAATTATGTCCTAGGATAATGCTATCAGGAGACTGTTTAAAAGCATAGTTTGAAAAGGAGGTTCAAAGCCATTCCCAATTTCTTAAACTTCAGAGTCATCAGTGTATAAACAATGATTGATCAAAATGAATAATACTCTGTTACTACATACCATGTTCATTGGCATAAACATGAACAACTCCATCTTCCATCCTAAAGCAATGCTGCACAAGAGTTTGAGATAAATGATCAAAAGAAATATTAAAAGAGCTTTGTGGATAGAGGAATGGCTCCACTGGACTAAAACGGTAAAAAATTTAAGAGAGAAAAAAGGAAAGAAAAAAAAATGTAACTAATGATATTTGTGGAGAATTTCAAATTAATAGCTGAAAGTAACTTACTGAAGTTGCTGGAAAAGGTTCAAAGTGATCAGTATTCACCTCTGACACAGTAGATTCTTCCACAGAATGCTTCATCCATGGGGCAACCTTTTCCGCATAAAGATAATTATTTCTCAGATCCAAACATTCACGAATCATCTTACGCACTTCTTCCTCTTCAATATTTATCGACTCTGAGTAGAAATATTTAGGGAGAAAGAGAAAATATGTCAATATCAAAGGTTAATTTGTACAAAGATCCCCTGAAATATTGGCTGTTTGGATCGCCTCCCCCAAAACATTTTTTTAATATTATTATTATGTCAATAGATGAATTATCTATGTTTGGATTTGCACCTCTTTTGTTAAGTTCCATTCAAAAATCCCATAAAAAAGCACATGAAAATCAGGTGTATCCCCCAAAACCATAAGAAAAAACTATCCCTCACCTTTTGTTTCCTGCCAGTTGAAAAAAGGTCAAAATGATCGTTTAAACAAAAAGGAAAACACCTTAAGACATTGAGAAGAAGTAATAATTCAAATAAAAACCATAACGATGAGCACATAAGCTTGCTATCTTACTCGTGGGCTCAAAAAAGTTTTCTTGCAATCTCACACTGATCTTTGATCACCTTGATCAAGAAAGATAGGTTAGAATTTTTCAGGTTATTGCATTAGGAGAGAAGTATCTGATAAGAGAAGGACCAACTCAATAAGTCACCAACCAGATTGCAATCATCTCATATTTATCTCCACATTCTCCATCAATCCACGATCAAAATTGTCCACATGAATCATTGATGCAGGCCCATATGATAGATTTTTTAGGACTGCTTATTTTAGAAGGAAATCCAGGGTTTGTTTAATAATTTTAGTTTTCCTATGCTTTCCTACATTCATTGGGATTTTCCATTTTATTTGTTTGGATGCATACATATAAACATTCTATGTAGACATTCAGTTTAACAATTACATACTAAGTAAAATAAACATGAGTTGTGACAATTAGCTACAATATAAACCCTATTAAGACAACCATGGCATTGTATGGAAGAACTTCTACCACAGGAACTGCCACTAAAATGAGAATTGGAAATGGTGTTTTAGGAAAGACATCTTTTTGCCTGACATTATTATCCCTCTAAAGCCAAATTGAGAAACACAGTTAGATAAATGACTCTATGAATTGTTACATTCCTTGCGAAGAGAAAATGAAATTTTAATTACAGTATTGTAATAATAATTAAAAAACCACTCCATCAAAGATTGTGATCGTGACAATGGTAGAAAGTGGTAACAACAACACTGATGATAGCAATAGTCATATAGCAATAAGTAGTGATGTTAACAATTTCACAATGATATTTGTGGTTGTAGTAATTATAATAACAATAATAAGAATAATTATTGTATTTGTGGTGGTGGTGGTGGTGGTGGTGGTGACAACGATAGGAGTAATTATGGTATCTGTGGTGGTGGACATAGAAATTGTGTTATTTATAACAATAATATATTTTGAGAAAAGAAAGCCAATAAAATATTCAGCACTTAATATAGAGAAAACACTCTATGAAAGCCAAAACAAAGATCTCAAGAAAGGACTAGAAAAAGAATACCAGGTACAGAAGTTCGTTGAGGTAAAATCATGGTAGCAATAACAGGATTGCTTCCCACTTGATGACCTGAAGTTGCATGTCCCTTTCCGTCACCATGTTGTTCAAAATTTTGGCCATGAACACTATTTGTACTATCAACAGAACTAAATTGTATAGTAGTAGAATTTTGAATTTTTGGATCAATATCCTGCAAACCCACTAGCAATAATTATGCACTTATTTGAATTTGTTTTTTTAAATGGCGCTCCAAAAGTAAAAAATAAAAAAGGCTCACAAAACTTTAAATAATCAATACATGGCAGGGAAAAAGACATATAGAAATGTACTAACATGAACACATATTAGCCGAAAATGATGTTTTTGTTGACCTATCTTAACCAACATTGTCACAAATCATATGCACATGGCATCCAACAAACCACAAAACAATTTGTATGGTGGAGTGGGGACTTGGCTTCCATGATCATGAGTGAAAATTCACTCTAAATGACAAAGTAATCAATTCAAGTTAATAAATAGGTTGTTCAAGCATTGGGAACTACAATACAACATAATCTAAAGCATTTTCACTCCTCATCCATGACTATACATAAAAGCATGAACTCTATTGAAACATTTGATTTGACCAAAATATTCTTATTATACATTTAATTTAATTTGGTCTTAGTGTCCATTAATTCAAAACAAATTAAACTCTCCTTTCCCTCCCACTACATGACCTTAAAGTTTTTTTTTTAATTTTTTTTTAATTTGAGGTTCCTTTCTTTTTTCTTTCAACTACCTTGAAGTCATAATCTAACACAAAAATCTCATAGATGTAAAAGACATGATTTCCTTACTTATCATCTTAATTATTTTCTAATATATATCTATCCTTTTAACAAGAGTTTTCCTATTTTTGACTAGCTACCTTTTTTTTCTTTTACAATTTCTCAATTGATTGCTAGTGTCTTCAAAGAAAACTCATGTTGTTTCATGGGAGCACTTAGACATAATTGTGTACATATTCTTCTTTATGTGTAGAACACAAGAGTTTTTTTAGGAAAGAAACCCCTAAATTCATGTTTTTTAGGTCATGTTTAGGAGTATAATATCATTAGATTGAAAAAAGGAAATAAAGCACTTTATGAAAACAGACATCTAATATTTTTTTTTTCAGCTAAACTTTCAAGTTGTGCAAGTGTATCACCTTCAAGCTGCTAGACAAAGTCCTTCCCCAAACACTATCGTTTTCCACTTGGATGACTTCAAGAGAGGTCGCCAATAAATTAGAGACCAAGAAACATAAACTATTTATTGACATTCAATCATCTCTTTGCTATTTCAATAA
Organism: Populus ilicifolia; assembly: GCA_015708895.1. Taxonomy (NCBI): domain Eukaryota; kingdom Viridiplantae; phylum Streptophyta; class Magnoliopsida; order Malpighiales; family Salicaceae; genus Populus; species Populus ilicifolia. The sequence continues at coordinate 126,521 of SRLM01000130.1, forward strand.
TAGAGTTTACTTGTGTCCTAGACCTAAGTTGTTCTGGAATAAACATGTTTGCAATCATTTTGTATTTGCTCATTCAACTTTCTGTGTAGATGTAGGTATCTAGGTTTTTGAATAGTACTATGGCTATTCTGGCTTTTGATGGGTAGCAATTGAAAGAAAGGATCTTGAATTTGATTGTGGTATATTGGACCTTGGTATCTAAGATTAAGGAAAAATTAATTTTACTTTTATTTTATCAACATCATCTAGATAATAGAGTGAAAATCATGATTTTCACATCATTTAACAAGTTAAATAGATAATTTGATAGAATGGATGTAAATTCAAACACCCTATATAATTCACGAGAAAAAAAACATTAATTGAAGGGATGTCAATCTACGCAAGTAACACTTGAAGGGTTATTTCTACAATGTAGCCCTAAAACACTATAGTAATTAAAAAAATTCATTGCCTATTGTACCTTTTAGAGATTAATTTTAGAAAGTCTTTTAATATCCTAAATAACTTATTGTGTGTATTTTTTTTTCCCCTGGAAGGTTAACCATTTGTATACCGAAGTGACCTACACAAAGGCAAATTCAGGACTTATGGAAATATTAATTACTTTTAGCTAACTAAAACCTAACCATTACCAAGACCATTATAAAAGGTTGCTTCTCATTATCCCCAAGGCTCACTACCATTACCTGGCAAACTATACCATCTTTTGTTTTTAGTAAAAGCCCTAAATCACTTGAGCTTTGTCTAGGTCTGACTATTCGAGATAATAATGCCTCTTTCAAAAATTGAAGAGAAGAATCCTCTGTATTAGAGGAAGATTGACATGTGAGGTGAGTGCTAGTTCTATGAATGTGCACCACTATTCCCAAGCCTAATGGTCAATAGATAATTACAGACTGGTTGTTCAATCGTATAACATGACTTACACACCCTTGTCAACCAATATCAACATCTTTCCAATGAGATAACCCTCTTTATTTGTGAAGAGGATCAATCTCTTTTCAATGAGGAGGTTGAGGAGAATGAATAGACTTAGTAGCCACAAACCATGAGAGAGCATGTGTTCACGCCTTGTACCCCAGCTTGCCTAACATAGAAAAAGGGCTTGGAGAAAGAGGTTGAATTTTTTAGATAAATAGGACTTCTAAAGAGCATGTGATCAATCTAGCTCAATCTAGTGCACGAGCAATTACTTTGGCAGTAGTCTTTTGATGATAATGACACTTTATCTAAATGACTAATAAGAATTATTAGAATATAACTCTATATTATTTACACTTAAACTCTCATACTCAATAGTTTAGGATTCTTACTTTCTTCAATGCTAGTTTATGGATGTATAAGATTGAGTCCAATAACATATTAATAAGGTTATTTTGTATTCATGCTAAAAACATTCCAGTGAGACATACTTAGGTATCCATATTTGATTCAACAAAAGTACCTTTATTATTTTAGTTTAATGATGGAATTATCTATTAAACTTTTATAAGATCTAAATGCCTCTAATTCTATTTTACTGAATTGTGATGATTAATAAATATTTATCTCATTTGATTATTTATTAACATAACAAATATAGATTTAAAAAAATAATTAAAATGCCAAGAAAAGGAACAAAAAGAAAGAAAAAGGGAGGTAAATACATGAAAAAAAAACCTTGCTTTTCATGATATGATTTTATGATAGCCTGAGCATCTCAAATGAGTACCAACACATAATGAAAAAAGACAAAAAAAAAAGCCTTGAGGAATTTATTTTTCATTTATACACATAAATCCTCAAGTCAATTAGCATTTTTATCATTTGCGTGCCTCTAAATGTTTGTTCAATTAATTTCTTTTAAATTATTAAAATAAGCAACCTGTTTGAAAGTAAATAAATAATCATCAGAAGCTGATTATTTGAAGAAAAAAAATATGATGAAAATTAATGCTAATTTTGTCACTTGACATATTCAATATTTCACTTCATTAAAATTATCTTGATAAATTTAATTAAATATTTTCTTTTTAAGTAAACTAATTTTTCAACAACTTGAATAATGCATGTGCGTGCAAAAATTACCAGTCCAAGAGAAAAGGGATACTAATGGTTTATTTCTTTCTAAAACAGTCACATAAGAAACACACACTACCATCTAATCAATAGCATGAGTAACAAGCAATTGCATTATACTCTTTGCAAATTGGATGCTATAATTCAAGAAATAAATATTAATAATTAGAAAGACTGTAAAGCTTGAACCCAATAGGAACATACATTCATATAATCAGCTGAAGAATCCACATTCAGAGAATAAATAGTGGCATCTTCATCAGCAAGTGCCGTTCCTTCATCTTCAGATTCCCCAGAATAATCGAAGGCATTACCACTTGGTGACCTTGGAGTCATTAACCTGCCCATAGATGCCAGTCTTGTAAGAGAACTAGAGTAGTTCAGAGTCTTATCATCACCTGCACAGAGCACAGAGGGAAAAAATATAAAAGGCTTGCCCAACTAAAGAAAATCCAATAGAACCATTTGTGCCAATCACACCAGCGACAAAACAAAATTAACTAAAGTTGTTAGCATAAGAAGTAACAGTAATGGTTTTCTGTGGGCAATAATCTCCTCAATCTGCATATATTTAATTTACGAGTCTCACGAAAGAAACATAAGTAATACCTTGTCTTGGAACCGTATGCAGAGGCGGAAGCCCTAAGGGAATGAAATTGAGGTTATTGTCTTCTCGGTGAGAACCAAGGCCAAACCTCATTGATTCCTCATCGAACCAATCATTGCTCAACACGGCATTGGGCATAGAAGACGACATCCTCCTATAACTTGGAATTGCAGTATCATCATCCAAGGAATGCGACACACATATTTTCCGGTCAATAAGAATCAGTTCACCGTCTGATCCGTGCTCTTCATCTTCATCATGATTTTTATCATCAACTGCAACGGTTTCCTTTTCCTTTTCCTTTTCTTTGAGAAGAGAATTGCGGCGGATGGTGATGAGGCGATCAAGGACTTGGTCGACGGAGCGCTTGTGAATGAAAAATGCAGAAATTGCCATTAGTGAGGCACCGACTAGAGCCGCCATGGCTAGCTGCAGAGAAGATGATGGCGGCGGTGATGATGAATCCATGATACAGTATCGGAGTTAGGAAGCAAAGGGGAACCCTAAAAAGAAAAGGGACTCGGGGTCAGGTTTTAATTTTGGTCTTATAGGTACAGCCTTGCGGTACGTGCCATACAACTGAGGGGAGGGCGGGGCGGGTGCACGGAGTTCATAGCCATCTGGACCCAGGGAGATGGTTTTATTTTATAGCTGCTATACTCTACAGATTTTTCAACTCGCTTAGAAAAAAAAAGTTCAAAGCCATGGCTAGCGTTCGAATCACAGCAAGGATGGAGCGTGGCTTTTCTTTGCTTTTTTCCCCGTAGTTTCTCCATCTACACTTCTATCTATAAAGGTCACATATCTGAATTAAATTTTCAAGTACACTATATAATCAATTTCCAAAATTTATTTAAAATACTATGGAATTAAATATAAAAATTAATATTAACATATAATAAGTTAAAATATAAGAATTCAAGCAAAACATAATAGTCAAGGACTAGAATGGTATCAGCCCGTAATAAGTCTAAAGTCTACAGTCATATATATATATATATATATATATATATATAAAACATAACTTTTAATTTAAAAATAAAAATTTAAAATAATATTATTTTAATAAAAAAATATGAGTGTGGTTTCATTTTATGACTATACACATAAGTATATAAAAGATACCTGATAAATGTGAAAACCGATAAAGTTGATATATTCCTTAAGAAACCATGAGTGAAGATGGAAATGAGCGTAAAAATCAAGTATTTTTATTTATTAACATGATTATTTAAAAAAAAGTAGTAAAATAATATAATTCAAAGATATTGGATCATTATTTATTATTGATGACAAATATGATCCATTGTTGGAATTATATAGTCTAGATCTCTTGATGATATTAGTAATGTTGTAGTCAAGCTTCAAAATACTTTTATAATTTTATTTTTCTTTATAGTTTTTTTTCTTTCCTCTACTTCTTTATAAGTTATAACTAGGAGAGATAAAAAAAATAGACCATGGAGGCATATTAAAGCTTTATTTATGACACCAAAATACTATTAAAAAAATCTTGACAAAACAAATTAGACAATATCAAGAATGTCACAAGTAATGATTAAAGTGAGTCACTTATCGTCAAAAATAACTAAGCTACTTGCCATTTTTTAGAGGTAAGTGTTAAACACTCTAGTCGTTATTAGTGATCTTTTTTAATATCTGATTAATACTTAAAAGTATATTTTTTAAATGTTTTATAACTAAAACATATTCTATAATAACAAGTATAATATTATAAGATATCTTTAATTTATAGTAAATATTCATCTTAAATGTAAACCTGCTTAGTACTTAAAAGTGTATTTTTATCAAGGTTTTATATCATCGTTTTGCACTTGAAATATCAACAACTCTTTAACTAAAACATGTTTTAAAATAACATATGTAATAATATAAGATACCTTTTAATTTATGGTAAATGTTCAAATGTAGACCTATAATATAAATAAAAAGATTAATTGATGAATTTAAGAACTGAAATTGAAAGGATAGAAATGATCAAACTTAGAAAAGAAATGTTTGTGTAGTCCAAAACGGAACACTGTTCGATAATTAGGTCATATCTAGATATGTAGATCTCGGATTTAGGTCTACTTTATATGGATGGAAAGGTAAGATATAGGTCTACAACTTTTATATGGAGCCCAAGATTTAAAAAGGCCATTTGCAAGTCCAAATTGTAGCAACAACAAAAAAGTCTAAATCTATCCTCCAGCCCGGACACTTTTCAGTATTTGGCCCATATTTGAAGTTATAGAAGTTCAAATGATCTTAATTTTTTACCCTAGAAAGCTAAGATAATTTCTACAACTTTTATGTTTTCAAGTGGTTTTAATTTTGATGTTATTAATGACGACGTTTTGGGCAGACAAGAGAAGATAAAGATTGTCACCAAGTCAACATTTAGCCACCCACTCATCAATTAGTCATTAAGTCAATAGTCTCTAATTTTGGCCTATAAAACGAGGCATTTGTCATACATTTAGGCATCTTGGTTTCCATATCAAGATCATGTTTTTGCTTTATCTTTTTGTATTTTTTGCATTGCTTATGTTTTGCTTTCATTAATATCAAGTTTATGCCTTTCATTTCCTTTATTTTACTTAGTTAACTTTCATCTTATTTATGCTCTTATTTTATTTATTTATTTTTCTTTCTTTTATTATGTTTAGCTAGGTTTATTATATCAAGGTGAAAAGGTTACACTAATAGTGTAAATTAACATGGATTTTAATGTTTGATACTAACATATTTTATATTTGTTATCTTGTTTACTCTTTAATACTTTGCTTGTTAAATGAATAATCTAAATTTATGTTATATAACACTTAGTACAACAAATGCTTAGCATTTTCATAGCCTATAATATATGGTATAACCGACATTTGAGTTATGAAAGGAACTTGATTTGTTGTTAACATAAATTATAATCATGAATGGCTGGCGAGATTTACAAGTATTAGTATTAATAAAATAAGATGACTAATCTAATCATGCTAACAATTTATAATCTGATTGGAACCTTCTTTGTGTGTGGTTTGCAGTTGAATAATAAGAGTTTATATTATACTTGTTTGACATACCATTAGTGGATTCTCTAATCTTGACATTTGTTATTATCATTGTTTAATCCTTATGTTAATCTTTTATCTCAAAGTTCTCATCAACTTCTTTATTATTATTACTATTACTACTACTACTAGTATTATTATTATTATTATTATTATTATTATTATTGCTACTAATATTATTATTGTTTATAATTGTTGTTTATAATTTGTACAATTATCTTCTTTGTGGTTCGACCCCTGTCTTACCAAATTATTTATTACTTTGACACTCCTGCACTTGGGAGAAGACATCAATCTTTTAATCATGTTAAGTTTTTGACATCGTTGCCAGAGAGTTAAGTTCTTATACAAATTATAGTATTTATTTTATTTTCTCTTTTTATTTTTCTTATATATAACTTTGTTTTTTTCTCTTGTTTGTTCTTCTTTTGTTTTCTTCTTTATTTTACTCTATTCCTACACATGTATGACATTGTGATCACGCACATTAAGTGGTAGACTTTGTAGGGTATCCTCATCATTTTCAGAAAATATGGCTGAATAAAATGATCAATTATTTCATAATGAGAATAACTGTGTTAGAACACTTAGAGACCACATGAATCCCACAAGAACAAGTGCACCATCATGCATAGTTTTTTCTCTCAATGCATCTCATTTTAATTTTAAGCCAGACATTATTCAACTTTTACTTTCTTTTTATGGCTTAGATTAAAAAAACTATACTTACATTTAAGGGAATTTGAGAAGGTTTGTAACACCTATAATGACTTAAATTGTAGCATGAACACTATCAAATTAAAGCTTTTCCCTTTTTCATTAAAAGATAAAGCTAAAATATGGCTATAAAATTTGAGACTAGGATCCATTTGTGCTCGGGATAAAATGCAACAATAGTTTTTAAAGAAGTTTTTCCTATCTTATAGAACAAATTCTTTCAAAAGACAAATCACCACTTTCACTCAAAAACTAGGAGAAACATTTTACCAATATTAGGATAGGTATTGAGACTTACTTAATACTTGTCTTCATCATGGTTTTGAAACATGGAAATTGATTTTACATTTTTAAGAAGGCTTAACACCTAAAGATAAGCAAATGGTTGAATTGATATACAACAGAACCTTTGAAGATAAAGACCCTAATAAAGCAATGAAGCACTTAGACTTGTTAGCTGAAAATTCTCAAAATTAGAACACTACAGACACGTATAAAACTTTAAGTAAAATCCAACCTCATACATTTAATGAAGGTATGTACAACCTTGGGGAAGATTGACACGACGAAAAGATTGATGTCTTCTCCCAAGTGGAGGAGTGTCGAAGTAATAAATAACCCGGCAAGACCGGGGTCGAACCACAGGGAGGTTAATTGTACAAATTATAAACAACAACAACAACAATAATAATAATAATAATAATAATAACAACAACAACAACAATAACAATACTACTACTACTACTATTAGTAGTAGTAGTAGTAATAAAGAAAAAAAAAGAAAAGAAGAAAAAGATGAGAACTTTGAGATGGAATATTAATGTAAAGATTAAACAATGATAATAACAAATGTCAATGTTAGAGGTTTCGCTAATGGTATGTCAAACAAGTATAGTATAAACTCTTATTGTTTAATTAGAAACCACACATAAAGGAGGTTCCAATTAGATTATAGATTGTTAACATGATTACATTAGTCAGTTTATTCAATTAATGCTAATACTTGTAAATCTCGTCAAGCATTCATGATTATAACTTATGTTAACAACAAATCAAGTTCCTTTCATAACTCAGGTGTCTGTTATACCATACAATATGGGCTATGAAAGTGTCAAGCATTTGTTGTACCAAGTGTTATACAACATAAATCAAGATTAGTCATTTAACAAGCAAAGTATTAAAGAGTGAACAAGATAACAAATATAAAACATGTTAGTATTAAATATTAAAATCCATATTAAGTTTATACCATACTTATTCTTACACCATTAGTGTAACCTTTTCACCTTGACATAATTAACTTAGCTAAACATAATGGAAGAAAGAAAAATAGATAAACAAAATAAGAACATGAATAAGATAAGAGTTAACAAAGCAAAGGAAAGGAAATGAAAGGCATAAACTTAATATTAATGAAAACAAAACATAAGCAATACAAATAATACAAGAGAGAAAACAAGAGTATGATCTTGATCTGGACACCAAGATGCCTAAATGCATGGCAAATGCCTTCTTTTATAGGCCAAAATTAGGAACTATTGATTTGATGACTAATTGATGAGTAGATAGCCAACCCTTGACTTGGTAACATTCCTTATCTTCTCTTGTCTGCCCAAAACGTCATTGATGACGTCAACATTAGAGCCACTTGAAAACGTGAAAGTTCTAGGAAATTGTCTTAGCTTTCTTGTGTAAACAATTCAGCTCATTTCGACTTCTAGAACTCCAGATATGGCCAAAATACTGAACAGTGCTCAGGCTGGAGGACAGATTTGGGCTTCTTTGTTGTTACAACAATTTGGACTTGAAAATGGACTTTTTAAATCTTGGGCTCCATATGAAAGTTATAGGCCTATGTCTTACCTTTCTATCCATATAAAGTAGACCTAAATCTGAGATCTATAACTCTAGATATGACCCAATTACCGAACAGTGTTCCGATTTGGATTACACCGACATCTCTTTTCTAAGTTTGATCATCTCTTTGCCTTTGCAATTGAAGTTCTTAAAGTCATCAATCAATCCTTTCATTTATGTGATAGGCCTGCATTTAAAATGGACATTTACCATAAATTAAAGGTATCTTATATTATTAGATAGATTATTATAAAACATACTTTAGTTAAGGAGTTATTGATACTTCAAGTGCAAAATGATGATATAAAACTGTGATAAAAATGCACTTTTGAGTACTAATCAAAGATCATAACCTTTAAGCCAAGTTTGCATCTTTAGATAGAAAAGTTAAGGTACTAGAATTAAAAAAGAGTAGTAAATTAAAATATATTCAAGACATTACGTGTGAAATCTATGAAATAAATGAACACTCAACTAATGATTGTCGAACCTTGCCTTCTTTTAAGAAATGTCTCCATAAATAAGCCCATGCTTTAAATAGTTTCTAAAGGCCCAATTATAACCCATACTCGCAAACATACAACCATAGTTGGAGAAATCATCAACATTGTAGTTGGAAGAGTGACAATGTACAAACTTCATTACCACAGTTTCATGCACACTATAATTCCTAAAATTCTTATAGATATGCACCTTTTTATACTCCATCTCTTAGAAGAAATTTTAAAGAAACTTTGTATGCATTCATTGAAAAATAAGAGACAGTTAACACTCAACTTGCTTGAAACATAACAGATTATAAAGATAATCTTGTAAAATTCACATTTGCTCTCAGTTTTCAAAAGAAAGGTAAGTTTCTATCTTAACATAGATCAAGTCAAATTCCAGGGGGTAATACAATGCAAATAGTTCTCAAAGTTAATACATAGATCAAGTCAAATCAGGCATCACTCTTCGTATTGGCAAGGTTATTCAAAAAATAATTCTTGAACCTTGTGAGAAAGATGATGAGTCAATCTCTAAGTGTAAGAAAGGGGTTGAATTTGAACATTGTAATAAAAAGATTGATTCCCAACTAACACTTCTATTTTCACATGTTTTGACCAATCAAGAAGAAACCGAGGATTGAAAAGGCACCGGAAATGTTAATGCAGATCTTTTATCAAAAGTGACAACATATTTGACACTCGACATCATATCAATCAATGATTACTTTCCTGATGAATCTCTACTTTCTCTTAATTCAATGCCGTGGTTTGCTAAAAATATCAATTTTCTTACTTTAGAATTTTTGCCAGCTCACTAAAATACCGAAGACAAAAAGAAAATTTTTGAGCAACGTGCAAAATTTTTATTGGGATAACCCTTACTTATTTAATTATTATCCTGATCAAATATTTCAAAGATGCATTCTTGACAATGAGAAAAGTAATGTCATTAAATTTTGTCACTCTAAAGCACGTAGGGATCATTTCTCATAAAAAAAAGATTGTAAAAATCTTACAAAGTGGATTTTACTAGCATACCATATTTAAGGAATCATATGCATTCCATAAAAGTTGTGAAAATTATCAAAAGGTAGGAATTATTTCAAAACACAGAGAGTCTTTAGATAATTTTTTATTGACTCTTAAGTCTCATCAAAGTTGAGATAAGTATCGTGCAATTCATGACTTATTAACCATTTTCATAAAGAACATGTTTGGTATAGTCTTGGAAATCTAATTAAAAAAGACCTTGTTTTCTTGTTTTTACAAAAACTAGATGGGAAGCCTATCTTTGATCCATAGAGAGCATTTAAGCCATTCTTGAATGTAAAACCAAGGAAAGATGTGAGCCACAATCACAACCAACTATACATACATATGTTTTTTATAAATAAATAGAGAGAGAGAGAGTGAGACTCCAACTGGCCTATATATAGGTGGTATGATTGCCTTTTTAATTTCTCATCTATAAAATCCTCTCTTTTTTTCTTTCATTTCTACTCAAACCACACATTCAACAAGTGTAAAAGTGTGTAGAAATGGCAAGTTTCTCAGGTCATCAAATAAGAAATATTTATGTTTTTGGTGGATCTAGTCCTAGAAAAGAAAAGGAATTTTTAGAATCAACAAATCATCTTAGTTAGGTGCTAACTAAGAGAAAGATTCATTTAGTGTATGGGGAAGGTAGTATTGGGTTAATGAGAGGTGTGTAAATAGCTGTATTTTTAGGAGGTAGTCAAGTTTTGGAGGTCATTCCAGAAGCTTTAGCACATGAGGACAACATTAAAAAAATAATTAGAGAGGAACTACACGTTTCTATAATGTTTGCTTGAATGAATGCAATGTTTAACCATATTGATGCCTTCATTGCCTTGCTAGGTGGTCTAGACACATTGAAAAAGATCTTTCATATTTCCTCTTGGGCCCAACTGCACATTCACCATAAACTCATAGGTTTGTGAAATGTTAATGGTTATTATGATAAGTTGTTGTCTTTTCTTGATCATGCTATAAAACAAAAATTTCTAACATCTTCTGCACGACAAAACATAATCTCTACTACTACTACTGAATAATTGATTTACCAACTATAATATTTCATTCTTGTAATTTATCCCTCCACAAGTCATATAAATTGGTCATCTAAGAAAAGCCATAAAAAGATTAGATTAGATTTAAGTCTTCATTTATGAATCTTTATGTCTTTTGCTTTTATTATTGTGTTTTGTTATTTTTTATATTTTTTTAAGTGCGTTTCAGGTTTATCAATGTTCGTTATTTTAGGTGATGTCTTCTATACTATATCTTTATACTTTAGGACATTGAGGATAATGTTTTATTTTGGTTGGGGGAAGAGGGTAGTAGTTGACAAAAAAAATTAACTGACTGTGTTTTTTATTTCATAAAGCATGTGCAAAATTGTTGTTACTAGGATGACAGAATAAATGAACTCTTTTGTTAAAGTGACTCTTGAGACACATCTTAGTAACCTTTCTTAAGAAGGTCTATCATAATACTTCTTGAAATATTCAGGTTTACAAACTCTCATATTATTATCATTTAATTATACTCATATACTCATTTAACATGTATTCTTAAACCTTTATTTTCACACACACACTTTAACATATGATTGTGGGTTGCACATTAGATTATTATATTATTTATGTTCTTCTGTTAAAGGTATCAACTAAGAGAAATAAATAGTATATAATTTGCAAAAAAAATAAACAAACAAGAAAACAAAAAAAATGAAAAAATAATGATAATAAATAAGTAGATAAGTTTGGTTTCGTAGACTTCCTAACCTAAGCAATTAAGCTCGAATAGGTGTTTTAACACTTAATACCCTAAAGTCAACTAACTTGGCAGCTATTGGCTCAATGCTTGTTACATGGGTTAAGGATAAAAGCTTAAAAGAATTAAACATTGTACTATCTACGTATCAGTATCTGCAACCCGAGTTACTAAAGTCATAGGTATGTCTCAATATCTAATGCCCTAAGACTAACTAGTTTGAGAGTCATTAGCCGAAAGCTCGTTACATGGGTTAAATATGCATTGTGTTTTAAGTTACATGTATATATATTTAAAAAAACAAAAAAAAAGAAAAAAAACCAACCTAAGGAAGTTAACCTTAAACATTAGAACAAAAATTTTATTTTCTTACAAGTAAAGACTCATAACTATGTTTTGATATATTGAGCACAAAATAAATGTTTATTAATATCTTATTTAAAAGGTATTGAGCAAATATATAAATTTAATGAAAGTTTGTTTATCTTGATAGATTAATGGAAGTTGAATGATGAATACCTTACTTTGTGAAATTTACAAATTATTTTTCTATTTTAATGCTTTCATTACTAGGAACTAGTAATAAACTAGTTGGGGGAATGTTTAGTACTTATAAGTGCATTTTTATCAATGTTTTATATCATCATTTGCACTTAAAGTATCAATAACTCCTTAATTAAAACATGTTTTATAATAACATATTTAATAATAGAAGATACCTTTAATTTATGGTAAATATTTATTTTAAATACAAGCCTATTACATAAATAAAAAGATTGATTATTGAATTTAAGAACTAAAATTGAAAGGACAAAGATGGCCAAACTTAGAAAAGAGATGCGGTGTAGTCCAAACTAGAACATTGTTCGGTAATTAGGTCATATCTGGAGTTATAGATCTTGGATTTAGGTATACTTTATATGGATGAAAAGATAAAATATAGGCCTACAACTTTTATATGGAGCCTAAGATTTAAAAAGGCCATTTACAAGTCCAAATTATAGCAACAACAAAAACGTTTGAATCTGTCCTCTAACCCAAGCACTATTCAGTGTTTGACCCATATCTAAAGTTATAGAAGTCCAAATGACCTTAATTTTTTACCCTAGAAAGTTGAGATAATTTCTACAACTTTTATGTTTTCAAGTGGTTTCAATTTTGATGTTATTAATGACATTTTGGGCAGATAAGAGAAGATAAAGATTGTCATCAAGTCAAGAGTTGGCCACCCACTCATCAATTAGTCATCAAATCAATAGTTTCTAATTTTGGCCTATAAAAGAAGGCATTTGTCATGCATTTAGGCATCTTGGTTTCCATATCAAAATCATGTTTTTGCTTTCTCTTTTTGTATTTTTTCCATTGCTTATGTTTTGCTTTCATTAATATCAAGTTTATGCCTTTCATTTACTTTCCTTTACCTAATTAACTTTTATCTTATTTATGTTCTTATTTTGTTTATTTATTTTTCTTTCTTTCATTATGTTTACGTAGGTTTATTATGTCAAGGTGAAAAGGTTACACTAATAGTATAAGAATAAGTATAGTGTAAATTAATATGGACTTTAATATTTAATAGTAACATGTTTTGTATTTGTTATCTTGTTCACTCTTTAATACTTTGCTTATTAAATGACTAATCTAGATTTATGTTGTATAACACTTGGTACAACAAATGTTTGATACTTTCATAGCCCATAATATATGGTATAACCGACACTTGAGCTATGAAAGAAACTTAATTTGTTGTTAACATAAATTATAATCATGAATGGCTAACGAGATTTACAAGTATTAGCATTAATTGAATAAGATGACTAATATAATTATGTTAACAATTTACAATCTGATTGGAACCTCCTTTGTGTATGGTTTCCAATTGAATAATAAAAATTTATACTATACTTGTTTGACATACCATTAGTGAATCCTCTAATCTTGACATTTATTATTATCATTGTTTAATTCTTACGTTAATCTTTCATCTCAAAGTTCTCATCAACTTCTTCTTCTTTACTACTACTACTACTACTACTACTACTACTATTGCTACTAATATTGTTGTTAGTATTGTTGTTTATAATTTGTACAATTAACTTCCTTGTGGTTTGATCCTTGTCTTGCCAGGTTATTTATTATTTTGACACTCCTACACTTGGGAGAAGATATCATTTTTTTGGTCGTGCCAAGACCTATTCAATAAATGAAAGGATTGACTAATGAGTTTAACAACTGAAATTTAGAAGACAAAAGAAGGGTGAAGCTTAGAATAGAGATGTTGGTTTAGTATATATTGGAACTCTATTCGGTAATTGAATCATAATTGGAGTTGTAGAACTTAGATTTAGGTCTGCTTTATATAAATAAAAAGTTAAGACATAGGCCTAAAACTTTCATGGAAATGTAAGACTCAATTATGATATTTAGAAGCCCAAATCTTAGTAATAATAAAAAAATCTGAATCGATCCTACAGCCTGGATACTATTTAGGGTTTAACCTATAACTTGAATTCTGAAGTTTAAATGATCTTTTTTTTTAATTGAAATGTTGAGATAATTTCCTAAAACTTTTATGATTCAAATCTATTTGAATTGTGATGTTAGCCATAATGTTTTGTTTAAATAAGAAGATAAAAATTGTCACCAAGTCAAGAGTTGGTCACTCACTCAACAATTAGTCAACAAATTAATAGTTCTCAATTTTGGCCTATAAAAGGAGGCATTTATCATGCATTTAGGCATCTTGGTTTTCATATCAAGATCATACTCTTGCTTTCTCTCTTTGTATTTTTTGTAATGTTTATGCTTTGCTTTCATTAATACCAAGTTTATACCTTTCATTTCCTTTCTTTTACTCAATTAACTTATATCTTATTTATGTTTTCATCTTGTTTATTTATGTTTCTCTTCTTTTATTATATTTAGTTAAGTTTATTATGTCAAGGTAAAAAAGTTACACTAATAGTGTAAGAATAAGTATAGTGTAAACTTAACATGGACTTTAATGTTTGATACTAACATGTTTTGTTGTTAATCTAGATTTATATTATATAATACTTGGTACAATAAAACTTGGTATTTTTATAGCCCAACCATATGGTGTAACTAACACTTGTGCTATGAAAGATACTTGATTTGTTGTTAATAAAAGTTATAATCATGAATACCTGACAACATTTACAAATATTAGCATTAGAATAAAATAATTAATGTACTCATGTTAACAATTTATAATCTGACTCAAACCTCCTTTATATGTGGTTTCCATTTCAGTAATAAGAGTTTATACTATATTTATTTCAAATATCATTAGTGGATCCTCTAACCTTGATATTTATTTTTATTATTTAATCCTTATATTAATCTTACAATCTCAAAGTCATCTGTAACTTCTTCTTTTTATTGTTATTATTGTTATTGTTGTTGTTGTTATTGTTGTTTATAATTTATATAGTTAATCTTCTTATGGTTCAATCCTAGTTTTGCTGGATTATTTATTACTTTGACACTCCTGTGCTTAAAAGAAGACATCAATTTTTTAGTCGTGTTAATATCATTTGATTTCTCTTATCGAGATATTTTCAATGATACAAGTGCTGTTGTAGTAGGACTTTCAATATGTCATTCGAGTCTTTTTTTCTATTTCTTTTTTCTTTACCTTCTCATCATAATGTATACAATATATTTCATAATTTATTTAAAATGTCACGTTTATGAATAACAACAAGTTTGAATATCATGTTTTTCAATATGACATTTACAAACTATGTTTGACCTTAAGTGAAGAGTAGCGCCCCCTCTACAAGGTTTATGGTTCATTTGACTCATATGATCTCCCATTCACCAAGATTAATTCATGAAAGGTGCACCATCAATTAACCATTTTTAGCCAAGTTTCATTTACAAGGTTACTAACTTTTTCTAAAAGTTTTAAGCGTTTGTTAGGCATAAAGAAGAAGAATGGTTTAAACATTTTAAAGGCAAAAAATAGGAAAGAATTCCATATGACTTAGTTTTTATAAGAAAAAAAACACCTTGAAACCTATAAATAGTTTCACAACCACCTATCATTTTAAGGCTATAAAAGGAGAAGAAATCATAAAGAAAAAAAAAGGATCCGAGAGAAAACCATAGAGAAAAAAGAAAGGAAATACATGGAAATCAATGTGATACCTAGAAAATAAAATTAAAGGGAAAGTTATAAAAATTATTTGTTTAGAAGGAAATGATGGAATTTAGATTGAAAAAAATTTGAAATTTAAAAGGAAATAACAACAGAGTCTAGATGAGGAAACAACATTCTCTTTGTTGTTATCTATTTTTGGGCCCCATAAAAACAAAAAATCAAGAAGAAAAAAGAATGAATATTGAAAAACATTGGAAGAAAATAAAAAAAATATAAAATATAAAAGACCGAAATATTTGATAATGTATTTTTTACTGATAAATGCTTTATTAGTGAAGAAAATTTAATTCAAGAAGAAAAATTCAAAATTGAATATTTAAAGACTTAATTAGAATTTTTCAAGGTTTATTTGAATTTATTGATGTAACACCTTCAAATTATAATATCATGAAATTTGGAATATTTCTTTACTAATATCAAGTTTTGAATAATATGTTTACGATTGTGAGATCATTATTTTTTTGAAAATTTTAGAAGAGGTTTTTTTTTGTTTGTTGATATTACCAAGTTATCGACTAGACTTCATTCAATCACAATATTCAAATCTTCCACTTCAACCCAACCATCCTGGATCATATCGCATCTTATAATACAATATTTCATATAATTATACTTCGTTATGTTTTCTCAACCTTACATCATCAACAAATAAAAGATTAACTAGAAACAAATATAAATTTAAAGGACTCATATTAAACTAATTATTGTATTAACATGCATCCATTATTTAGACATGCATGATTATAATTACTAAGTTTTCTTTTGAAATAGTTTACTAATATTATTTTCTTACTCATACTTTTTAAATGTATAAATACCAAAGCAAATATCTTTAGAATACATATATTAAAATCTACATATAATACAAATTACATATAAAGGAAAAATATTACATCCCACAAAATAAGATTTAAATACAAAGCCCATATTTAACACTTCGCATTACCTTGTGAAAAACTTGCATACATAACATTAATAAGAAATAAAAAAGATAACACATTAAAAATGATAAAGCTATTAAGTTCATAAGTCATTAAAATATATCAAATTATCTTTCATCACTAATTTACTATATATCAATATTAATAACTCATTCATAATTTATTAATTCTATACTTATAGGACCTTTATAACCAAGACTCATTGCTTAATTTTTAATTTGATAATTCACAATTTTACTTCAAACCCGACTAACCCTCTTAAGTAGCCAACAATTAAATTAGTAATTCCATACATATTAATAGTCAATCTAACTGGTAATTCTATATGAATCACCCAACATCTAGCTATTTTCTAATAATAGATAATTTAACTGGTAATTACATACAAATTACCTAACTGGTAATTTCATACATATTATCCAACATCCGACTATTCTCTAATAATAGTCAATCTAATCGGTAATTCTATACGAATTACCTAACATCTAAATTATATTACAAACAAATTTCTTCTTCTATTTTTTCCATATCAATATGTCATAAACAACTTATAACTAATAATGAACTTTGAATTTTTAAAAGAAACTGATGAATCACTTACCATCTGCTTGTGATAGCCCAGCTCCTTCTGCCTGATGCTCTACTCTCAAAACAACTCCTAAATCAATCAAATTGCAATACATTATTAATCTATTATTATTTCTTTTATGTGTCTAAATTTGAAGCACATACTATCTTTTATTTAATTGGGTTTAGCACAAAAAAATTCATTCTTTTGTTACCTCATTTTCAACATATAGTTTAATCAATTTTTTTTCCAACTCATTTAAAGAATTCTTCCATGAATTATTCCTACCATTTATTTATTCTTTCTTTTCACATTCTTATGATGTTTCTTCATTTGATCATACTTTGAATACTTCAAATAAAATAAAGAACATCATTTCTCAAATATAAAACAATCAAAACCTCATTTTTTTTTATTTCCTCATCCTTAGTTACAAGTTCATTTCTTCACACTTATTCAATTTCTTTCTTAATTACTAATTACATTCATTATTTCTATACTATTCTACCTCAATTCCATCATGTTTACTACTTTCCTCAAAATCCTCAAATTCTCTTAAAAACCCTAATTTAAAAAGTGAAGATATAAGAAATTAAATCAAATGTAATTGTTATTGTTTGATAACTTACTTAAATAAACTCAAAAACACTTCATTCAAGTCAAAATCTTAATTTTTCATGCTTCTCGATCTAAGTTCTCCCAACTTTTCTTCTCCTCCTAGTGTGGCCAGCCCTCCTCAACTTTCTTACATCTTCCTTTACTTGATTTTTTCTTAATTTAATGTTTCAAGTCTTTCAATCTTACAAGTTTCAAAGCTCTCTATCACTTTTTCTTGTTTCTCTCTTGATTTCTAACATTCTTCTCTTGTTTTTTTTCCTTTTCACCTTTTGTTACAGCCTATTCAGCAGCTTATGAAAGGAGTTGATTTGTTTTAGTTTTAATGGCAAATTATCATTTTACACTTAATGAGTCCTTTTGTTTTTATTTAATGGTCTTTTTTTTTGTTAGCACAATTGAGCTCCGTTCATCCTAAAATTTTAACCAAATGTTATTCAATATATTTTAAGGTTACTCATAAAATTTTAGCTCAATTCAATAACATAAAACTAATCAAATTATGATTTTTCATCAAATTTTTGAAAAATTCTAAAATTTTAACCCAAGCTAAGGCATCATATTAAAAGGATCCATGTAAATTTTCAAAATTTTCTAATAACTCTTCAAAAGTTATGATTTTTTTTACATGAAACTAGTCAATTTATGACTTTTCACATAGAGATTTTACAATTGAGGGCTTGGAAGTGGTTGCCTCGTGGTTGCAATTTTTTCTGGGTTTTAGGTAATTTTCTTCGTGTTCTTAGGAAGAACATTGCCTTAGACCATTGCTTTAGATCAATTTCTTCAGACATAATCCTTCTTTATACATGATTAACTAATAATCTAATGTTTATTTGCATCAATAATATGATTTAAATGACTTTTAATCATAGGGTTTAAATTTAGGACTAAGACCTCTTTTGATAAAAATTGTAATGTTTAAATGAAAAACAAAGTGAATGAATGTTAGATTATTACTCTTTGTGTGATTTACAACATATACGTGCCTTATGTTTTACCAAATTTGGTATGTTTTGGAACCCACGTTGATAGGTTCATGTTTGGTATTTTTTATGTTCTTTATTTTTTGTAGTTTTTTATTCATTTTGTTTAAGAATTTTTAAGTTTTTGTGTTTTTTAGGCATTTAATTTATTTTTTTAACTTCGATTTTATTTTTAGGTTATTTTCAGATTAAACCAAGATTTTTTGGTTGATTTATGATCGAACAAAAAATTTCAGGCCCACTCGATTGGGTTGACTTGGTAAAAAAAAAATCTAAGTCAATGGGTTTTAATATCCTATTTGGTTTGCCATATTTTTTTTAAATGGTCTTTTGGTTTAAATGTGTATTTTGCAAACACCCATTAAAAATGGGTTTTTTCCAAACAAAGCCTAAAAATATTTTTTATAAAAATTCTATTTTTCTTGCATATGGCCAAGAAGATCCTAAAGTTGTTTGAGCATTTTTATCGTAGCAAACCCATCATAATATGCTAGTAGAAATAGACATCATCAAACCATAGTATAAAATAAAAAAACAATACAATTTACTTTAGGTAAGGCATATTAAAGATATTAATACATTTTCTTTACTCAATCAGCCTTTTATTTAGAATCTCTGAAAAAATCCAGTTAGATTTTCTAGTAGCTATAATATTATATGGTGACTTCCCAACCAATCAAAAAGATCTTTTAGAAAGGTTGTCGTGACATCATACCTTTACGATTCAAGGGTACAATAGGATGGCGACTTTACTAAGGATCCTTAAACTAGGCTTTTGTTTATTTGTTTATTTTGTGTAAAAATTGATGCTTGTTTATTTTTCAGCATGAATGATTTAAAAGCTTTATCATGCATCATTTTTTACATGAGGGCACATGCTATAAAACTTCATATTAAAAAGGGAACTAATAGCTTATCTTATAACTTTTAATCAATGTTTAAGTTTGTGTAAACCCCAACTCTTTGCTAAATGTTTCATAGGGAGCTTAATTGCATGAATTATAAATAACAACAACAATAATAATAATAATAATAATAGTAGAAGAAGAAGATGAAGAAGTTAATGAGAACTTTGAGATGTAAGATCAATGTAATGATTAAATAATGATAACAACAAATGTCAAGGTTAGAGGATTCACTAATGGTATTTCAAACAATTATAGTATAAACTTTTATTATTCAAATAGAAATCACACACAAAGAATGTTCCAATCAGATTATAAAATGTTAACATGATTATATTAGTTATTTTATTTGAATAATACTAATACTTGTGAATATTGTTAGACATTCATGATTACAACTTATATTAACAATAAATCAAGTTCCTTTCATAGCACAGGTATAGGACCATACGGTTGTGATATGAAAGTGCTAAGTATTTGTTGTACCAGGTCTTATATAATATAAATCTAGATTAATCATTTTAAGCCTAATGAAATATTTATTTCAAAAAAAGAAACCCTGACCTGGATCACACCACATACTTAGGGCAAGTGATTTTCGGTTGAAAATATAAAGATAATGATAGAATCAATGGTGAAGAAAATGTTGACAATGAAAGATTAAAAATGGCTAAAAGTAAAAAAAAAGCCCTAGATATGAGAGATAAGTGAGGTTTTAATTAAAAAAGGCATAACGAATGCCAAAAGTTGATGATTGAGGGCATGAATAAAAAAATGCATAAAAATGAAGGGAAAACACTCTTAAAAGATCAAAAGATAAGAAAGTTTGAAATACCATGTCTTTTGGTATTTGTGATAGAGCCTCATGTTAAGGAAAATATGATTAATATTATTGTGTCTTAAAATGATTAGATAAAAGATAAGTTATCCAACAAATAAAGAGTTGGAGTTAATTTATAGCCTTTGTTAAGATAACAAAAAGATGGAGTATTATGATATAAATGATGGACAATGAGCTTTAGTCTTCTCTTTAAGTTTGAGACTGATAAAGAAAAGAATGACATGGTTATGAAACTTTTTGAATTATTGATTGATTGAGGTAAAGATTCTTATTGAAATGAATGGTATGGTTATATATCATGTCTTTTACAAGGACATTAAAAGAAAGAGAGTGAAGTGAATAGTTGATGATGATCCTAGGTTATTAAAACCCTCAACACCATTTAAGCTTATGAATTTCCTTTTATTTTATATATATGAGTTATAGCCTATGTTGTGTGCGTTTAAAAGTCATTTTTAATCAAGCAAATAACTTGAATTGATAAATAGTGCTCTTAAAGTGTAAAGAGTTTTCCTGTAAAGGTCATGGTTTCATGAACTAAGTTATTAGTTATTATACATACTGATGAAATTATTACTCAAAAAAGACAATCTTTCGTAATAAAACTTCAAGTTTTGACTTGAACTTTTTGTTGTTAAAATCCACAGAAGGTAAGCTCTTCATACAACCAAAATGAGAGTTTAAAATTAACATGAAGAACCATAAAAGAACCAAACAAATTGTTTTAATCTTACATCAAGTCATTTTTTTTTAAAATACAAAGTAATCAAAGGATTACATATATTAAATGATGTGTGTTAAGTCTTTAACCACCTTAGTTTTCAAAAGACTTTCAAAATCAGCATCCCTTTGATTTCATTTCAACAATGAGATAGGAATGGAATGATTTTTGAAAATCTATAGTTAGCTTTAAAGAAAAAAGTGATTGTTTAAAAGAAAGTGATCTAATGATGAGCCTCATAAAATCTTTCATGGAGATAATACAAAGAAGCTTGGTTAGTAAGATGCACAAAGCTAATTAGATGGCAGTTTTTGAAATAATCCAAGAAGTGAATGATTTATTTAACTTCTTTGTGATAAAGCAACCAACATCATAATTAGGGGCATAGTTAGGCTTAATAAATAATAATAGCAATAATCATCATGGATAACCTATGATAAGCATTACACTTACATTCGATTGGAGGATTGACATACGATAAACTCAAAAGAGCTTATAAATTTGAGAATTGAGAAAGTTTTGGATAGTAATCAAAGTCATTCTACAATAATGAAACATCAAAGAAGGGGAGCTACATTTCAAATCAGGTAAAGATGTATGCATGTCATCTAAATCCAAAGCATTACATAAATGTTTTTGAATTTTTTAGGAAAAATCTTAAATAAGTTATAGTAAGATTTTAATGAATATGAATTGACATAAAAAGAATCCTTGAGCTATGATGGTGAGGAATCATAGTTCTAAACCTGGACAGGAAAAAGAGAAGATCAACCTTGTAATCAAGAAAAGTCTTCTAGTCAACCCTGTAATAAACAAAGCACTGGGTTTTTTAACCCTGTAATTGAAAAGTTTTAGGTCAACGCTACAATCAAAAAGTACCAAGTTTCCAAACCCCACTATAGGGAGTATTTGCTCAACCCTATAATTAGAAACATCAAGTTTTCAAACTTGGCAATTGGAAAGTATCAAGTCAACCCTCCAATTAAGAAACACCTAGTTTTCAAACCTTGTGATTAGGAAGTATCAAGTCAATCCTAAAATCAAGAAACACGAAGTTTTTGGACCCTGCAATTGGAAAGCATTTGGTTAACCCTATAATTAGGAAATACCAAGTTTTTAAACCTCGTAATTGGAAAGTAATAAAAATTTTAGTTTTGATTAAAGAGAATCATCAGATTGAGATTTTAGGTTAATTGAGTTGAAGATAACATCAAGGTTCTAGTTAAAAGAAATTTTTAGATTGAGATTTTAGGTTAACCAAGCTTGCAACAAAAAATTTAGTTTAGGTTAAAGGCAATTACCATATTAGGATTTCAAGTTAACCAAACTATTTATATAGATTATGGTTATTTATAGGAGAGAACTATTAAGATACGGGACTTCAGATCAACCCTACAATCGTGAAGCACTACGTTTTCAAATTCTGTAATGAAAAAGAATCATTTAAACTCTGCAATTATGAAGAAAAGTAAGAAGAACCCTATTATTAGAAAATTATTTTTTTAAAAAAGATCAATCATGTCATCAAAAGGAATCTTCAGGTCAAAGCTGCAATTAGAAAGCACCAAGTTTTCAAACCCCACAATCGAAAAGTATTAGGCCATCCTTGCAATCAGGAAGCATCGAGTCAACCCTGTAATCATGAAACACCAAGTTTTCAAACCCAGCAATTGGAAAGTATCAAGTTAACCCTACAATTACGAAGCATCAACTTTTCAAACCTTATGATGGGAAAGTATCAGGTCAATCCTAAAATTAGGAAGCACTGGTTTTCAGACCCCATGATTAGGAAGTATTAGCTTAACCCTACAATCAAGAAGCACCATGTTTTCAAACCCCACATTTAGGAAGTATTAAGTTAACCCTATATTTAGGAAACACCAAATTTTCAAACCCCACAATTAGAAAATCATAAAAATTTAAGTTCTAGTTAAAAGAAATTGTTAGATTGGGATTTCAAGTTAATCAAACTGAAAATAAAGATAAAAAAGGAATCCCCATATTAGGATTCTAGGTTGACCAAGCTGAAAGAAAAAAAATTATTCTAGTTAAAAGAGATAGTTATTTTATGTTAACTGAACTAAAGATAAACATCTGGTTAAAAAGAATTATCAAATTGATATTTCTGGTTAACCAAAATAAAAACAAAGACCAAGGTTTTGATTAAAAGGAATCATCATATTAGGATTTCAGGTTAACCGAGCTGAAGAAAAAAAATTATTCTAGTTAAAGAGAGTTGTCTTATTAGGATTTTCGGTTAACTAAGTTACTTATAGAGATTTTGGTTATAAATTGTAGAGAATTGCTAAGATGCGGGATTTTAGGTCAACCCTGCAATTAAGAAGCACCAAGTATTCTTGATGTTCTTTATTTTTTATAGTTTTTGATCCATTTTGTTCAAGAAGTTTTGAGTTTTTTTTTGTGTTTACTCTATTTTTTTTACTTTTGTTTTGGTTTTAGGTTGTTTTTGGATTAAACCAATATTTTTGTGTCAGTTTATGGTCAAACAAAAAATTCCAGGTCAACTCGGTCCAGTTAACTCGTTTAAAAAAAATATAGGTCAAGGGGTTTTAATACCCTATTTGGTTTGTCATAGTTTTGTTAAAAGGTCTTTTGGTTTAAAGGTGTGTTTGATAAATACTTATTAAAAATGAGTTTTTTCCAAACAAAGCCTAAAAAAAATATTTTTTTCTTGCATATGACTAAAAAAATCCTTAAGTGTTTTAAGCTTCTTTTTCAAAGAAGATTTAAAATGTTTTTTCATGTTTTTTTTATTAAAAAAAAGGCCTAAATTTTACAATAATTTGTAAAATTCCATTGGACTTTGTCATATAATTAAAAAATCATTTTTGTCAATAAAATATTATTCACTTATATAAAATGATAAAAAAAAATTAAAAAGGGTTAATATCCAAAATATTATTGTGAATAATACAACTCAGTCACTTTTAATATGAGGATAAAATCCATAATGAATTTATATTTGAAATATTATTTGGAATGGCGTGATAGCAAAAATTTCAATTTTACCCTGAAAAAACCTTAATTTGAGAATATTTCACCTTTACAGACCAAGTTCTTAACCTAAAAAAATTAGAGTTGTTCATTGCAGCAAAACCATCATAGTATGGTAGTAGAAATAGACATCATAATACCATAGCAAATAATAAAAAAGGATGCGCCTTACCTCAAATAAAGCTTACTATGAGTTTTAATACCTTCTTTTTACATAATTAACCCATTATATAAAATCTCTAAAAAAAACCAGTTAGGGTTCCAACTAGTCAGAATATTAGGTGCTGACTCCCTAGCCAACCTTTCATCATCTATTTTTTAAATTTTTCAAAAAAATAAAATAAAAAATGAATGAATTGAAGAATGAGTTGAGACAACACAAATTGAAAGTTTGAGGACGAATAATGATTGAGTTATAAATTTAGGAGTCAATTTTGTAAAAAATTGGAAGAATTGAAATTTTGAAAACTTAATTGAACTTGGAATTGTTTAATTAATGAAATCAGGGACTTAATTATTAAATATCAAAAGTTTAAAGGCCAAATTAAAAATAGTTATTTTGGGTGAAATCGATGTTGTTTTCAACACACATTGTTCATCATCTCCTTATCTTGAAGACCAAATCAATATAAAACACAATCACTAGATCATGGATTATGATGCCTACGATCCCTCATAAAACGTGCATCATTTCTAGTTGCATGAACACATGGCCTTTTCTAGCTTTATAAAAGCCATAGAAAGGCCTCACATGGGAGGGTAGATAAGATAGGTGATTAGTTCTTAAACATGTATTTTTATCAAAGTTTTATATCATCATTTTACACCTGAGGCATCAATAACTTCTCAATTAAAGCATGTTTTATGATAACAAGTTTCATACTGTAAGTGATTAGTACTTAAAAGTGTATTTTTTATCAAGTTTTATATTATTATTTTGCACTTGAAATGTCAATAACTCTTTTAACTAAAACAAGTTTTATAATACCATGTCTAACAATATAAGATACCTGTAATTTAAGGTAAATGTTCATCTTAAATGTAGGTCTATCACATAAATTAAAGGAATGATTAATGAGTTTAACTACTGAAATTGAAAAGATAAAGAAAGGGCTAAGCTTAGAAAAGAGATATTGGTTTCGTCCAAATTGTAACACTGTTCAGTCATTGGGTCATATCTGAAACTTTAGAACTTAAATTTGGATCTACTCTATATTAATGAAAAGCTAAGATATAGGCCTAAAACTTTCATAAAAAGTCCAAATTCAAAAAGGTTGTTTTTAAATTCAAATTGTAGCAACAACAGTAAAGTCAAGAGATGATCATTCACTCATCAATTAGTCATCCAATCAATAGTTCTAAATTTTAGCCTATAAAAAGAGGCATTTGCTATGCATTTAGACATCTTGTTTTTTAGATCAATATTATGTTCTTACTCTCTCTTTTTATATTTTTGTAATGCATAAGTTTTGCTTTCATTAATCTCTTATTCATACTTCTCATTTCCTTTACTATACTTATATAATTATATTCTTATCTTATTTATCTATATTTCTCTTTTTCATAATGTTCAGCTAAGTTTATTATGTCAAGGTGAAAAGGTTTCATTAATGATGTTAAGATAAGTATAATATAAACTTAATATGAACTTCAATACTTTTATCCTAAACAACTTGTTAAGATAAGTATAATATAAACTCAATATGAACTTCAATACTTTTATCCTAAACAACTTGTTATTAACATGTCTTATTATTTTTATCTTATATTATGTCTTATTACTTTTACCTGGCTTGTTAAATGGTTAATATATATTTATATTATATAACACTTGGTACAACAAATGCTTGACACTTTTATAGCCAATCGTATGATATAACCTATATTTGTGCTATGAAAGGAATCTAATTTATTGTTAACATAGGTTAACATTATAAATTCCTGATAATATTTAAAATTTTGGTGTTATTTAAATAAGATAATTAATATGTAATCATGTTAACAATTTATAATGAGCTATTAATGGCAAATCATCCTATTAGAACCTCCTTTGTATGTGGTTCTCAATTGAGTAATTGACACAATGAAAAGATTAATGTCTTCTCCAAAGCACAGGAGTGTCAAAGTAATAAATAACCCGGCAAGACCGGGGTCGAACCACAGGGAGGTTATTATACAAATTATAGATGATAATAATAAGAAGAACAACAACAACAACAACAACAACAACAACAACAACAACAACAACAACAACAACAACAATAATAAAACAAAGAAGAAGATGAGAACTTTGAGATGAAATATAAAGTAAGGATTAAACAATTATAATAACAAATGTCAAGGTTAGAGGTTCCACTAATGGTATGTCAAACAAATATAATATAAACTCTTATTATTCAATTGGAAACCACACATAAAGGAGGTTTCAATCAGATTATAAACTGTTAACATGATTACATTAGTCATTTTATTTGATTAATGCTAATACTTGTAAATCTCGTCAAGCATTCATGATTATAACTTATGTTAACAACAAATCAAGTTCCTTTCATAGCTTAGATGTCGGTTATACCATACAATATGGGCTATGAAAGTGCCAAGCATTTGTTATACCAAGTGTTATATAACATAAATCAAGATTAGTCATTTAACAAGCAAAGTATTAAAAAGTGAACAAGATAACAAATATAAAACATGTTAGTATCAAACATTAAAGTCCATATTAAGTTTACATTATACTTATTCTTACACCATTAGTGTAACCTTTTCACCTTGACATAATTAACTTAGCTAGACATAATGAAAGAAAGAAAAATAGATAAACAAAATAAGAACATAAAAGTTAACTAAGTAAAGGAAAGGAAATGAAAGGCATAAACATAATATTAATGGAAGCAAAGCATAAACATTACAAAAAATACAAAGAGAGAAAAGAAGACCATGATCTTGATCTGGACACCAAGATGCCTAAATGCATGGCAAATGCCTCGTTCTATAGGCCAAAATTGGGAACTATTGATTTGATGACTAATTGATGAGTAGA
This sequence comes from Populus ilicifolia, assembly GCA_015708895.1. Classification (NCBI taxonomy): domain Eukaryota; kingdom Viridiplantae; phylum Streptophyta; class Magnoliopsida; order Malpighiales; family Salicaceae; genus Populus; species Populus ilicifolia. Next base: position 153,939 of record SRLM01000130.1, read on the forward strand.
TGGCCAACCCTTGACTTGGTGACAATCCTTATCTTCTCTTGTCTGCCCAACACGTCATTGATGACGTCAAAATTAGAGCCACTTGAAAACATGAAAGTTCTAGGAAATTGTCTCAGCTTTCTTGTGTAAAACATTCAACTCATTTCGACTTCTAGAACTCCAGATATGGCCAAAATCCTAAACAGTGCTCGGGTTGGAGGATAGATTCGGGCTTCTTTGTTGTTACAACAATTTGGACTTGAAAATGGACGTTTTAGATCTTGGGCTCCATATGAAAGTTGTAGGCCTATGTCTTACCTTTCCATCCATATAAAGTACACCTAAATCTCAGATCTATAGCTCCAGATATGACCCAATTACCGAACAGTGTTCCGGTTTGGATTGTACTGACATCTCTTTTCTCAGTTTGATCATCTCTTTGCCTTTGCAATTGAAGTTCTTAAAGTCATCAATCAATCCTTTCATTTATGTGATAGGCCTGCATTTAAAATGGATATTTACCATAAATTAAAGTTATCTTATATTATTAGATAGATTATTATAAAACGTACTTTAGTTAAGGAGTTATTAATACTTCAAGTGCAAAATGATGATATAAAACCATGATAAAAATGCACTTTTGAGTACTAATCAGTAATCAAAAGAGTTTATGCTATATTTGTTTGAAATACCATTAATGGATCCTCTAACCTTGACATTTGTTTTTATCATTATTTAATCTTTACATTAATCTTACATCTTAAAGTCCTCTTTAACTTCTTGTTGATGTTATTGTTGTTATTATTGTTGTTGTGTTGTTGTTGTTGTTGTTGTTGTTGTTGTTGTATAGTTAACCTCTTTATGATTCGACTTCGGTTTTGCTGAGTTATTTATTACTTTGATACTCATATACTTAGAAGAAGACATCAATCTTTTGGTCGTGTTAACTATTAATGATAAATCATCTGATTGAAACTTTCTTGAAGGGTGGTTTCTAGTTGAGTGATAAAAAGAGTTTATATTACATTTATTTTTAATACCATTAGTTAATTATCTAACCTTGAAATTTATTTTTATCATTGTATTATCATCACATTAATCTTACATTTCAAAGTTCTCTTTAACTTATTGTTGTTATTATTATTATACAATTAACCTCTTATGGTTTGACCCTAGTCTTGCTAGATTATTTATTATTTCAACACTCCCACATTTTAAAAAAGACATTAATCTTTTGGTCATGTCAATAAGAGAAAAGGTAGAAAATTAAGGAAGACTAGAGAAAGATAGCAGACAGGTAAAAAAATAGAGGAGAGGAAAAAAAGACTCGAAACAAAAAGACAAATTGAAAGGTCATAGGGAAAGAGAAACGCAAATGAGGGAAACAAAAGATCAAAAGAACAAACAAAGGAATCAACCAAAAATAGAGGAGAGAGAACAAAAAACACAAAGGAACTAGTGAGAAGAATGACTAAAGAGAAACCAAAAACAGAGGTAGAAGTGAAGAAAAGAGCATCGGCGACCAACAACCTCACGTCTTCGTATGTCTTGGTTACCAATAAATGTGTGTGAAGGTTTCATCACCATCTTTGGCTTTGCCTCTTTGCACAGGTAAGTTCTTTATTTCCCTATCTTTTACAGTTATAATTACATAGGTATTATACTTATGCAAAATTAATTCACTAACTATTTTTTAGCTAACATATAATTCATTGGTTTATGGATGCACGTGTCAATCAATTCACGTATATTAGCTACATAGCCGAATTAGTGGTTTCGACTAATGACATGGCTGGGCCATTAGTTCTAGCCCACCATGTAAAAGCTGAGCTAGACCTAGCCCTTAAAAAAATTTAAAAATAGTTTTTTGTAATCTGAATTTCATGGATCTATTCACTAGCAACAAAGTCAAGAATATCATACTGTTTGCGTTATATAATATTTATCAACATCAAAGTTTAAAATATTCATACGTAAATATTAAGTACTGTTAGAGTTGAAAATATTATAAGTAGACCATAAAAAAATAAAATCAATAAACTCTTAGCAATTTAAGTCAAAACCACAAATCCAATCCACTTCAGATAGGAATCCTGATTGATAATTAAAAGTATATTTTTATCAAGGTTTTATATCATCATTTTGCACTTAAAGTATCAATAATTCCTTCACTAAAACATGTTTTATAATAATATATCTAATAATATAAGATACCTTTAATTTGTGGTAAATGTTCATTTTAAATGCAGGCCTATCACATAAATGAAAGGATTGATTGATGACTTTAAGAACTTTAATTGCAAAGGCAAAGATATGATCAAACTGAGAAAAGAGATGTCAGTGCAATCCAAACCGGAACACTGTTCGGTAATTGGGTCATATCTGGAGCTATAGATTTGAGATTTAGGTCTACTTTATATGGATGGAAAGGTAAGACATAGACCTACAACTTTTATATGGAGCCCAAGATCTAAAACGTTCATTTTCAAGTCCAAATTGTTGTAACAACAAAGAAGCCCGAATCTATCCTCCAACCCGAGCACTGTTTAGGATTTTGGCCATATCTGGAGTTCTAGAAGTCGAAATGAGCTAAATGTTTTACACAAGAAAGCTGAGACAATTTCCTAGAACTTTCATGTTTTCAAGTGGCTCTAATTTTGACATCATCAATGACGTGTTGGGCAGACAAGAGAAGATAAGGATTGTCACCAAGTCAAGAGTTGGCCACCTACTCATCAATTAGTCATCAAATCAATAGATCCCAATTTTGGCTTATAAAAAGAGGCATTTGCCATGCATTTTGGCATCTTGGTGTCCAGATCAAGATCATGCCCTTGTTTTCTCTCTTTGTATTCTTTATGCTTTGTTTTCATTAATATCAAGTTTATGACTTTCATTAATATAATCATGAATGCTTGATAAAATTTACAAGTATTAACATTAATTGAAGAAGATGACTAATATAATCATGTTAATAATCTATAATCTAATTGGAACCTCCTTTATATATGATTTTCAATTGAATAATAAAATTTTATACTATACTTGTTTGACATACCATTAATGGAACCTTTAACCTTGACATTTGTTATTATCATTGTTTAATCTTTACTTTAAGTTCTCATCTTCTTCTTCTTCTTTATTATTGTTGTTGTTGTTGTTGTTATTGTTATTGTTGTTGTTACTATTATTATTGTTATTGTTATTATTGTTGTTGTTGTATTATTGTTATTTATAATTTTTACAATTAACCTCTCTGTGGTTCGACCTTGGTCTTGCCGGGTTATTTATTACTTCGACACTTTTGCACTTAGGAGAAGACATCAATCTTTTAGTCATGTCAAATCCTAAGGGGTGATAATTTTTTTTTTTTGCGTAACTAGTCTCATACCATAGAATCTCTATATACCAGTTAGGGTTCCTAATAACCATAATACTAGGTGACGACTTTTTAAACAAGGCTTTCCCCATCAGAGAACAAGATGCCAGAAATTGTTCTTTTCATTAAATATTTTTTAAAGTCACGATATTGGATGCGACATAACCAAAAAGATATTCTACACCCCCACTTAGGAATGGTAACCGCAACGTCGTGCCCTTGTAATTCAATGGAATGACACTCTTTTCAAGTTAAACTTTCAACTTTGATGAGGTGGTGAAGCTCAATGAGCATACCCCCTCCCCTTTTTATTTGGTCTTTTAAAATGTTACTTATAATATTTGTTATGTATCTTTTGAAGTCTTTTGTTATTTTGAAAGCCATGATTTTTGTTTTGAAATGTTTGAGCATGATTTAAATATAACGTGTATATCCTTAAGTTTTATTTAATTGCCTTGTTTTAATGTGTTAGAATATTATAATAAAATGGTATTTGATAATGCATAATGTTATTTTGTATGCCTAAATGTTTAGTTAATCAATTTTTAAAGTCATTTCAATATATGTTATATAATGAATTTCTTGTGGTTTAGGTTGTTTAAGGTTAGTTTGTTAAAATTATAAGCATATTGTTTAAGCTTCAAGACAATAAATTTAATTAATGGAACAATGTTATTATCTAAGATAGAAATTTTTTTGCTTGCTATCATTATTTGATATTGCTTATTATCTTACCCTTAGTTCTTTGTTTCATGTTGTTTTTTCATTTCAAGCAAGTTCTATCAAGCATGCTTAAGCTTTGATTGTTAGGTTTAGGTTGTTTTCTAGGCTTCTTACATTTTCTTTAGGTTTAATCTTTGTTAAGCATTTATAGGTTTTTAGGTAGGCATTCATTTATTATACTTTACTTAGGTCATTGATTTCCATGTCTTTTGATTGATTGATGGTTTTTGCATATGTGTGAATACTTGTTGATCATTAATTTATGATCCTAACGATTTAAAAACAATGACATCATAACTTTGATCTTCGGTTCTTTATTTTTTGATTTTTTCATAAAAATCAATTAATTGTAATGATAAGTTGTTTATTATGATGATCCAACCCTAGAATTTTGATTATACATTGCTTTTACATGTTTTTATTCCTTTAATTTAACATAAACTGGTTTGATTTTTAATCCATGTCTTTGATATTTTTCTTTTTGTTCATCTTGTTCTCGACAAAGTTCTAATGCTTTTTTTCTCTCTCTCTTTGATTTCCATGCTTTCTTTTATTATTTTGGATTATGTTGCTAGGTTTAGGCCTATAGACTAAAAAGCATAACATGCGTAGCTAGGATGAGTCCATTTTTAATATGACAATGTTCGGTATGTTTAATTTTCGTTAAAAAGAAATAACAATATTTTGTTCTTAAGGTGTGTCTTTCAAACATGACTTTAAGACCTTTTTCAAGCCTATAATATTTAGTTAAGGATATGTTTGACAAACACACCATATTGACTTTCCAACAATATTTATTTTCTCTTTTTTTTATGTTCCTTCAATTTGAAGTAAATTAGTTTAGTTTTAAATCCATGTTTTTGATATTTCTCTTTTTGTTCATCATGTTCTTGGTTGACTTCAAATGCTTTTTATTTTATCTTTAATTTCTATTCTTTCTTTCTTGGTTGAGTTCAAACGCTTTTTTTTATTTTATCTGTGATTTTTATTTTTATTTTTATGATCGTGTTTATGAGCTTGGACCTATAAGCCAGAAAACTCACCATACTTGGCCAGGATAAGTTCATTTTCAATAAGGCAATGTTTGGCATGTTTAGTTTTCATCCAAAGAAAATTGCAATATTTTGTTCTTATGGCATGTTTTCCAAACATAACCCAAGACCTTTTTCAAGCCTTTAATTTTTAGTTCAAGGGCATGCTTAACAAACACATCATATTGATTTTTCAGTAATATTTATTTTCTTATTTTTTGTGCTTTTACAAAACAAGCCTTCAAATAATTTCTAAATTTTTTAAAAATATCCCAGGATTATTTTAAAATTATTTGTGGGTCCCTTGCATGTTTTCAACCCTTTTCATTTAATATTTGGGTTGTAGACTTTAAATTAAAGATACTGACCCGATATTAAAATTATCAATTTTTTAAAAAATTAAAAAATAAAAAATATCTTATTTTAATATATATATATATGTATGATTTTAGATGTGTGCACACAACTTGTTGCATGTGTGTAGCGTTGCGGTGATTATTCTCTCGAAGCGAGATTAAAGTGAAAATAGTGTGGGTGGAAAGAATAAGAAATTCATATACTTTATTAATGAAACCAAAGCATTGAGAGTCGTCACGAAATATTATAATAACTAGAAAACATATTGGTTTGTTAGAGTCTAGGTTAGATACCAAGTTGTGAATATAAGGTATGTGTCACCTCAAAAACACTTTACCTAAAGTAAGTTACATATGAAAAAAAACTAAAGTTGTTATGTTTTCTAACAATTGATCTATCTAAAGTTTAAGAAAACTTCTTCTTATTAACAAGATATTTATATTATCAAGTTTAAACTTAGTCATTTTAAAGTATATACCTAAAAAGGGAAGAAAAAATATTAATATTAGAAATATATTTTACATATGAGTTCGTAATTCCATACGTCAAATGAAATAAAAATATTTTTTATATATATTTTTTAAAATGTAGGTCAAATTCTCATGATTTTATTAAACTAGTTATTAAATAAAAAAACATGCAAAATGACACGATCAAAGAGTTCATATCTTATCCCAAGTGTAGGAGTGTCAAAGTAATAAATAATTCGGCAAGACCGGGGTCGAATCACAGGGAGGTTAACTATATAAATTATAAATAAATAAAATAACAACAACAATAACAACAACAACAACAATAATAATAAGAAGAAGAACAATAACAACAATGATGATGATGGTGAAAATAAGTTAAAGAGAACTTTGATATGTAAGATTAATGTGAAAGTTATACAATAATAAAAATAAATGTCAAGGTTAGAGGATACACTAATAGTATTAGAGATAAGATATAAACTCTTTACTAGTTATCAACATGATCATATTAATCATCTTATTTACATAACACCATACTTAGAAATTTTATCAAGTATTTATGATGTTAACTTATGTTGACAACAAATCAAGTTCCTCTTATAATAATGATGTCGGCCGAATACTATGAAGGATCAAGTATTTGATGTACCAATTATTATACAACACAAATCTAGATTAATCATTTAATAAGTAAGGTATTAAGAATTAATAAGATAAAAATGATAAGACATATTAATAGCAAGTTGTTTAGTATGTAAGCATTGAAGTTCATATTGAGTTTATATTTACTTAACCTTACACCATTAGTGAAATCTTTTTATCTTGACATAATTAACTTAACTAGACATTATAAAGGAGAAAAACTTAAAGAAACAATACAAGAACATAAATAATATAAGTTAACTGAGTATATTAAAGGAAGTAAAAAGCATGAACAAGAGATCAATGAAAGCAAACATTAAGCATTACAAAAATATAAAGAAAAAGAGCAAGAACATGATCTTGATATGGAAAACAAGATGCCTAAATGCATGACCTATTTTTATAGGCTAAAATTAGAAACTATTGATTTGATAATTGATTGATGAGTGGGTAACTAACACTTGACTTGGTGACAATCCTTATCTTCTCTTGTCTGCCCAAAACATCATTGATAACTTCAAAATTGGAGCCACTTGAAAACATGAAAGTTGTAGGAAATTGTCTCAGCTTTCTTATGTAAACACATTAGGTCATTTGAATTTTTAAAACTCCAGATATGGGTCAAACAGTAAACAGTGCTCGAGCCGAAAGACAGATTCAGACTTCTTTGTTGTTGCTACAATTTGGACTTGAAAATGACCTTTTTAAGTTTGGGCTCCATATGAAAGTTGTACGTCTATGTCTTACCTTTCCATCTATATAAAGTAGACCTAAATCTGAGATCTACAGCTTTAGATGTGACTCAATTACAGAACAGTATTCCGGTTTGGATTGTACCGACATCTCTTTTCTAAGTTTGACAATCTCTTTGTCCTTTCAATTTCAGTTCTTAAATTCATCAATCAATCTTTTCATTTATGTGATAGACCTACATTTAAAATGAACATTTACCACAAATTAAAGGAATCTTATATTATTAGATATATTATTATAAAACATGTTTTAGTTAATAAGTTATTGATACTTCAAGTGCAAAATGATGACATAAAAGCTTGATAAAAAATACATTTTTAAGTACTAATCACAAAATAAAATAAAATAAACTATTTTTTTCTTAAAAATGCAAACATGCCACATACTATTTATTATTTTTAAACAAATATAATTTTATCCTTGATATATTTGGCCTATGCATATAAATAAATTACCTATTTTTTGGTATTTATTTTTAAATAAGAAATTTTGATTTTTTTTGGAATTTTTTTATTAAAAGTAAGTATTTTAATATCGAGTCAATATCTTATAATATAAGTTTACTATTTTTATATTAAATAAAAAGGCCTAAGAAAATATGCGAGGGACTAGAAAAATAAATTAAAAATGATCCTTGAAATTTCTTAGATTTTCATGAAGTAATTTGGAGGTTTGTTTGACAAAACCCTTTTTATTTAAAAAAAATGTCAAAGCATGCCTTAGGGTATGTTTGCCAAAAAAAAAAACCCATAGATCAAAAACTCCTCAACAAGAAAAATGATCAACTAAAAAAAGCATCACAAACTGACTCGAAAGTGACCTGTCTAGGTTAACATAAAGCATTGATTCAACTTCAACCATAAAATATTTGAGCAAAAAAACTAGCCAAAAACAAAGGTTTAAACCGAAACAAAATCAAAGTAAATAAAAACATAAACATTTCATAGAAAAATAGATTAAATAAATAAACAAACAAAGAACACAATAAATGTTCTTCATGAACTCATAAAAAAAACATGAAATAGATCAGATCCTAAGCAATAAAAAACATGGTTATGTTCACAATCATTTATAAAACAATAATCAAGGGTTCATTTGCTTCGATAATCATTAAATCAACATGATTTTGTCGAAAAATGTTTAGCGAAAAAAAAAATTCTAGAATTAAAATACATGAATAAATGTTATTGATGCGTTTTGACCCTAGATTATTTGCTAAAGATGATCGATTAACATGTTCGTGCCAACAAACAAAACATATCAAATCCAAGATACCAAGGCACAACTATATTCTTGGGAAGAACATAAACCACTGTTTTTAGATAACATGAACCACTACCCAAACTTAGAAACATGTATTTTAACTTCTAAATCATATTGTTTTCAGTCCCAACCCACCACATTATCAAAACTAAACATGTTTGAATCAAAATGAATAATTAACAACATCAAATCCTTTATGTAATTTTGGATTCAAACCAAATCATTATCAATCATCTACAAAGTTCAAATTTAAAAATTGCCTAGACAAAACAACAAGTTCATTTATGTAATTTTGGATTCAAACCAAACATTCTAACATTATACAAGTCTCAAGACAAAAGAGAAGAGAACATGCTTTAAACAACGTTAAAACCTAGAAATCAAATGTAATAATGTCATGCTCAAACCTCCTAACAAAAACCTCTATAAATCTAACAAGCTAAAAACACTAATTCATCATACATTTATACCTACAAAGGCATAAATTTATGATATCTATAGCCTAAAAAATTCCTAAACAACAAGAAAAGCAGACATAAAAAGACTTACAAAAATAACTTAACAAACATACAAAAATAATCAAAATAACATCAAATCTTGATAACCCAACATCTAAACCAACTCTTTATCATCAAGATTATACTAATGACAAAACAAAACAAACACTATTCGAACATGAACATATATAAACTTATTGATCCAAGAAAAAGTAAAGACTTATTTAAACTTAAACACTAAATTGTTAAAATGAGAAAAATAAACACTAAGCCACTAAATAACAATCTACAACATCAATTAAAAGGGAAGGGAAGGGGTGTGTTTATTAAGCTTCACCTTTTCATCAAAGGTTGAAGACTTACCTAATCAATGAGCATAATGGATTTCCTTCTAATTCCTCACTTATTTCCACTAGATTTCTAGCTTTTATTTGAGCTCTAAATGACCAAGAATCTCTTCTTTTCTTTTTTAGCAAAACCTTTTTTCCCCTACTTCTTTCTATTCTAAAAGCTTTAAAGATTGTTATCTAACTTTTCTTTATTTGTGTTTTTTAAGTCCCCCTTCCCCCAGGTCCTTTTTCCTATCATTTCTCTTCTATTATATAACCTTTCAAGGGTAGGAGGTTACAAAACCATCTTCCATCCTTGGACGTATTCTAAAACTAGCGTATAAAGGACTTTTCTTTCTATTTTGTTTGGGATTGTGTTTTCACCTATTTTCTTTCAATTTTCCCTATCTCTAAGTTTTTAACAACCTTTGGAAACTTCTAGAAAAAATTAGAGAAAAAAAGCTAAAACTGGTCCAAATTTGATTGATTGCAAGTGCCTTTTCTTCAATTTAATTACAGTAGATGAGAGGCTATTAGAACAAAATAAGTTATGGACATCATAAAGGGGATGTTTTTCTTCAATTAGAATCAAACCACACACCATTTAAAGACTTATAGCTCCTTTTCCATTGATTTAAAGTTGGACAAAAAAAACTATTAATTTTTCTGAATCGGTTAAAGTTAACTTGGAATAAGAAGGAGAACTTTCACGCGACAGGTAAGGTACAAACATTAAAAAAGGGTGGCACCACTATGAAAAGAGGAAACTTCCTTATCAATCAATGGTGATTGGAACCAAGAAGGCAGTTATAGTTGCTATGTTTAGTTATCTAAAGGTGGCCACTCAATCAGCTCTCTTGTTTAGGAATAAAGACAGATGACATGTCATTTATTTAAACCCTAGAAATTGGGGTTCTTTAATTAGGATTTTAGATAATTTTCAATTTGATCCTTATTGTTTCAATTTCAGCACTCATGCTCTCAATTGACTTTTAACTTTCTTAATCTATGCAATCATACCCTAGAAAATTTCAAATTGCTTTCTTTGATTCAAGTGCTTTTTTTCAAATTGTTATTTGGTTTTCAATTTGATCACTACACTTTCAATTTCTTTCAAATTAACCTATGTTTTAATTAATTTTAATCCTTAACTTTTAATTTTTTACAAGTTGAATTGATCCATTTTAAACCTCCAACAATCTTTAAACTTTTTTTTTCAATTTAACCCTTAAGTGCATCAATTTGATTCTCAATGTTTCATTTAAGTCTTTATTCTTTCAATCTTTGTGAATTGATCCACATCAGGCCATAAAACTTAATGTTTTATCAATCAAATCCTTGATTGAATCCATAAAACCTGTTAGAAGTTTAATTAAATGCTTGAGCTTAATTAATTCTTTTAAATTTGGCTAAATTGACTTTTAAGCCTAATTTTGCTTTAATTAGCTCCTTAATTAAGTCAATTTAACCCATTCAAAGTTTAATTAAGTTCTTAAACTTAACTAATTCTTCTAATTTTGGTCAAATAGGATTTTAACATTAAACTTTATCTCAAATCAAGTCTTTCTTCAGTTTATCTTATCAAAACATCTCAATCTAGTCATTATTTTGGCTTCTTAATCTTTTGCAGTTTAAAGCTTGTTTTCTTGGGTCCTAATTTTTTTAAAATAAAGATATATATATATATATATATATATATAAAACAATGTTAGGGATCTAAAATTGGATTATGACACAACCAAATTCTAAAATTTTCATGTATATTTAATAAAAATATAAAAATTAATTAATTAATTAAGTAATAAATGACCCGATAAGACCTGAGTCAAATAATAGAGAGGTTAATTGTACAAATTATAAATAAGAATTATAAACAATAACAATAGTAACAACAACAACAATAACAATAATAATATTAGTAGTAATAATAATAATAATAATAATAATAATAATAAAGAAAGAGAAGAAGAAAAAGTTGAGAACTTTAAGATGGAACATTAATGTAAGGATTAAACAATGATAACAATAAATGTCAATGTTAAAGGATCCACTAATGGTATGTCAACAAGTATAGTATAAACTCTTATTATTCAAGTGGAAACCACACACAAAGAAGGTTTCAATCAGATTATACATTGTTAACATGATTACATTAGTCATCTTATTCAATTAATGCTAATACTTGTAAATCTCATCAAGCATTCATGATTATAACTTTATATTAACAACAAATTAAGTTCTTTTCATAGCTTAGGTGTTGGTTATACCACACAGTATGGGCTATGAAAGTGCTAACCATTTGTTGTTATACAACATAAATCTAGATTAGTCATTTAACAAGCAAAATATTAAAGAGCGAATAAGATAATAAATACAAAACATATTAGTATCAAACATTAAAATCCATATTAAGTTTACACTATACTTATTCTTACACCATTAGTGTAATATTTTCACCTTAACATAATAAACTTAACTAAACATAATGAAAGAAAGAAAAATAAATAAACAAAATAAGAATATAAATAAGGTAAAAGTTAACTAAGTAAATGAAAGTTATAAACTTGATATTAATGAAAGGAAAGCATAAACATTACAAAAAATACAAAGAGAGAAAGCAAGAGCATGATCTTGATCTGGAAACCAAGATGCCTAAATACATGGCAAATGCCTCCTTTTATAGACCAAAATTGGAAACTATTGATTTGATTACTAATTGATGAGTGGATGACTAACTCTTGACTTGGTGATAATCCTTATCTTTTCTTGTCTGCCCAAAACGTCATTGATAACGTCAAAATTAGAACCATTTGAAAACATGAAAGTTATAGGAAATTATCTCAGCTTTCTTGTGTAAAACGTTTAGGTTATTTGGACTTCTAGAACTTCAGATATGGGCCAAACACTGAACAGTGCTTAGGCTGGAGGACAGATTCAGACTTCTTTGTTATTGCTATAATTTTGACTTAAAAATGGTCTTTTTAAGTCATGAGCTCAATATAAAACTTGTAGGCCTATGTTTTACCTTGTCATCCATATAAAGTAGACCTAAATCTGAGATTTAAAACTCCAGATATGATCCAATTACCGAACAATGTTCCAGTTTGGATTGCACTGACATCTCTTTTCAAAGTTTAGTCATCTATTTATCCTTTTAATTTTAGTTCTTAAATTTATCAATCAATCCTTTCATTTATGTGATAGACCTGCATTTAAAATAAATATTTACCATAAATTAAAGGTATTTTGTATTATTAGATATGTTATTATAAAACATGTTTTAGTTAAGGAGTTACTGATACTTCAAGTGCAAAATGATAATATAAAACCTTGATAAAAAATGCATTTTTAATTACTAATCAACCATAGGGAGGTTAACTACAATATTAATAATAATAAGTTAGAGAGGAATTTGACATTATAAGATTAATATGAGAATTAAACAATGATAAAAACAAATGTTAAGATTAAAAGATTAACTAATAATATTTCAAATAAGTGTAGTATAAACTCTTTTTCTTACTTAACTAGAAACCATACATAAAAGAGGTTCCAATCATATCATAAATTGTTAACATGATTACATTAGTTATCTTATTCAAATAATGCTAATACTTGTAAATATTATCAGGAATTCATGATTATATCTTAAATTAACAACAAATCAAGTTCCTTTCATGGCACAAATGTGGGTTATACCATACGGTTGAGCTATAAAAGGATAAAGTATTTATTGTATCAAGTGTTATACAATATAAATCTACATTAACCATTTAATAAGTAAAGTATTAAAAGTGAATAAAATAACAAATACAAAACATGTTAATATCAAGCATTAAGGTCCATATTGAGCTTATACTATACTTATTCTTACACCGTTAGTGTAATCTTTTCACCTTAACATAATAAACTTAGCTAAACATAATGAAAAAGATAAATATAAATAAATGAGATAAAACATAAATAAGATATAAGTTAACCATGTCAAGGAAATGAAATGAAAAGTATAAATAAGAGATTAATAAGCAAAACTTAAACATTATAAAAAAAATAAGGAAAAAGACCAATAACGTGATCTTAATTTGAAAATCAAAATGTCCAAATGCATGGCAAATGCCTTCTTTTATAGGCCAAAATTTGAAACTATTGATTTGTTGACTAATTATTGAGTGGGTGACCATATCTTAACTTGGTGACAATCCTTATCTTCTTGTCAGATCAAAATATCATTGTAAATATCAGAATTTGAATAAACTATCCCATGAAAGTTCTAGAAAATTACCTCAGCTTTCTAAAAAATGAGATCATTTAAACTTTTAAGACTCGAGATATGGGCTGAACATCGAACAATGTCTGGGTTGCAGGACAGATTCAAACTTCTCCGTTGTCGTTAGAATTTGAACTTAAAAACGACCTTTTTAAATTTTGGACTCCCATGATAGTTTTAGGTATATGTCTCAGTTTTCCATCAATATTATGTGTACCTCAATCCAAGTTCTATAACTCCAATTATGATTCAATGAGCAAACAGTATTCCAGTTTAGACTTAACAACATCTATTTTCTAAGCTTGACCCTCTCCTTGTCTTCTAAATTTCAAAAGTTAAATTCATTAATCAACCATTTTATTTATATGATAGACCTACATTTAAGATGAATATTTATCATAAATTAAAGGTATCTTATAGTATTAGACATAATATTATAAAACATGCTCTAGTTGAATAGTTATTGATACTTTAAATGCAAAATAATAATAAAAAACCTTGATAAAAATGCACTTTTAGTACTAATCAGGAACTAATAAAAAACCATCAATTTCTAAATTTTTTTGTCATTCCATGCACACAACTAAGACACACCTAAGTTAGGATACAAGATAAATATACTTGTTATCACGAATACCTCTACTAATTTGGACCTTTATTATTTTACCAATCATGTGCAACTCCTCACTCGAGCTGTATTGAAAATCCAAGAGGAAAATTAGACCTTATTACCCTAAACAGTCTTGACACCCTCAACAACACAAATGCCTTAGCAAACCACCGATCGTACCAGGCACCCGTAAATGATTACATTACCCAAAATAAAATGATAGTATTGAGTCTCTCAAGAGGTCACTCATGACATTTCAATACTTGTATACATAGTCAGTCGTGCAAACATCCTCCCTTTATCTATCATGAGATAGATAAAAATTACTATAATCATCGTTCCATGTTAAACTCCATCTGCTTTCAAGAGCCTTACAAATAAAAGATTAAGAGAAGATTTGTACATGTGCATACCTGGAAAAATGACTAAAACGCCCCATTACTGAAAGGATTCTCCCTTATCTTAATGAGTATTGAACACCCAACTCCTTGAGGATTACATTTCTATAAAAATAAATCTCGACAACTATGATAGCCTAACCAACCTGAAGAGGCATATATATATGATATACATAGTAGTTTAGAATCGATCATCCAAGATAGTGACTTAAAGCATAAAATCCTCCTCATAACCTTCTTGGGTTTACACATGCATGGTATAATAATTTGAAACCAAGATCCATTGATGATTTTAGTGATCTCTAAGCTAACTTAGTGGCATGCTTCAACATCAACATACTTGTTAAGAAAAGCTTTAAATAATTATTTGGTGTAATCCAATAAGAAAGCGAGTTTACACAAGCACATTTGAATAGGTTCAGTGAGGAGATACTTAAGGTGAAAAAATTGCTTGAGCTGGTAACCATAGAGATTTTGATAATAGGGCAAGAGAACATGTCTTCTAAATACAATTATATACCTTATTAGACAAAAGCTTTTTCAAGGTGAATCAAGTAATAAAAAATCATATATAAGTGGATGGGGTTAGTTTCTTATAACATGGGTCTTCTTGTTTTTACAAAAAAAACAATAACTAGCATACAAGGCCTTTCAAATAAAAGCATTTTTATAGTAGCAATGAAAGTTTTAGGGAGAACTATAAGGGATTAACCTATGGTTATATGGTTTATTATAAGGATTACTCATTCAAAGTTATTAAGGCTGTCAAAACAAATATTTTAGTGTCATCTTCAAAACATATTCTTTCCAATAACCTTCCTCATATATATATATATATATATA
>SRLM01000130.1:169489-192328 GCA_015708895.1 Populus ilicifolia
TATATATATATATATATATATATATATCACTCAAATCATCTTATGATAAATAATCATTAATATGAATGTAAGTTTATTTTTTAAATAAAAGCAATATAACTTTGACATTCATTTTCTATTTATAAATTTTCTTACTACAATAACATCATTCTCTAGGTGATGCTTAAAGAGCTCTCACTAATTTATCAGGTGTTTGTCTCAGATCCTTCTTTTTATCTAGTGTAGTTGACACGATCAAAAAATTGATGTCTTCTCCTATGTGCAAGAGTGTTGAAGTAATAAATAACTCAACAAAACCGGGATCAAACCATAGGGAGGTTAATTATATAAATTATAAATAACAAAAATACAACAACAACAACGATGATAACAACAACAACAACAACAACAATACTAATAAAGAGAGCTTTGAGATGTGATATTAATATAAGAATTAAACAATGATAAAAACAATTGTCAAGATTAGAGCATTCACTAATGGTATTTTTAACAAATATAGTATAAAATCTTATTATTCAGCTGGAAACCACATACAAAGGAGATTCCAATCAAATTATAGATTGTTAATATGATTACATTAGTTATTTTATTCAAATAATGCTAGTACTTGTAAATTTTTTCAGGTATTCATGATTATAACTTATATTAACAACAAATCAAGTTCCTTTTAGAGCATAGGTGTTAGTTATACCATATGGTTTGAGCTATAAAAGTAGCAAGTATTTATTGTACCAAGGGTTATACAATATAAATCTAGATTAACCATTTAATAAGCAAAATATTAAGACTGAATAAAATAACAAATACAAAATATGTTAGTATCAAATATTAAGATCCATGTCGAGTTTATACTATATTTATTCTTACACCATTAGTGTAATTGACATGACTAAAAGATTGATGTCTTCTCCCAAGTGTAGGAATGTTGAAGTAATAAATAACCCGGCAAGACTAGAGTTGAACCACAGGGAGGTTAATTGTATAAATTATAAACAACAATTATAAACAACAATAATAGCAATAATAATAATAACAACAACAACAACAACCAGAACAATAATAATAATAATAATAATAATAATAATAATAATAATAATAATAACAACAACAACAACAATAACAATAATAGAAGTATTAATAATAATAAAGAAAGAGAAGAAGAAGAAAATGACAACTTGGAGATGAAATATTAATGTAAGGATTAAACAATAATAATAACAAATGTCAAAGTTAGAGGTTTCACTAATGGTATATCAAATAAGTATAGTACAAACTCTTATTGTTCAATTGAAAACCACATAAAGGTGTCAATTATACCATACAGTATAGGCTATGAAAATACCAAGCATTTGTTGTACCAAGTGTTATACAACATAAATCAAGATTAGTCATTTAACAAGCAAAGTATTAAAGAGTGAACAAGATAACAAATATAAAACATGTTAGTATCAAACATTAAAGTCTATATTAAGTTTATACTATACTTATTCTTACTCCATTAGTGTAACCTTTTCATCTTGACATAATAAACTTAGCTAGACATAATGAAAGAAAGAAAAATAGATAAATAAAATAAGAACATAAATAAGATAAAAGTTAACTAAGTAAAGGAAAGGAAATGAAAGACATAAACATGATATTAATAAAAGCAAAGCATAAACATTACAAAAAATACAAAGAGAGAAAGTAAAAGCATGATCTTGATCTAAAGACTAAAATGCCTAAATGCATGGTAAATGACTCCTTTTATAGGCCAAAATTGAAAACTATTGATTTGATGACTAATTCATGAGTGGGTGACCAACTCTTAACTTGGTGACAATCCTTATCTTCTCTTTTATGCTTAAAATGTTATTGATAACATCAAAATTGGAGCCACTTGAAAACATGAAAGTTATAGAAAATTATCTCATCTTTCTTGTGTAAAAATGGCCTTTCTAGATCTTGGGCTCCATATGAAAGTTGTAGGACTATGTCTTACCTTTCCATCCATATAAAATAGACCTATGATTAGTACTCAAAAATGCATTTTTATCATGGTTTTATATCATCATTTTGCACTTAAAGTATCAATAACTCCTTAACTAAAGTACGTTTTATAATAATCTATCTAATAATATAAGATACCTTTAATTTGTGGTAAATGTCCATTTTAAATACAGGCCTATCACATAAATGAAAGGATTTATTGATGACTTTAAGAACTTCAATTGCAAAGGCAAAGAGATGATCAAACTTAGAAAAGAGATGGCGATGCAATCCAAACCGGAACACTGTTCGGTAATTGGGTCATATCTAGAGCTGTAGATCTCATATTTAGGTCTACTTTATATGGATGGAAAGGTAAGATATAGGCCTACAACTTTCATATGGAGCCCAAGATCTAAAAAGGTCATTTTCAAGTCCAAATTATTGCAACAACAAAGAAGCCTGAATCTGTCCTCCAGCCCGAGCACTGTTCAGTATTTTAGCCATATCTGGAGTTCTAGAAGTCGAAATGAGCTGAAGTTTTTACACAAGAAAGCTGAGACAATTTCCTAGAACTTTCATGTTTTCAAGTGGCTCTAATTTTAATGTCACCAATGACGTTTTGGGCAGACAAAAAAAGATAAGGATTGACACCAAGTCAAGGGTTGGCCATCTACTCATCAATTAGTCATCAAATCAATAGTTCCTAATTTTGGCCTATAAAAGGAGGCATTTGCCATGCATTTAGGCATCTTGGTGTCCAGATCAAGATCATGTTCTTGTTTTCTCTCTTTGTATTCTTTATACTTTGTTTTCATTAATATCAAGTTTATGACTTTCATTTCCTTTCCTTTGCTTTGTTAACTCTTATCTTATTTATGTTCTTATTTTGTTTATCCATTTTTCTTTCTTCCATTATGTCTAGCTAAATTAATTATGTCAAGGTGAAAAGGTTACACTAATGGTGTAAGAATAAGTATGGTATAAACTTAATATGGACTTTAATGTTTAATACTAACATGTTTTATATTTGTTATCTTGTTCACTCTTTAATACTTTACTTGTTAAATGACTAATCTTGATTTATGTTGTATAACACTTGGTACAACAAATGCTTGGCACTTTCATAGCCTATACTGTATGGTATAACCGACACCTGAGCTATGAAAGGAACTTGATTTGTTGTTAACATAAGTTATAATCATGAATGCTTGACGAAATTTACAAGTATTAGCATTAATTGAATAAGATGACTAATGTAATCATGTTAACAATCTATAATCTGATTGGAACCTCCTTTATGTGTGGTTTCCAATTGAACAATAAGAGTTTATACTATACTTGTTTGACATACCATTAGGGGAACCTCTAACCTTGACATTGTTATTATCATTGTTTAATCTTTACTTTAATATTCTATCTCCAAGTTCTCAACATCATCATCATCTTCTTCTCTTTCTATATTATTATTATTATTACTATTATTATTGTTGTTGTTGTTGTTACTATTATTGTTGTTATTGTTGTTATTATTGTTGTTATATTGTTGATATTTATAATTTGTACAATAACCTCCCTGTGGTTCGACCCCGGTCTTGTCGGGTTATTTATTACTTCGACACTCCTGCACTTGGAAGAAGACATCAATCTTTTTGTCGTGTCAACCTAAATTTGAGATCTATAGCTCCAGATATGACCCAATTACCGAACAGTGTTCCGGTTTGGATTGCACTGACATCTCTTGTCTAAGTTTAGTCATCTCTTCATCAATCAATCCTTTTATTTATATGATAGACCTACATTTAAAATGAAAATTTATCACGAATTAAAGGTATCTTATATTATTAGATATATTATTATAAAACATGTTTTAGTTAAGGAGTTATTGATACTTCAATTGCAAAATGATGATATAAAACCTTGATAAAAATACACTTTTAAGTATCAATCAGTAACATTTTCATTTTGACATAATAAACTTAGTTAAACATAATGAAAGAGAGAAACATAAATAAACAAGAGAAAAACATAAATACCATATAAGTTAACTAAGTAAAGAAAAAGAAATGAAAAGTATAAACAAGAAATTAATGACAAAAAAATATAAGCATTATAAAAAAAAATATAAAGAAAGAGAGCAAGGACATGATCTTGATTTGAAAACCAAGAAACCTAAATCCATGACAAATGCCTCCTTTTATAGGCCAAAATTGAAAACTATTAATTTGTTGATTAATTGTTGAATAGGTGGTCATATCTTGACTTGGTAATAATTTTTATCTTCTTGTATGAACAAAACGTCATTGTTAATATCAGAATTTGAACAAACTTAAATCATAAAAATTTTAGGAAATTGTCTCAGCTTTTCAAATAAGAATTGAGTCATTTGGACTTCTAGATCTCGAAATATGGGGTGAACACTAAATAATGTCTAGGCTGTAGGACATATTCAAACTTCTTCGTTGTTGCTAAGATTTGGACTTTTAAATAGCAGAATTAAGTCTTGCTTTTCCATAGATGTTTTAGGCCTCTATTTTATCTTTTCATCCATATAGAGCATTTAAATCCAAGATCTACAGCTCTAGATATGACCCAATGACTGAACAATGTTCTCTACATCTCTTTTTTAAGTTTAGCCTTCTTTTTATCCTTTTAATTGCAGTACTTAAACTTATCAATTAATCCTTTTATTTACATGATAGGCTTGCATTTAAGATGAACATTTATAATAAATTAAAGGTATCTTATGGTATCAAACTTATTATTATAAAACATGTTTTAGTTAAGGAGTATTGATACTTTAAATGACAAATGATGATATAAAACCTTGATAAAAATATACTTCTAAGTACTAATCAACAACTCACACTAACATATTCTCTAGGTGTTGCCTAATAATCACTCACTAATTTAACAGGGGTTGATCTTAAATCCCATATTCTCTATTGCAGTCTCTGACTAACATGTTATTTAAGTGATGTCAAAGTGCCTCTCACTAATTAGCTAGGGATTGATTTTAGATCTCCCTCCTCTCCAATGCAAACTTGGACTGACATGACTCTTTAGTTGGTCTTCCACAACCCCATAACACTGCTAGGGAAGTCAAATGGCATACTTTTTAATGGGGAAGGCTCCGGGCCCCATAACTAAACTAAAGCATGTTTTATAATAATATATCTAATAATATAAGAAACTTTTAATTTATGATAAATTTTTATTTTAAATGTAGGCATATCAGATAAATAAAAGGATTGATTGATGAATTTAAGAACTGAAATTGAAAGGACAAAAAGATGGCCAAACTTAGAAAAGAGATGCCGGTGCAATTCAAACCAGAACACTTTGGTAATTGGGTCATATCTGAAGCTGTAGATCTCAGATTTAGATCTACTTTATATAGATAGAAAGGTAAGATATAGGCCTACAACTTTCATATTGAGCCTAAGACTTAGAAAGGCCATTTTCAAGTTCAAATTATAACAACAATAAAGAAGTTTGAATCTGTCTTCCAACCCGAGCACTAATCAGTGTTTGACCCATATCTGAAGTTCTAGAAATCCAAATGACCTGAATTTTTTACACAAGAAATCTAAAACAATTTCCTACAACTTTCATATTTTCAAGTGGCTCCAATATTGACATTATCAATAATGTTTTGGGAAGACAAAAGAAGATAAGGATTGTAACCAAGTTAAGAATTGGTCACCCACTCATCAATTAGTCATCAAATCAACAGTTTTCAATTTTAGCCTATAAAAGGAGGCATTTGCCATGCATTTAAACATCTTGTTCTTTAGATCAAAATCATGCTTTTGCTTTCTCTCTTTGTATTTTTTTTTGTAATGTTTATGCTTTGCTTTCATTAATATCAAGTTTATGCCTTTCATTTAGTTAACTTTTATCTTATTTATGTTCTTATTTTGTTTATTTATTTTTCTTTCTTTCATTATGTTTAGTTAAGTTTATTATGTCAAGGTGAAAAGGTTATACTAATGGTTTAAGAATAAGTATAGTATAAACTTAATATGGACTTTAATGTTTGATATAACATATTTTGTATTTGTTATCTTGTTCACTCTTTAATATTTTGCTTGTTAAATGACTAATCTTGATTTATGTTGTATAACACTTGGTACAACAAATACTTGATATTTTCATAGTCGATACTATATAGTATAACTAACACCTGAGCTATGAAAGGAACTTGATTTGTTGTTAACATAAGTTATAATCATGAATACTTGACGAGATTTACAAATATTAGCATTAATCGAATAAGATAACTAATGTAATCATGTTAACAATCTATAATTAGATTAGAACCTCCTTTGTGTGTGGTTTCCAATTGAGTAATAAGAGTTTATACTATACTTGTTTGACATACCATTAGTGAAACCTCTAACCTTAACATTTGTTATTATCATTGTTTAATCCTTACATTAATATTTCATCTCAAAGTTCTGATCATCTTCTTCCTCTTCTCTTTCTTTTTCTTTACTACTACTGCTGCTGCTGCTGCTATTATTATTGTTGTTGTTATTATTATTATTGTTGTTGTATTATTGTTATTTATAATTTGTATAATTAACCTCCATGTGGTTCAACCCCGGTTTTACCGGGTTATTTATTACTTCGACACTCCTGCACTTGAGAAAAGATATCAATCTTTTAATCGTGTCAGTGGGCTCCAGTCACACTTGAGCTCAATATATTTGGATCTAGACAGCACACTTGGACCAATTTTTCATCTTTAATGGGCTTGAGAACCTTGACCAGGCTTTACAATCTATTAGGAAATTTTTCCAAGACTCCATATGGCTCCCTCAATATTTGTATATTAATCTAATATGTATTATTTTGAGTAGAATACATCTTCAAACATCACAAGGATGAAATTATACTTCATAATCTCATCTTCATAAAATGACAATACTTATAAGATATAAATATACCACGAATCCTTCAAACTCAAGGTTCATAGTCTCTTAATTCTTAATACATTTAGCATATATATTTTTAAAATCTATCTCCCTAAAATATTATTGTACCTTCTCTCTCTATAAAATTATTGACTTGAGCATTGGATAATCCCCATATCCATCAAATAAGATATTTTATAGTACAGTTATTAATCACCCTGACTTAACAAACACTACCTGACACAATCAAATAGTTGATATCTTATCTCAAATGCAAGAGTGTCAAAGTAAGAAATAACCCGGATAGACCGATGTCGAATCACAGAGAAATTAACTATATAAATTATAAATAATAATAACAACAACAACAATAATAACGATGATGGTAGTGATAATAATAAGTTAAAGAGGACTTTAAGATGTAAGATTAATGTGAAGATTATACAATGATAAAAACAAATGTCGAGGTTAAAGGATTTACTAATAGTGTTAGAGATAAGTAAAATATAAAATCTTTATAATTTATTAACATGATCATATTAATCATCTTATTTATGTAACACCATACTTGTAAATTTTATCAAATATTTGTAATGTTAACTTATGTTAACAAAAAATCAAGTTCCTTTTATAATAACAATATTGGTCGAAGACTATGAAGGATCAAGTATTTGATGTACCAAGTATTATACAACACAAATCTAGATTAACTATTAAACAAGCAAGCTATTAAGAATTAATAAGATAAAAATGATACAACATGTTAATAGTAAGTTGTTTAGGATATAAACATTGAAGTCCATATCGAGTTTATATTATATTTATCCTAACTCCATTAGTGAAACCTTTTTACCTTGATATAATTAACTTAGCTAGACATTATGAAGAAGAAAAACATAAATAAATAATATAAGAACATAAACATGATATAAGGTAACTAAGTATAGTAAAGGAAATGAAAAGCATAAACAAGATATTAATGAAAGCAAAACTTAAGCATTACAAAGGTATAAAAAGAGAGAGCAAGAACATGATCTTGATTTGAAAAACAAGATGCCTAAATGAATGGTAAATGTTTTTTTTTATAGGTTAAAATTTAGAACTATACATTTGGTAATTGATAATTGATTTAGTGGCCAACTATTAATTTAGTAGACTTGGTGGACAACAACACTCAAGCATTTTGGATAGATGAAATGATATTGATGCAATCTGAATTTGGTAAAGTATTCTTCATAAAAGTTATTGAAAATTATCTTTTACTTTCACCTATTATTTGAAGCACTACAGCTTGAAATATGTTTAAAATACTTAGCAGTGCTACTGATGGACTTGATGGATAGCTCTTAAGCTCTTGTTTGAATGAAATTTCATTTCTACCATCAGAATTTGAGTAGGTCTTCTACATGAAAGTTGTTGAAAATTTTCTTTTCCTTCTACTTACTAAATTTCATGTTATTTGGCCTTCTATAACTCTAGTTATAGGTAAAAAGCTAAGGAGTGTTTGGGCTAAATTGCAAGATAGATTCTGACATTTCTTTTATGGCCAAATTTTGAATTTAAAAAAGGAAAATTTAGGTCTTTTTCAATGAAAGTTATAAGCCTATTTCTTATCTTTTCAACCATATAAACTAAATTGAAATCCAAGATCTAGCTCCAAATATAACTCAATGATTGAAAAGTATTCGAATTTGAATTGAATCAGCATCTCCTTTCTAAGCTTAGTTTTTTTTTTTTTGTTCTTTCACTTCCAATAGTCAATCACAACAATCAACCTTTTGAATTGTGAGAATACTCATATTTAAAATAAACATTTACTATAAATTAAAAATATCTTATATTATCAAACTTGTTATTATAATGCATGTTCTAGTTAAGAAGTTATTGATATTTCAAGTGCAAAATGATGATATAAAACATTAATAAAAATGTAATTTTAAGTATTAATCTCTACCTATTACCAATTACCTGGGCTTTCCATTTCAAGCTACCAATTGGCTAAGGAATATAAATTGAATTACTTGAATTAAAAGATTAACTGATTATCCGTCACCTCAAGTTTTATTCCTAAGTATTTTAAATTTTATTATTCATCATTTTGTTTATTCCTAACCTTGTTTTCATTGTAACTTATCGATTTAAACTATATAAATCTCATGAGTTCTTGCCACATATGCCATTTTTTAACCTAAATTCAAGTATTTTGATCGAGATAGTGAGGATAATGTTGATTGATGGATAAAGCTAGGAAAAGAAAGTGAAAAAAAGTTTCTTTTATCTAAAAATTTATAATGTTAAGAAATATTTACAAAAAAACAAATCGATCTAAAATGCAAAATGTTTATAAATGTGGAAAGTCATAAAACATTAAAATTTAAAAGATTTAAAGAAACAATATTGATTGAATTATTTATTGTCATGTTATACAATTTTTCATCATCAATGATAAGAAAGAAATAATAAATCTTTGTTTGTAATGTTATAAGTATATCTTGAAAACACTTACTTGTTTGCAATGTTATATAGATGGTTGTCTCCTATGTTGAAACTAGACACTTACATAATATGGTTCTTCAAATACAAAATATTTATTTACACAACTTAAAATATCTTAATTGAACTAGATTAATTTTTATGTTGAGTTTTAAAATTATATAAAATCATCATAATGATTAGAACTAGTTTGGTTTAAAAATTTAACTTAAAAAACCGCTTGAATTATATTTCAATTTAAATTGAAATAAATATTGACCTAACCAAACTTAGTTGAATCAAGCAAATCCAATTCAAACTCAATCAAATTAGTATTATTTTTTAAAAAAAATAAAATAAAAAATTTTTAATAAAAAAATAATTAAATTAAATTTATCTAATAACTTATAAGTTTATTAAACAACTTAATGGCACAATGCCTTTTTCTAATAACATTGGATCTTGCAATCATGTTTAAAAAAATTTTTGTGTTTAAAAATTGTTTAGCATTTTTTAATTTTTATGGAGAGAACTTGATTTTTATTTATTTTAAATATAAAAATTTATTTAATAACAATTTAAATCAAACACATGTTTTTTTAAATTTATTTTTTTAGAACTATAATTGCTGTTTCTAAAATATTTTTTTCTGAAAAAAATTAAATTTATGTATTTTTAGATTTTTTTAATAATTTTGATATATTAATAGAAAAAATAAAAAAAAATATTTATTAATTAAAAAGATATCTTACACAGCATTATCACAGTAACCAACACTCCTTTCCTTGAACAACAACCCTACCAGTAGTGCGCAGAGAAATTGCATTTCTTAAAAAGCAAAATAAAAGATAAATCTCAAAGGACTTTTGCAATCTTCCACATCTAGCCCACACTAATCCTCTAAAACCCAACAGGCATACTCTTATCTGTCTCCAAAATCCTATTCCGCCGCTTCCTGTTCCCACCTCCACTCCTCTCTAAAGCCTCCACAGAAACCAAAACCACCACCAACATCACCACCGCCAATTGGAGGTGCTTTCCGATCACAAACAAAAAAGATTAAAAATTAAACCCCCCCGCCCTTCATCCATAAGCAAATGGCGGCCACACCTACCTCAGAAATGACGGACGGACCCATCCTCAGCGTAATCACCAAACGCCTTCGCGCTCTCAAGAAGAAACACAACCGAATCCTCCAGATGGAAGAGTCGATCGCTCAAGGCAAGCCTATCAACAAAGAACAAGAGGACTTCCTCCGTTCTAAACCCTCTGTTTCCGCCGCAATTGACGAACTCGAGAAGCTCCGCCAGCCTCTCTCCATCGCTGTCTCCGAAGAAATTGAGCTCGCTGCTCATCGACTCAACCCTAAATCTGACAGCACAGTTGTTCCGGAAGCAAGTGATGAAATGTTGGAGGATCTGTTGCACTTGTTGTATTTTGGGTCGTTGTTTGATGTCAAGTCACAGAACGATTTCACTGCCACCATGTTAACTCGGACACATGAAAGAGGTTGTTGCTTGACTTATGATTATGTCACCGATGATGCCACGGATCTGCTTGGCGAGAGGGATTTGGATATGATATCTATGTTAGGTGGTTTATTGATTTCGCGTCCCGGCAATACTAGCTTATCTCATAAGAATGCTTTGCAGCGTTGTATGGAGCACGCGAAGTTGTGGCTGGCTAATTCAGACCAACCTATTGATTCCACTACTAATGTTTCCTGTCTGTAATATATCTTGTTTTTTTTTTTAATTGTTGTTTACTTGTAATTTTTGTTTGTGTATTATGGGGTATTGAGTTATTATTATTATTATTATTGCCTTTCAGATGCTGAATTGAGGGAGAGGCTCAACAAGATCAAGGCTTCCGATTATTTTACTACCACACCGGAGATGAAAGCTCCGGTGGAAGTGGCTGCTGCTGCTGGCAATTACGTGCCTTTCCAGGTTCCTTTCTCAGTTCCAGTACAAGTGGACGACTCCGTTGCACAATACCAGCCAAAGGTATAAAGAATCATTTACATGTAACTTTCATTTTTTTTTTGTTTTGTTTTTGCCATGAATATTTTCTTGTTATGCGGTTATGTTAATAAGGTTTATGATTGATGTGTTTATTGATATGTAAAATGAGCTGTTATGGTCATTGTGCTATCTAAATATAGCTTAGCTGCCTTTTTTTTCTCTCTCTCTTATTGATATTTAGTTTCTCTTTTCAATCATTAGACACATGTTGCTTAGGTATTTATTTTGAATGCCTTCTTATCATTCAATACTCAGGCTAAAGGTCTTTTCTAGCATTTAGGTTGTGACCACAATAAAAAATAATTAGGTGAAGTGCATACTGTACTCTGCCAATTCTCTCTTCCTTCTTTGTTTAGATAGTGATTTGTAGAAATCAATACTTATTTACTCAAAAGCATTCAAAATGGTGGTTTTGGCCCCAAACATCAGAGCAGTCCTTGTTTAATTATGGTGATTAATTGCTTATGGGAGAAAGTCATGTTTGATATGAAGAATGTTTTGTCAGTATCAGTTTTTTAAGGTGCCTGTCACTTGATCATTACTATATAATCAACCATGACATGGTGATGTAGGAGCAAAGCCAAAGTGGTGTCTGAAAATCTGATGGTTCACTGTTGTGCATTACCATAGCAGGTTTCTATGAATTAGGGTATTTCTGTTTCTGATTTAGTTATGCACTATTTGTTTATTGTATTTGAACTATTGGGATTTTGTTATTTTCAAGGGTTAGGATTTCTTTTTGTCACGGGTGTACTATCTATTTGAGGACTGCTATTGATGTGATGAGTATGGTTGAGGTTTTGAAGATAAAATGAAAACAACTCAAACAAAATAGAAGGTGAAATGATTGAGGACTACTAGCCTCCCAGGCTCACACTAATAGATTCAAGTAGCCTCTCCTTAATTGAGAGCATCACACTTCTCACATGTTAAGAAAAGGCTGCACTGTATTCAATGCTGTAATTTTAAATGCTACGAGCATATTTACAAGCCTGAGCTATTCCTAATCCTAATTAAACTTTGAGTATAAAAAAGAAACATAAAAATTCCTATTTGACTAGTCATATTTTATAATGGTACTCAATTTTTTATATCAACCTAGTCATTTTTTGGAATCCCTAATCCTAATCCTTGTAGGAAAGTAATCACTACTAAGCTCTCTGTCGTATGGCTTGTCATAACCATCCTCTTTTCTTTCTTTGGGTCACTTTTCTATGAAAAATTCTTGTCATATTTATCAAGGTTAGTGTTGGCATTGATAGTTGAAAATGGTAGAACTTGGCATGATGCAGTATCAGAACCATGTTTTCTAATTTCAATTGGTATTGAGAACTAACTTGCAAATCAGATTCTTAACAGGTAGACAATTAGAACATGGAAGGAGACTTTGGATGCAGTGACCCATTTACATTTGTGAAGAAAATTGTAAAAATACAAAATTGTTATATCCCATCATAGAATATAGAATATTGTTGCTTGACACTATGAAATCAAATAAATTATCTTATTCTAGCAAGATGGCCTCTTCATTTGCAGATGCAAACAACTCTATCTCTTTTCAAATTTGCCGAATTATTTCGGAAGGATAAGGTTACTCTATATGGTTTGGGCATTTTTTATTTTTTTGTTACCAACCCTTTGTAAGATCAACATTGATTATTTATAACAAGTCTAGAGATCTAAGATGGTGTTGTCCTCGAAATCTAGATTCATGCACCTTGCATTTTAATAGTAATGGAGCTTTGGGACCCCTTTTCTTGCATTGCTGTTGCAAGTGAATGGAATGGTTTATTTTTGTAGTTTAGAGAGCGTTGACTTTGTACTAACAACTCGAATTAAATTTATCAATTTTTTTAGGATGAAGGGAGGCAAGATTCTTTGAAAGTGTGCATTCTTAATTGTGATTTGTTGAATTTTAAATGTAGAATTTTTCAAGACAATCACTCTACATAGAATTAGAGATGACAATTTAATCCGAACCTTATGGATACTGTTCCAAACCGACTTAAATGGGTGGGTTTTTTTGGTTAGTTACCTTGTGATTTGTTGAATTTTAAATGTAGAATTTTCCAAGATAATCACTCAATATAGAATTAGAGATGACAATTTGATCTGAATCTTATGGATACCATTCCAAACCGACTTAAATGGGTGGGTTTTTTTGGTTAGTTACCTTACCCAATAGGTAATGGATAGGGTATTGTATGTGTGTGTTTGTGTGTGTGTGAGAGAGAGAGAGACATATTTCAATATTGACACAATACACGTATATGTATAACATTTATAATTTATTTTATCATTTAATACACACTTCAAATATATATTACTATTTTATTTTTAAAAAATAATAAATAATAGTCGGATAATGGATACTCATATGGATACCCGAAACTTGATGTATATGGTATATCTAAATTTTTTACTCGGTGAGTAATGGGTAGGGTATGAATATAGAGAAACCTGACCTGTGGTTACCCATTATCATCCCTAAGTAAAAGTATTTTCCATGGCTTTGCCCTGTTCTTCCATGGACATTTTTAGATGAATTCCTTGGTTGATTTATAAAGAGAATCAGCAAGCTCTCTAATTTCGCAGTTATTTATCGGTGATGATGTCTTATCCTTCATGATTCTCTCTTAATAAAATTCTTCTATTAGAAACATCATAGAAATAGATCTCTGTAAAACTGTTCTTGTTTTCTAGATTAAAATTCACAGGGCAATGTTAATTATCACACATGGTGTCAAATTGTTGTTTACGTGTTTGCTAGTTTCACTTGTCAAAAAGGGTAATTGGGAATTTTATTTTTATTTAAGATGTGGCTAAATTATCCTTGTAAGCATGTTTGAGAAAGTGCTTTCCATTTTGCTTTGCTTTGTGAAATGATGGGGAGTATTAACATAATCCTTTGTTATTTTGAATTTTTGGTTTTGTGCCTAAGCCATTCACACTTGTTTAGACATTGTGGTGCTTTGGAAGGATGTGCTGTATTTTTTTTTTCTTTTTTCAATGTTATATTTGAATTATTCAACCCAAAGGAGTGTTTTATTCCTTTTGTCTGTCAGTAGGAGACTGTTTGAGGTGCTTGTGTGATCTAGAGTCCTAGCTTTTTAAACTTATCTAGTCTGGATAGCACATTTCAAAGCTTGGGCTTTCCATAAAGAAAGAAAATAGTGGGCAGTTTAGTTGGAGTGAGGAGCAGGAAAGGTAAGGCTTATGAAAGAGGCCATTTTCTTGTTGGTGAGAGGGGTAACACATCTGTTCTAGGTAGTAACATACTGTTAGAAATTGTGAATTGTGTTTAAAGTGGAGTTCCATGAAATTTTGTGCACAGTATGTTCCTGTTTCACTTAAAGGGGGATTGGATGAAAATTTTAAACTACCTGCAATGATATAATGTAAGTGTTGCTTGTTTTACACTCCATCATATGAAGTGATTAGGGATCTTATACCGCTAGTAATTTGAAGCTGCCTTTATTGTAAGGACTGAATCAAGTAAAGTCATACTAGTCCTTCCAGATGTGAAACATCCTTTCGAGCTCATTTTTCAAGTTTAGTTTGTTTCTTAAAATTAAAAATAGATCTTCAAGAAGGTGCTCCAGTTTTCAGTCCTTAGTTTAACTGCTATTTTATGACTGCATATTATGTGTGTTTCTTTTCATTTAAATGAGTTAGCTATTGTTGATTACTTCCAATATTCTACTCTGTCCATCGTGCTAAATTAGATTCTATGTGATTTATTGTTAGATGTTTGCTGGTTGTGATTTACAATTTCTTAAATCATCCTTTTGTTTGTTTCACTTATAATTTCTTTAGTAAGCCATCCTTTCATTCTGACTGTGCTTTGAACTTATTTCTATTCAAATGGAGTATGTGCTCTTGCTAGTTTTTGTTGATTTTGGAAAGGTGCAACGGATGAAAATTCAAAACTGCAATGGTACTAGCTCCCATTGATTGCTCAATTGGAAATTTATTCTGCTTAATGGTGATGCATGTCTGAATTCTTAGAAATTTGAATACCTAAGCCAAATCTCACCTGATTATGCAGTTATTGTGTGATTTGATTTCTTTTCCTCCTCCTAGTTCATTCGGATTCGTGTTGCTAGGTGAAATATTCTCTTTGGGGGAAACTTCTTTGTTTTGTTTTGTTCAAGCTTTTATATATTTTTCTTAAAAGACTTTCTAAATATTTGTTGTTATTGCTTTTTGTAGGAACAAGAGACAGAAAATTTCCATCACGAGACTGGTGATAATCAATCTAGTCCTACTGAGGAATCTCAGAAGGTGCTTGCACTTAGCATGATATGATCTTCCTCCTTGCCTGCATATATTTATTTGATATTGAATATTGTTGGTTTCTCCATTGCAGGATGAACAGGAGACTGGAAATCCAGCAGTTGTCCCAGATCAAGAAGAACAAGAAAAGCCATTGACAGAAGTAGGAGTAGATCATAATCAGAGAGAGTTGGAGCCTGAGCAACAATATGTGAATCGAAGGAACTACCAGAACCAAAGAGGTGGTCGTGGTGGTGGCAATGGCAGTCGTAGGGGCTATTCAAATGGCCGTGGTGGTCGAAGTGGTTCTAGAGGAGGTGGTGGCTACCAAAATGGCCGCAACCAATATTATGATCAACCCGGAAACTTTCATCAGAGGAACTACTATAATAATCGAGGAAGGGGTGGTAGAGGTGGTGGGCACGCATATAACAACCACGGCTCGACAGGTCAAGGTGGTCCTGCCCCTGCTGATTTTGGGGTGGCTTCATGATGACGCTCATTGTGTGTGCATAGGGTGTCAAGTTCCCAGTTTTATAGGTGGGTGGCGAAAACATTTCTTTTGCTTTGTGTGAGAAACTTGTCATGAATGCAGGTTAATGTTGATGGATAGACACTAGCCCTCTTTTTGTAGTTCATCCAGCGAACTGTCTATTTAAAACTTGAAGAAAATGAAGTTCAACTTGATTTGCCAAAAGGGGGTTAATTAGCGAAACATTTAGCCGCGCCTTGTTGATAAACTTGACTGGTACTGATTAGGTTAGGCAGGCATTTATGGCTAATGTGTGGTTCAAGTGGTGCATCTTGTCTGGTTTATTAGCCAGATGTGGAAGGTTTATTGTTATTTGACTGTAGTCGACTAGCTGCCCGCTTTGACTGATCAGTGAATGAGGTCCTTTTATTCCTTTGACCGCAAACCTTGATAGCAACGTAACTATCTCTATGCTTTGATTGTTTGTTGGAAGATAATAATGCTGTGCAAGATGTGTTTTAGACGTGTTTTTTAATGAAAATGTTTTAATTATTTTTTAAAAAGACATTTTTTTTATATATATAGTTATTGTAGTGTTGAAAGGGTGTGGTGTTTTCATGAATTATTTTTTTAATTTAAAAATGCATTAAAATGAGTTTTAAACGCTATCAATGAGTTAGAATGATGAGAATGGTGAGTGAGAATGTAGTAGAATGTGGTATTTTATTATGATTGTGGTTTAAAAAAAATTATTTTATAAAAAATATTTTTAGTTAAAGTTGATTTGAAAAAATAAATGTTATATAAAAAATATTTTTAATTAAAGTTGATTTAAAAAAATAAGTGTTATATGAAAATTGTGATTAAAATTAAGGATAAATAAAAAACAGTTTAGTGTGTGATTAAGAATGTTTTTGAAATTAAAGTTATAAAATAATTTATATATATATTAATAATTTTTAATTTAAATATTGTAAATTTAATTATTGTTATTATATTATAAAATAAATAATATTATATATAAAATATTTTTTATTATTCCATTAAAATATCTATAATTCTATAATATTTATATATTAGATAAATACTATAATTTTTTTATTTCTTAAACATATAATAATATTAATAAAATATAATCAGAAATAAATTGAGATTGAATTTTATAAATGTTATATTATTAAATGATTTTTGTTTAATTTATATAATTTTCATTGAATAATATTAAATACTAGTTTTTTAAATAAAATATAATTAATGCAACGTGTTGACTATTCACGCTATTCATGCTAATTAATTAGTATAACGTGTGAAGGCATGCAGTAGAGAGGCAGGAACAACGTGTGAAAAGGCATGCAGTAGAGAGGCAGGAACGCGACAAAAACATGTAACTTCTACTTTAATAAAATATTGTTTTCAGCATAGATAATGGTTAGATCCATACTTAAAAATCACAATTAATTTCTTAACTAAACATTATATTATCACTATTACATAATAAACGGAGCCACATGAGCTTAGCCAATCGGACTTTTATTTTGCTTCTCGGCGTTCAACATGCCTATTGCCCACAAAATCAATGTGGAAGTAGGATGCATGTCTCGTCACCGAAGTGCTAAGGTTATGTTAAAAAAAGAATGGCAATTATGTTAAAAAAAGAAAGTGAATGGGAACTTCATGCAGAAGTTTGCTTTCAAGTCCAGATAAATGGATGAGATATGGCTAACTTCTAAAATATTATTATTGAAATAATATTTTGTATTTGTATTTTTTTTATTTAACTATTCAATGATATAATTTTTCTATATAATTTTTAAAAAAATTCATGACGAAAGCCATTACATTGAATGCACTGTAATAGAAAAGTTACAAAACCTAAATTATTTTTAATTTTTTTATTAATTTATCCTAGCCTAAAGATCAAAGCCATGAGTTTTACAAGTATTTTTTAAATACATATTTAAAAAAAATACATATATATTTAATTTCTAGAGATATTGTTCATATTTATTTTTAGATAATATTTCTAATATATTCAGTCGGATGTAATATTTTTTATTTAATGTAATTAGTTTCATGTGTTTCTATTTTTATTATTTTTTATTAATTTTAATAAATAAATTTAATAAACACAACTGAATAAATACCTTATTTTATAACATCAAATATTTTAATATACATTTATTTATTAACTTTTCCAGTTTTTCTCTTAATTATTGTTAATTGATTTTTCTATACAAATTAATTTACATAATTAGATCTTTATATAAATTTTTTTATTTGAATTTTGAATTTTTATGTAAAAAAACAATTCAAAATAACTTGTATAACCAAACTTTAAAAAAATGAAAATGAAAGAATCGGATTCGCTGGGCTGGAAACAGATGAA
Source organism: Populus ilicifolia (assembly GCA_015708895.1). Classification (NCBI taxonomy): domain Eukaryota; kingdom Viridiplantae; phylum Streptophyta; class Magnoliopsida; order Malpighiales; family Salicaceae; genus Populus; species Populus ilicifolia. The sequence goes on from SRLM01000130.1 coordinate 188,006, forward strand.
TTTCCACCATTTGGGACCTTATATAAAACAGTCCCACCAGTCTTCCTCCATGGACAATAAGGTTGGGGTTCTGAAGTGACGCTTTATACTTTGTAGGGAGGCCAGCTATGGACTTCGGTACTTTGTTTTCTTCAGAGAGGAGGAACTGTGCCTACCAACAAGCAATTTTTTATTTAAAAAGAAAAAAGAATCTGTTCTTTGAATAAGTTGATATCGTCATTTTTGTTGAGGTATTAATTTGACTATTATGGTGTCACTAAATTAGTATGAATTTCTATTGGTATTACTCTTCTTTTCATGACCACATCAATGAGTTGTAAAAGCCCGATAAATGCCTTAACCTCAGGCATCGGACTGCCTGCAGTTATTGTTAACCGGATTTAGGGATTTAGGGCTTGTGGCGTGGGCGGTCCCAATTCCAATAATGCTCGCCGTTAACTAGTACTCTCTCTGATTAACATCACCGTATTATTTTCTGATGGTTTCATCGTCTGGTGCGAGAGCTGGTGGTTGAATTTGTTGTTATATTTATTTTTGTGTTTTAAAAATATTTTTAATATATATAGTTTTTAAAATTAATATTTTTTAATTATTTGAATTCATTAATATCAAGAATAATTTTTAATAAATATTATTTTATATATTTTTATATAAAAAATATTTTTAAAAATAACTATAACTATATTTCCGAGCTTAAATCATAAGGGGACTTGCGACTTGCGTTCATCGGGATTTACGTTGATGAATGGACGTGAGAATGCTCTTTCCTTCTGCAGCTGCATAATTTGATCACATATTGATTTAATTTCCTTCTTAAATCTTAACAAGAATGAATGTTCATAAAAACAGCTTGTGGCTCAGCATCACTTGTGAAGAAAGGGAAGGTAGCTGGGGTCAAGAAGAATGAACTTGAGAGCAAGATTGAGAGACACAAGATATGATCACCATTCCTCTTAACAACCAATGCCATGTCCATGGCGAAGCTTTGCTGGACTGTATTTCAGTGGTGAGTGAAGAATTAAATAGGACCTCGAAAGCAATTTGCTGAGGCAAAAAAAAGGATCCTTTTTTTATTAAATATATTGCATTGCATTGCTTTCCCAGGTTGATTTTATCTTGCCAACAAAACTCATTTGTCTCTCCATCCACTGTTACAAGAATTGCATTGGCTCCTCGAAGGAATTGGTTAGGAGAGGGACGAAGCATCCAGCATGATGTGGAAAACAGAGGTTACTTCGCAAAATCGATAGCTTCTTCGACCATTTATGAGGACTCTTATAGAACTTGAACTTGAAATTGAAGGATCCTTTTTTTGTTTTGTATTATCTTGCACGACACTTTCAAGGAAAATGACTAGAAATATAACACCCGTGTCCAACTCAAGCACCACTAGAGCAAAATCAAGCGGTCTTCAGTTCAACCACGCATGTTCCTGCATTGCTAGGACATGACCAGGATCCATTACATGAAGACAAACACTTAGACTTCAACTTGAGAGCAATTGATGCATCCTTTTCCACATTCAACTTCGAGGCCATGAATGATAAAAACTGAAATTAGATCAACAGTACACAAATTTAGATCAGAAGGCCACAGTCATCTCGTGGAAGCTTGGCCAATAGTTAAAAGATTACAGGTTCATCCGTACCAATAACGCGCAAATTCGCAAAACGCCTTCAAGCTTTCTTTCCTACTATGCACAATCTTACACTAGGACAGTGGAAAACATAGCGTATTTACATTCAATTAACATAAATTGATGATCAGTGTTAAATGGATAATTGACAGCCCAAGCCTCGAGCTCTGGATTAATTATCAGGTGCACCAAGGGCCTTCTTGAGGTCAGATCTCTGTTCCGCGGTAAGTCTTGTTGGAAATGTGACATCAAACTTGATTCTAAGGTTTCCTCTCTTGGTGGGCTCTTTTGAGATGGGCATTCCTTCATTTGAGACTAGCAACTCCTGACCTGGTTTGACAATATCTGTTACTGGGACTGCGAGATATCTTCCATCCAAGGCTGTCAATTCGATGGTTTTCCCTGTGAGAGCTTCCAATAACGAGATCTTCTGGTTGACCACCAGATCATTTCCATCCCTCTTGAAAACAGAATGGGGCTTCTCATCCACCACGAAAATTAGATCAGCTGGAGTGATTCCAGGTTCTTGATTGCCTTTCTCAGGAAAAGTAATTTTTGTGCCCTTCTTCCAGCCAGGCTTGATGTCTATCTTTAAGATTTCCTCGACGGTTTTCGGCTTGCTGCAAGAAAGTTACTAATGCATCAAACAACCGGAAGAAGAATGATGCTGAGCAAAAAAAAAAGTCGTGGCAAATGATAGCTGAAAGGGAGAAAAAAACAAACAAACAAACTGGTAGGGTAGAAGTCAGTGCCATAAAATTCTTAATGCTCGCATTTCTCATCTCTGCAACTAGGACGGGTCTAGTGGACAAGATATTAACTTCTAGAGTGCATTCCAACTCATTTCAAAGTGCCTAAAGTATGTATGGCAGCAACGTTATTCAAAATAAGCCAACTGAATTTAAACTTTTTGTATATCAACCCTGAATGACTAGCTCAAAGCTGTAAAGGACAGTTATCTCTGATATTAACATAAAACCCCATCCAATTCAAGTTTTCAATTTTAAAAAGCACTAAAGCCTATGTTATCAACAGGGCATTGCAGTTTATAATATGTTGGCACCATTTATAACTAATGACTTGGACTAATTGATGAATTGAGATTGAACTAGCTCAATTCAGAGATTCATACTATTTTAGTTCCTTGGGCCATTTTATCTCCCCAGAATTAGCTGGTCTCTGCTTTCCCCACAAATATGCATCCATTCTCCATTTTTAAATATAATGACTTTGAAAGTTCTCTCATCCTCATTATATCCTCATTGCTAAACTTATCAGAAATCAAAGAATGTGAAAATAAGTTGAGGAAAAAAAACATGATGTTCCAAACCAGTCAGTAACCATAATTTGCCAACTAAAATCTATATATTTGACATTAAAAAAAAAATATTCATGTTCTCCCAAAAATATAAAAACAACATCACGCCTCAATTCTAATACTAATTGGGTCCTTCTGCGCCATTCCCAAGATCATTTTTTTTTATTTTCTATAAAATATTAGAAGAGAAAAAAACCTAACCTAGACTACCAAGAGACAAATATATCTAGAAAGTGTAACAACACTATAAAAAAAGAAGGAAAAGGAAGAGTAACTAACCCGAAATCATCAGGAACAGAACGAGAAATCCTCATCTTTCTTCGAGTTCCTTTATAAAGCTCTTCCAACGTGCAAAGCAACTTGCTTTCAACAGGCGCCGCTTTCCTGTTAAGCGCAGCCCCGTAATTATTAACATTATTATTCCGAAAATACCCCTTTCCAACGCCACTGGATGCGCCACCTCCTCCAAAGAATTCAGCGAAAATATCCTCCGCGTCACGAGGATTGAACCTGAAAGAAGCGCCCACATTGGTAGTTGGAGGTGGGATTTGATCAATAGACTTGAGCCCTTCTTCACCGTAGAGATCATAGATCTGACGCTTGTTAGGGTCTGATAAGACATCGTAGGCTTCGGAGATAAGCTTGAACTTGGCTTCTGCTTCTTTCTTGTTTATAGGGTTCTTGTCTGGATGCCATTTCATTGCCAGTCTCTTGTATGCCTTTTTCATGTCCTCTTCAGTCGCGTTCCGGTTCAGTTTCAGTATGTTATAGTAATCAACACCCATTTCTTCTTGATTTTTCTTTGGATTGACAGCAAATGCAAAGAGGGGGGGCGAGTAGAGCACAAAGGGTGTTTTCTTCCCTTTCCTTTTCTTGCGCAAGAAAACCGGCGAGTCGGCGGGGGGGCTAGGAAGGATAGATTAGATTGTTGTCAACGCGTCCCTTGGGATATTTTTTAAGGAGTAAAATATAATCCAGTACCTGTTTTTATTATACTTCTTGGATTTAATCCTCTTGTCTTGAAAATAAGCAGCTAGTCCCTGTAATATCAGTAATTAGTTGTTTTTTAAAGTATTTTTTATTTAAAAATATATTAAAATAATAATTTTTATTTTTTAAAATATACTTTGAACATTAATATATTAAAATAATTTAAAAACATAAAAATTTAAAATATTTAATTTAAAAATAAAAAAAATATCTCCACCTTTTCTTTTCCTTGAATCTCCAAATTAGACTTTTAAAAAAGTGCCTTTTTATTTTGTAATTGATGATATTAAAAGGATTTTTTAAAGAAAAGATAAAAAATATAAAAACAAAAATAAAATAATTAAAAATAAAGAGGGATTATTAAATTTATTTGATGGAA
>SRLM01000130.1:193242-222412 GCA_015708895.1 Populus ilicifolia
AAAAAAAAAAATTAAGCAGTAATAAATCGGGTATGATATAATCAAAACCTGGCTATTATTTCATTGACTTTTCTTTAAAAAAATGTCTGGTTCCTCCTTTAAAAGAATTATATAAACCTGATATTGACTCTTCTGACTGTAAGCTGCTCATACTTCATATCTAGTTTTAAAACTATATTATTTTGATATGAAATCCATCTGTTCATGGAAAAAATTTGATATAAAAAAAATAAAAAAAGAAAGAAGAAAATGTAATATATAATCATGTCATATTTCTAATAGTTGGAATGTTGATGACTCATGATAAGTAAAGATATATTAAAATAATATTTTTTAAAAAAGAATTATATTTAATATCAAGAATTCAAAACTATTTAAAAAAATAAAAATTAATTTAAAAAATAAATTAAATTTTTAACAAACAAACGATGCCCGGTCTTGCCAAGCATGATCATAATGGGCATGTACATTTTGTCTCTTTCTTTTTCATTTATAATACCTCGTCGACTTATTAGATTTGGTGAAAACAGAAGCTGACTTGAGACTAATTTCTTTTAATTGGATATTAAATATATTATTTATGTAGTACATTTATTAAAATTATTTTAAACCACCTCTTCTCTGATATATTCGGACTTCCATTAAAAAAATTTAAAAAAAACACTTTTATAATACATATTTTTATTTAATTTTAAGGATATTTTACCTATTAACTAAGATTAAATTATTTTTCAGATCATTTATAAAATGTATTGGGATATCAATCTAATATATTTTGATAAATTTAATTCTTTGAAATGCTCAAATAGTAATTTTTCTTAATCATTTTATTAACCTCTTAAACTAATAGTTCATCTATTAATATTTTAAAAAAACATTAAAAAAATATAAATTTAAAATGTTTTAGATTATTTAGATATATTGATATCAAAAATAATTTAAAAAAATTATTTTAATATATTTCTAAATTAAAAACAATTTAAACTGCCACCCTACCACAATTCCAATCAAACTTTTAAGGTTGATCCTTAACTAAAAATTTTGTGTGTGTATATTTAAATCACTATATTTACATGATAAATTAATTTAGATAATTTATGAGTTTCATATCTTTTTATTGGTTATATTATAGAAAAAGATAAATCAAGGTTGAGATTTTTTTTCAGTTTAATTTTATATTTTAGATAAATTTATAGATATTTTAAGTTGAAAATAATTTTAAGATAAAAAAAATGCTTTTATGTGTTTTCATATGAAAATAAATTTGACAATGAATTTTTAGCTAGTATTTACCGGCTAAAAAACATGCAATTGATACATATGGTTCTAAAATAATGAACTTTAGTGTCATGTGTGCACAGGAATGTACCAAGCATTGAGGTAGGAGCCTAAGCATTGAGGTAGGAGCCTAAATCCCATTTGCGTGCTTAGCTTGCTAGCATATGAGTAGGCAATCCAAGCACTATGTGTGCATTAAAATTTATATAATAGAGTTAGATTCAACTATTAATATTGACATAATAGCTCTTGGTAAAGGATGCAATGTCTCTAGATAATTGTTGACTCAAAACATAACAAAAACAATTAGTTAAGCGTCAAATGTTTGTGTTTTAGATCGTACAGCCTCATCAAAATCTAAAATGATTTTTTTCTCTTCACCCAAAAAGACAACCTCACCCTTGCAGTCTTTGCAACTTTCTGTGGTAAGGATAACCTTGTCATTATGCCTTTCTAATTCTTAATTTTTTTAGTAAAAAAAAACCTAAATAGTATAGTCCACAATAAAAATACTCACATGTTGTACCCACACGACAATGCATAATATATAACAAAACTATTGTGCAAATCTACAATGACTTGTGTCTTAGTCCATAATATATATGTACAGTAAGTCCATAATGAATTGTGTCATGATCCACAATGCATACATCTATAGTGAAAAACTCATGCAATTTAGAGTTTTAATAATGAAGGGCTAACAATGGGGGAATTTCTTGAATTTCATGGAGTATTTAATTATATTTTAGAGTTTATTTAATTATAATTTAGAGTTTATTTTTTTAAAAAATTAAATATGATTAGAAAAAAAATGTTTAGTGAACGTATTTTTAAATTTTTTAGCAGGTCATAAATTTTATTTTATTTATTTTTTCTTCAAAATAAACGCAATAATTAACTAATATAATACAATTAGTTATTTTATAATTTATTAGTGTGTATGTCATGTAACCAATCAATTTGCTACATGTGATATTTATTTTGTTTGTATAAACTTATTTAATTTTAATAAATTCTTTATTTATTTTTAATATTCATTTGATATTTAATTAATAAATATAATATTTGATAAATGAATATAAAGTGAAGATAAAATTTTTGGGATGAAAATATTATATTAATTTAATTAAATATAGAATAGATATTAAAAATAAATAAAGTATTTATGAAGATTAAGTAAGTTTATATGAGTGGCATGTCCATGAGGTTATATATACACGTCTACGAAGTTTGGGGCAAAAGTCTGATTTCACCGAACCTTTTTGGGATATGGAAGTAATTAAACTTTTTGCTAAGCCCGATAAGATACCAAAGGGTTTATAACTAAAATTTTCTCATCTGGAGACTCATGCCCTTTATTTCTTTGATTTGTCTAGAACAACGACAAACGGGCACGCGTCCACAAAAATAAGGGTCGTCTCCGCTTCCAGATCCGCCACCCCGTTCCGGGGGCACATGTCAAAAAGTTATTTTGACAAAGACTTTAGCAAATAATTAAAATAATATAATGCGCTGAATAAGCAAGGATTCATGACACGCAATGGTTTACGTCGTTTTGAGGCATAAGCACCTACCAAGTGCCACCCCCTCTCCCCTGCTCGGCTCGTTGGTTTTGATCGTTAGTTCTAACCTGTTTATTTATAGCGTGAATAATGTCGGCCCACACGACAACAACACACGTGGATAGAAACAAAGTGCCTTTCATTTGTAGTTTGTCCTCCTTGCTTTTCTTCCAAATCAAGCAATGCCCCACAAAGCATGAAAAGTTCAAATTCCGAAGGCATGTCGAGAGGGTGGAACCCTAAATAAAATGTCAATAGGTCCCATTAGCAACCACCATGAATTAGGTCGTTGGAAATGGATCGAGTTGCATTTTTGAAAAAAATAATAATCAAATTAATTTTTTTTTACAAATCATAGCGACCTCATTGTCGAGACTTGGTGAAACTTTTTTAAAAATCTATTAATCTTGTCCTTTATTAATAAAGCTAATATTTATAGACTTATTTACCTTTCTTTACAAATCATTTTTGTTTTAAGAACTTTGATTTTATTCTATATTTATTAATTAAATAAAATAAATGTTTGGTTTACAGATTGATTAGCCACACAACAAATATAGTAGCAACTTGATGTATTTTTGACTTTAAATATGCCGTTAACCATGATTTTTTAACAAAATCTACAGCGTCTTTTCTCAATAACTATAACCATAAACCAAGTATTATGAGAGAAAAAAATTCAAATAAGAAGGATTGTCAAATTAGTTTAATTAAAATTCTGTTTGATAAGAGAGCACTCAAGGCAAAATCACTAAACCCTCCGGCCCAACGTGCACCGCACCTTAGTCTTGCCCAGCTGCACTAATCCGCCGGCTCTACAAAGGCCGAAAACCATACTACTTGCTGTGTTTCCACAAACCTAAAACGTGCAACTTCTAGGTTGATTATGCGATAAACTTTTTTCATAGCTATCAAATTAAACTATACAAAGATAGGAAAAAGGAAATAACTGGCGAGAAGAAGCCTACTTGAACCAGTGCTAGCAGATTTAGCCTAAACTTGATGAATATGCGCTAGATGAATTTTATTAAGCCTAAACTTGAGCTGGGTTTAAGTCCATTAAGATATCAACAAAAGCTCGTTCATAAATGGGTAACCACGCACGCGACTAAAGATGCTCAACAGCTCAAGGACAATAAATAAAGAAGAACAAGCACAAAGTGCAAAGTGACCAGGAGCCATCGGAGAAAGAACGATGCTGCTGATGCCAAGGACTCCGGACCAGCTGACCAGAGACTTAGCCGAGCAAAATCAAGCAAAAGACAATTTCAGTCTCAATTTCAAAAGCCCAAGGTGGTCATCATTTCATTTAAGGTAAGCATTTAGAGTGAGTGGTACCGATGGGAAGGGAAGATGCCTTTCAAAAATATTCCGTGACATCATCCACTGGACAATCTTCTAGAGATAATCTAAACTCTCCATTTCCAGTTCTCGACTAACAAAGATAACCTTGTGCCAAGAAGCACATAACTACTTTTCACAAGAGGGGAAACACTACGTAAACACTTTGGAAGCTGTAATAATTACTTTCACTGCGAAGTCAGTTACACGTGCTCCATAAGATCAAAACACTGGCACCAACAGACACCAGTGAAAACATAAATCTTAGACGAGAAAACAGATGCGGAGATTTACAACAAAATCGTTAAATGAAGCTATAAAGGAATCATGCTATAGTGATATTCCAAGCAGACAAAATTTTTGGAGCATTATTTATCCGAGGCATGGAGCAATCGGTGAACAGGCATCCTGTCACCATATTGACCCTCTGCGCTGGCAATAGCAAAATCATTTTTGCTCGTGGCTTCTTCCTTTTGCTGGTGAACAGGCATCCTGTTACCATTGAATCACCAAGGGCTTTCAAACTAGCATATTTCAGAGGCCGAAATAGAATGTATATAGTTCACGTAATGGTGAATTGCACGGATATTTAACAAAACTGTGGTACCCTGTCCACTGTATATCATAAAGGAACTCCTTGTTTTGCAAAATCTCTGGCCGCTGATTCACCAAAAGAAAACAAGTCAAGGACAAGTTCAAAGACAAACAAATGAGCACGTCTATTGGAAATGCGTATGGGAATTGAAAAGTAAGAACAAGATTTACGACAACATTGTTAACAAGGGTTAAAATAGTTGGGCAAAAACGATCAGAGATCATACAAGTCACATAATCTGATTAGATATTGTAGCTCAATTTTTTTCAAACTCATCATTTCCTCCATCTGGTAAATGCGTTCAACATTGAAGCTTGCATGCATACTCCAGTTCAACAGGCACTTGATAATAGAAAGCATGACCCTCAAAGATGATATCTAATGGAGACATCTTTTATTAAATTTTGGTTTATAAAAGACTGACAATCATTTCTTCCCAATTCCAATCTGGTTCAAAAATTGATACCCCATCCCGTGCTATAGAACAGCACAAGCCAAGCCAAGCCTTTCTCGGTCCGCCCTCTTATTTTTTAACCAAGCCTATATTGTTATAGCTTTTCAATGTTCCTTTTAGAGATTACCCAATGACAATCATTGAGCCTCCATTCTGATGTAGAACAATAAAATGGTCTGTCCCCAAGTCCATCCAACATGCTCTCACTCACAACTTTTTCTGGAGCCATGTTTATTATCATTCAATGCTATACGAGTATACAAACATTTCAACCCCGTAAAATATGGAAAGAAAATACACTGAGTTGTCTTTGATGACAACCAAACAAAGCATGTATCATGCAATGCAAGGACTCTTGGCAAATCTAGCGGCAAATACACCTACACGAAATATCATTTATCATAGGCAAGAACCTCATTAATCTTTTATGAACTGAGGTTCCAGTGCTAATATTAACCACATAGAACTGAATTGTGAAAATCAGAGCAACATTCACGAGTAACAAAAACTTGTTCAAAAACTGCGCATTGCATTAGAATCACCAGACCACAAAAAAAAAAAAACTTAATGCAACATGAGCTCACCGTTTGACGATGACTGAACTAGAATAACATGCATATCTGCATTGTTTGGAGGAAGGTGCAATCGAAGTGGATAAAGCTTTGCATTCAAGGGACTCCGAGTACACACAACAATATCCTCAAGGCCCGTGTCTTCCTTCAATTTTTGAGTCAACTCATCAACCCCATTTCCCTTAAAATTCAACGAGTAACCCACCGTTCCATCATCATCAACCTCACCAGTCTCATCAGCCACATGGTAGTATATCGTCCTCCCTTCTGATTTCCTTGGCGAAGTCACATTAGAATCACTCGACTGTCCATTTCAAAAACAAATTAAAACCAAGCAGAGAAAAAACAAAAAACAAATAAAAAAACTAACTAAATTCAATCAAATCAGCAAATCGAGATCAGAATTACCTCCTGTCTTGAAAAATTTCCTGATTTGATAGAGAGAGAAGTTAGAGAGGTGGACTCGAAATCCAAAGAATCGGCATGAGACATAATTTTGTTTAGATCAGGCGCATGACCAGTAGGAGACTGGTGTACTTGAATCTCCAGAACATCAACATCCCAAAGGACCCAATCTTGTGTAGAAGTCCTATGAGGGACGTCATGAGTAACCGAGTTTCTCCATGGTGGCAATCCCCCATTGGCTCTCAAGAAGTTCCCATATCGGGTCTTGAGCTTCATCTGACCCCCTTCTCTAACGGGTTCCCACTCGACGGACGAGTCAAGGCGTCTGGGAAGTGTCTGAAGGACCTTGCGACCCGTCATGCCCAAAAGAAAAGGCTGATTAGAAGCAGTGAGGTATTTACCGTAGCAGGACTTGAGGCGGATGATGAAGTCAGATCCAGGCACAAGTTCGACAATCCATCTGGCTGTCTTGGAGGATCCGTCTCGGTCTTGGGTCACGGACTCCTCATCATCTTCGGCGAGAAGGTACTTGTCGTGGTGGCTGCGGAGACGGACGGCTTTTGCTTTGTGAAAGAAATCCATCCCTGACCGGAAATTGTTGGAGTTGGTCTGTGAAAAGTTGTTCAAAAGAAGAAAAAGACTAGTTATTAACGAAGAGTCGTAGGTGAAGTTAAGGATAAGAGAGAAGTGGTGCTGTGCTAGATCTTTGTTTTGGTTTCTTGGGTTTTTCTTCGATCTGTTCTGCTCGCCAGTGGAAAGGGATGGGGTGTTGAAATAGTTTTTAAATTAAGAGTAAACGGTCAGCTTCAGGCAGCTACGGTATTTCGGACACGGCAATTACGTGGCCTTTTCGTGTCAGTCATGATTTCTGGTCGATTTTCGGACATAAGTTCAGGTTCCGTGATCGATGGGAAGGGTAGTATTAGTTTTTTAAAATGTTTTTTTTTTCATTATTTAGAAATTAATTAAGATTATATTTTTGATATTAATATAGCAAAATAACATAAAAAATACACAAAAATAGTTTTAAGCTAAAATAAAATTTAAAAATAAAATTGAACCACAATGCTAAATATTACTGGCTCTATATAAAAAAATAACTTTATTTGTTTTGGAAGTTTAAAATCACTTTGAAAATAAATTATAAATTATTTAAATAAACACTTGAAACTTAAACCTAATTAATAAAATAAAAAATCTTAATCAGTATCTCTGGATCTAATTTAGATAGGTTCCAGATTCACCAGTTGATTTTTTGTGTATATATATATATAAAAAAAACACATGTGAAATGCCGTGACAATTTTAACTTAATCTAAGTGATAGAATAAAGATTCATGGTTGTTTTTATTAAAAAAATAATTTTTTTTTTACTTTAACTCGATCTTTTCAACTCGGAGAGAGAGAGAGAGAAAATTATTTTATTAGCAGAGTGTATAGGGAATCCGGAGTAGTCGACTTGTTTGACCGTGTGCTTTATTTTAATCTCTCTTCTAGATTCGCATTTCACCTGAAGCTTCCTTGCGTCCCCAATGCAAATATTTCCAAGTATTATGTAGGGGTTTGAAAAAAACTGAGAAATTAATTAAATTGAAAAAATTAAAAAAATAAAAATTTAAATGACAAAATAATTAATTAATTTTTTTTTTAAAATAAATCAGTTTATCTTAGTTTTATAAACTTAAAATTAAAAAACCAGACATAACCTAAACTAAAAAAACAATAAAAAAATTTAAATCAAAATCAAGCTAAATCAATTTAATTGATTTTTTTATTTTAATTTAATTATTTTTTAATAAAAATTAAATCGCATATAAAATAAATATTCTGATATTAAAAATATTTTTTAAATTTTATCAAATATAAAAAATATTTCATAAATTCAGTTGTTCATTTCGTTTTATCATTAATTAAACAGGGACCATGTCACATGAGTTGGCTCTCTCTCTCTATTACTAGTTTGTTTAGGAATGTAATAATGATTATTTTAATTTTATTTTTTAAAACATTAAAATAATATTTTTTAATTTTAAAAAATTATTTTTCACATTAGTATATTAATATGAAAAAAATAAAAAAATAAAAAGTTTTCAATAACAATTTTAAAACACAAAATCAAAGAAGCCTCCGGAAACAGGAGGGCATGCACCCCTTCTCCTCTCAGTCTTCTGTCAGATTTATTTGCGGTTCTGAGAAAGTTATATTCCTTGATTATTAAGAAACAAATTAAGTATTTTCTTATTTTAAAAACTAATTGATTAAGTTAATATTTCAAGACAAATAAAAAACAAAAAAAAAATGTTGAATTATAGATAAAAAAACAAAAATATTTTTAGATATTAATTATTGTAATCTCTTTTATCCCAAAACATCTATAGTTGAATGATTATTGTCCCGAGAAGGCCTCAACCAGTGATATATATAAATTTTTACATGATTTCAAGAGTTTGTTTGTTTTCATGTTTTAAAAATTAAAAAATACATATTTTTTATATTTTTTTGTCAGTAATAAATTTAAAAAATAAAAATTTAAGAAACAACCGTTATACTTATGAAGCCTAATTCTAACTCACCCCGCAGTGTCTCTCTGTTTCAGTTTGTTTTTATTTTTTTGCTTATATTGAACCTCAATATGCTGCTATCTCTTCTCTCTTCACTCACCCGTAAATCTCACCTTCACTCTTATTAATTTAATCAAAATCACATCAAAGACGATGATTTTAAGGAACCAGGAGTGATTTTATAAGAAAAGGAGAGGGTAAAATAATATATCTGGTTGGGTGTGAGTTTGTTTTTTAAGCACTAAGGACGAAGACAAGAATTGATGGGCAGAGATTGCAGAATCTGGATAGGGTTACAGAGAGAGGAACAAAAATACATACACCCCCTTTTTCTTTTTTTTAGGTGGTTTAGGGCAATTGAAGCACACCCATCAGGGTTTAATTAATTAATTAATTCTTATTTATTTATTTGTGGGTGTTGTTAATCTCATCCGTTGAAGCACTTGGACATCAGATGAAGAAGTGCGTGCACACGCAGCAAATTGCCTATCATTTTCCAATTCGTGACTAAGACGTAAACCAACCTAATCAGTGGCGCTAAGGAAGCGCCACGAAAGAAATGAAGGAGTGCAAAGGTGACCAATTAATAATCAGTGGGGCGGCGGGCCCCTTTCTTTCTTCCACTACTGTTCCTGTTCCTGTTCCTGTTTCTTCAGACCACCTTTTTGTAGCGTGAAAGGGTGATTTTGCGTCTCATCTTCTTCTTTTTTTTTCTTTTAATAACCGGTTGTCTTATTCGAAGCTTTCAGATCTCAAAGTTAATAATTAAATAAATATTTAATAATTTTAAAATTTATAATATAATTCAATTAATAATCTCTTAAAAATAAATTTTAAATTATATGTACGAGTTATAATTAATATACTTGAATTAATAATAATTTTAAAAAAATATTTTGAGTTACAATTATATTTCTTAAATGGGGTATGTGAAGAGTTTTTTCTCTCTACATAATAGGAAATCAATTTTCACACTAAAAACATAAAAAAAAATTAAATGTTTTTTATATGAGAATTATACCAGATAAGTTACTCATCCTATTAAATTTATTCAGAATTAATTAAGTATTGAAAATTAATTGTCCACTTGTTATTTAAATCTATGTCTTTTTTATCCCTTCTTTTTATATATTTTTTAAATTTTATTTGGAATGTAATTATGGTTATTTTTTAAATAATTTTTATGTTAAAATACATGTTAATAATTTTTTTATTTTTTAAAAATTATTTTTCACATCAATATATCAAAATAATTTTAAAATATTAAAACATATTAATTAATTTAAAGTAAAAAATAAAATTTTTTATATTTTTTAAAAAATTATTTTAAAATAAAAAACAAATATACTCTAAACATCATAAATTAATTATTTGCTTGCGAGCATCTCTGGTCTCCAAAATTATTTTATTTTCATTAGAATGGGAACAGTCAAGAACGGACCAGAAGGATGGCGATTTTTGGAGTTTTTTTTTTCTTTAAATGTGTTTTTGTATTGTAAGTACATTATATTATCCGTTTAATTTCATTAGAATATTATTCTACTTTTTAAAAAATGACGTACTTGATAAGGAGACGCAAAACCAACTTAATTTGATAAATTAATATGCTCAAAAGTATCCTTTAATTTTTGACAATAAAAGTAATTTGTTTGGGGAAAAACTCTACACAAAACCATGCATTATTCCTACGTTGAGTGCAACCTAAGAACTCGTAAAAATTTAGGAATTGGGTAGCATATCTATTAACTTATAGAGTAACAAAGGGGGCTGTCATGGGTGATTAATCCTTTTTTTTTTTTTAATGATTAATCAGTTCATAAAAATGCTCAAAACTCACACGGTGCTCCTAATTATATCACCACACTCTATCTGTTATCAGTGACTAACTGGGTAACTATTTTTAGGGTGTTTTTTTTTTGCATAATTTAAACAAAGAAAAATAAACTTAAAAAAGAAGAAGATATTTTCTGCATAGCTTGAAAAAAGAAGAAGAATAGTGAACCGATTAAGAAACAAAATGAAAAATAGGTTCAAATTAATTATCTCTGATGAACGTAATTAAATTCCAAATAAGATAATTAACACCAAATTTAATTTACCGAGTTTAAAGAAAAGAAGAACGTACCTTAGTTGAGGACAAAGACAATCGTGGAGACATTGACTTTACTAGGGTCAATCTCGGAGTCCTCCCGGACGACACAACCGATTTCGGAGACCCGGCTTCCGATCCCTTATAATCATCCGAAACAGCGTCAAGAATATCATCGGACACTGTAGAAAAGCTCGACATAGACGACAGGTAATCCTTCAAGGAATCATTCCCAATCTCTTGTACCGCCTCAATATCCCAAAGAATCCATTTTCTCGTCGAACCAGTGTGTGGCTCATCGTGAGTCACCGAGTTTCTCCACGGCGGTGTCCCTCCGTTAGCTCGCAAGAACTTGCCACACCAGCTTTTAAGTTTAACCTGAAACCCGTCTCTCATAGGCTCCCACTCCAGCTTCCAGTTGTCAAAATTATTTTCAGACAGCTCTGTCTGGATCACTTTCTTCCCTGTCATGCCTAATAAAAAGGGCATGTCAGAGGCTGTGAGGTATCTGCCATAGCAGCTTTTGAGACGAATAACATCGCTTTTTTCATCGACTAACTCCACGAACCATATGGCTGCTTTGCGTGCCGAGCCGTGTCGTGTTTGACGAGCAGTTTCCAGGTCTTCGTCTGCGATCAAGTACTTTTCAAGGTGGCTCCGGAGCTTAACTGCCTTTGTTTTGGTAAAAAACTCCATCAACTATCGAAACTGCAGTCCTAATAAGTCCTATCCTCTTAATTAGCCAGAGAGAAGTACGTCCTGCTGCTTGTTACAGAAACCTTGATAGCAGATTGATAGCTCAAGGATTAATAAACAAGTAATATGGAAGGAAGATACAAGGAAGGGTTTTTGTCTCTGTGCTGGAAATGGCACAGCAGCTTAGCTGGTCAGAGATGAAGGTGAAGAGAAATTTAGAAAGGTAATTTCTTTGATTATTATAGAGTAATTAATTTGATCAAAAAGTATGATTGTGTTTGGTCTTTCTTGACCTAACTATAGCTACAGTTGCTATAGACAAATAAATGTTGGGAATGTAAACTGTATTTTTTTTAAATTTATTTTTTTATATTTTTAAATTGTTTTGATGTATTAATTTTAATAATAATTTTTAAAAAATAAATAAAAAATATTATTATAATATATTTCACAATAAAAAATATTTACCATGTTTAGATTCCAAGGTGACGATTGCAGAAATGAGGGCGCGGTTTCTTACTTTGGACCTCGTTAATAATCCACGAAGGTTCCCATATGAATAAGTCTTTGGGTCCCTTCAACTGTGAAGGTCTTCCTCGTTGAAATTTGAAAATTCTCATATTTTATTTATATGTTTTTATAGTAATTATGTCACCATTAGTCAAATTCATCGAAGAACATATCCTAAATAACATGGCTATAACATTACTATGGCTGCAGATCCTTCCCTGTTACTAAAAAATATTATTCTTAATTTTTATTTTTTCTTATTCGGGCTAACTTTAAATTCACCAAATCACAACTCTCCTACTCCTACACGTTTAATTTTATAACTAAAGTACCTAAAAAATGGAGTTGGAAGGTCCATGAACACCTTGCCCAAGTTTGAAGTTTAATAATAATAATATAAGATAATTAACATTTTTCTCGGTCGTCGGGGATGGGCTTCCACCGAACAGCTTGAGAGGAGACGAGCTGTCATCATCGGGAATTCTTGAGGGATATGGCCGTTAGTTACAGGTAGCCATTGCCTCACCACCTAGCACATTCTATTCCATCCCCTCTGAACTAGTGATGCTCTGTACTTCGATTTTTATTTTTATTTTTTTCCAGAAAAAGGAGGCATCACGGTAAGAGAGCAGAAACGCCAGAGAAGGATCATAAGAATGGACTGGTCGGGTATTATTCTTCACGCGCATAATAGAAGGACATGCAAGAGAGCGTGGGCTGGTAATGACGCGTCTACGCGCCCAAGGACTCCTGCCTCAAGAAGCTCCATCACAGACCCTTCGAGAGAGAGAGAGAGAGAGAGAGACCGTGAAGACTTGGTTCTCTTTTGTTGACACTTGACTTTTGCTTTGTCTGGTGTGTGCCATTTCTGTTTGCCTTGTTTTACCATTTATTATTGTAAATATGTGAAACTTCTTAAAATATTAAATCATAACACCTTTAATTCATTTTAAATTTGATTGGTCTGAAATATAAACCATCACCATTAACACTCTCTTATTGCTCTAAAATGTCAAGATAATAATATGGAGAACCTAAGAACACCACACCACGATCATCGGTTCCTCATCTAGGCTATCTCGAATTGACTAGTGAGGAAAGTTTAAAGCTTCGGTTGTTAGTTGAATAATAAATTCGGTTAATAAATGATTCACATAGCACATTAATTTTTTTTTTTTTTAAGGAATATGTGATATCGGTGAAACACTATAATATAGATTGTGAAGCAAAACGCAACGAATTTGAATATGAATAATATGAATATGAATTCGCATCGAGTTCTACTTTTTATTATTATAATTATTTTGGTTTTTCTTTTTTTCAATCTCAGCCAGTCAATTCTTTCTGCAAATTTTATCTTTTATTCTTGTGTTCATTTGAATTTTGAGTTAATAATTTATTTTAATTTATATATTATGTCATTATCATAATCTCTAGAAATATTGTGTTATTATTAGGTTAATGTTTAATTTTATAGAAAGAAATTTATTTTTTTGGTTTTCAAGAAATTATAAATTAGATTTTCAAAATTAAAACAAAAAAAAACAATGACAAACCTTTTATTTTTTAAGATGATATGGTGTCAACTCTAGTCCTCTTTCTTCTTCTTCTTCTTTATTGTTTTTGATCATCATTTTTTTTAAATTTGATCCTTTAATATTGTGTTTATTGAAATTTTAAATTAATACTTTGTTTTAATATACTCTTACATGGTTATATTATTATTGAAAGATATCCCGATATCAAGTTGGTGCTTGATTTCAAGAGAAAGACTATGATTTCATTGTTTGAGAAAGATTGAAAAAGAGAGGACTAGAATTGAATCAGGAAAAAAATTATAGGGCCTTTTTTAAACAAAAATATGTGTCAATGGTTTTTTTGCCTTGGAAATTTGTCAAAAATCCCTTTTCATCCTTTTAATTTCAACATGCAAGAGTTGGTCTAATACTTTATTTTGCTCAAATTTACTCACATTTTAATCATTAAGTTTGAGAAATAAAAGTCTCATTAAATTATGATGAAAGTGAGAAAAAGTTGACAAACAACTATTTTTCAAAGACAAAACCCGTCTTTTCTAGTGTAAATAGATTCTATTTGACGTGATGAGTTTCATTTAGATCATTTCCCTTGCTAAAAAAATAGATAATGCCTCATTATTTATTTGAATTCGGGTTAATTTTTTTGTTTGCTAACCAATTAAAAGCTAATTAATACTAGAAATGATTTTTTTAAGGTGCCTTATGTGCTTTTTTAGACTTTTTATTTAAAAAAATAAGTGAAATAAATTTTTACCCTTTGAAGTTAGGTTTCAAAATTCTAGCCACTTATGATGGTTGAAATCTAAAAACAACATATAAAATTTCAACTATTAATTTTAATTTTGAAGGAGTATCATATTATCTACTCTATAAAAAAAATAAAAATGAATCAAGCTAGCACACTTGAGTTTTTTTTCTTAAGACCTAGTAGTGTTGACCTTTTTTTCTTCTAAAAGATATTTTTTATTGATTTTTTTCATCTCAATTGCATATTTAAACATTTGACCATTTTTGAACTAATTTGTTTTAGCATGCTTTTTTTTTTAGATTTATTATGGTCTCAAATAAATGATTTGATATTTAGTTGGTGTTTAATTTTATAAGTGCTTATTTTCTTATTATATAAAGGAAAAAATAGAGTTATTAATTCAAGTGAAATCTATCATGAACAACAACTGTAAAAGGTTAACTTGGGTTGTTGGGAATTAGGTGTTATATTTTTTTTTCTATTTACTTTCTATGATATTATTATAATCTTAAACAAACATGAGTTAATGTGCACTTTGTGAACATATTTTTTTTTTATTTAATTGAAAAATATTTTTAAAAAGGGTTTTTAACCCAATGGAATTATGATTTGGGTTACGGGCTTGACAAGTTAACTTAGATGATATTTGTGTTATAATTTTTATGAAATTGTGTTGTATTCTTCTTTATAGATTTTAGTTTTTTAGTTTGTAAAACTTACTATTTTAGTTTGATTCAAGTTATTTCATGTTTATTAAAGTGTTCTTATATATAATTATGGTTGAATAATCTCTTTCTTTGATCCAAATCAAGGATGATGTTGATTGAGTGAGTTTTTTAAGATATAAATGAATTTTAATGTTTATCCTTTTAATTTCTTCATAAATATTTTATTATTGCTAAAAAAATTTAGAAATCATTTAGGTAATGCTATAATCCTGAATTTTTATACACAAATCTTAGTTTTGATATAGAGATTGCTTGGTTCAATGTTTTACTTAATATAAAAGTACTTGTTTATTCTTAAATAATAAATAATCTTCATCTTTTTAAATTTTATTGTAATATTTTCTGATCTAATATCATCATCATTGATATTAGGTTGAGTTTCTTATATATGTTGAAGGAATCACCAATATATCACCATTAAAATTGATTTGGAACCCAAATTTATTTTTTCTTGTTATTTATAATCTATTCACACCCTTTCATCTTTGAAAACAAATCCATTAATTATTTTCAATCAAGTTATTGTTAATTTAATTTCTCTTGAGTTTTTTTTCCTGTTACCTAGCTTAATTTCTAGATCTAGCTTTTGTGGATTTGACCTTAATTTTATCGGGTTAATTGTTACATCGCACACTTATGCACTTGCGAGTTAAAACAAGCCAATTATAAAAAATATTCAATCAATTTTGGCGTTATTGCTAGGGAGCTAGCAAGCAAATGTAACAAATTTAGATTTGATTAGTGGAGAACAAAAAAATTCATATATAAAAAAAATCAAATGCCTAATTTTATCGCCTAAAAAAATAAAATCAAATGGCTGGCTTTACCACTTAAAAAAAAAATTGACCTCAACTTTTTAGATATTAGATTGTGGACTAGATTACTAATTGTTGGATTTTGGTTGGTTCAATCATTTTTCTTTCAATGTCTATTCTAATTAGTTGTCAATATTTATTGTTTATATTATAAGGCTGGTTTTACCACCACTTGTTTATTTTATTTTATTTTGTTGCTTTGTTGTGATTACTTTTCTAATATTTATTATTTGAAGTGCTTGGTTGGTATTACCATCTTTTTATTCATACTTGTTATAATTATCTTTTAATGTTTATTGTTGTTAATATTGTTTATTAGTTAGAGTGTGAATTTTCTAATTTGTTGTATTTTTATTTTTGAGCTATTACTTTATCTTTTACATTTTATTTACTTTTATTTACAATCTTTTTTTTCCTTTTCCTTTCTTTTTATTTTCATATAATTGTTATATTATTTTTTTCATCATGACTAATGTTGAAGATGTAGAAGATGAAAGGAGTATTCAAGGTAATGGACCTTCACAATTCAATAATTAACCTAATTTTCAAACTCTCAGAGAGTATCTTCACTTAACTAGACAAAGTACACCTTCGTGTATTATTTTGTTTTCTAACCAACAAGCTTTCAATTTGAAACCGGTCATGATCCAATTTCTTCCCACATTTCACAGTATGGATTTTCAAAATCCATACGTACACATTAAAAACTTTAAAGAGGCATGTAATACTTTTATTGATAAAATATACACCAAAGAAACTATTTAGCTTAAATTGTTCTCATTCTCTTTAAATGATAAAGCCAAGCTTTGACTGAACTCCCTGCATCCTAGGTCCATAGGTACATGGAGGGAAATGCAAGCTAAAGTTTTGAAAAAATACTTCCCTACTCATAGGATGGTAGCCTTAAAACGTCAAATGATGAATATTTTTTTAGTCCAAATAAGTCATTTCACCAAGCTTGGGAAAGGTTTAAATACTTGTTAAATGCTTGCCCCTACTATGGTTTTGAAATATAGAGGTTAATGAGTTTCTTCTACGACTCTCTTATCGTAGATTTTAAAAAGCTAACCATGTGTAATTAGGAGTTTTATGATAAGGAACCAAGTAAAGCCTTTGATTTTTTTTTTTATCAATTGGTTGAAAACACAAAGCAATGAGAGACCTTTCTTCTACTTTATGTTAAGTCTAGAAATACCATTTCTCATTTTAGTGGTAAGTTTTAATTGAAAGATACTGATGACCTCAATGCTAGATTAACCTTATTAACTAGGAAAGTAGAGTCTCTTGAACTTAAAAAAGTGCATGTCATGAGTGAATAAGAAGAGAAGAGTTGTCTTGTGTGTGAAATCAAAGAAGATAAGATAATCGAGTGTCTTACCATTCCGTCCTTCAAGGAAATGTTATTTGACCAAACTTCTAATTCAAATAATGTTAAAAAGCCCTTTTTAAACCAAGTAGGCAATCCCTACTTTGATATCTATAATCCTGGATGGAGGAACCACCTAAATTTTGGATAGAGAAATAAGAGCTTTTAGTACCTTAAATATTTCAACCTTTACCTCAACCATTTCATGCTCCCACATATAACATATACTAACCATCTTATAAAAGATCCCTAGATGATACTCTTCAATAATTCATGTAAATATAAAGAGGAATTAACAACTAGGCTTCCAAATTTCAAGACCAAACCAATAGGATCTTAGATGACATTCGAAGTCAATTAACCAAGTTGACTCAATTACTAAGCATTCAAGAGAAGGGAAAAATTCCAGCTCAATGACACGACTAAAAGATTAATGTCTTCCCCCAAGTATAGGAGTGTCGAAGTAATAAATAACCCGATAAGACCGAGGTCAAATCACAAGGAGGTTAATTGTATAAATTATAGATGATAATATGATTGATACTTAAAAGTGTATTTTTATCAAGGTTTTATGCCATCAGTTTGCATTTGAAATATAAATAACTCCTTAACTAAAACATGTTTTATAATAATATATCTAATAATATAAGATACCTTCAATTTATGGTAAATGTTCATTTTAAATGCATGCCTATTATATAAATGAAATGATTGATTGATGAATTTAAAAACTGAAATTGAAAAGACAAAAAGATAGCCAAACTTAGAAAAGAGATGTTAGTGCAGTCCAAACCGGAACACTGTTTAGTAATTAAATCATATCTAGAGTTGTAAATCTCAGATTTAGGTCTACTTTATATGGATGGAAAGGTAAGATATAGGCCTACAACTTTCATATGGAGCCTAAGATCTAAAAAGGCAATTTTCAAGTTCAAATTGGAGCAACAACAAAGAAGTCTGAATCTGTCCTCCAGCACGAGCACTGTTCAGTATTTTGGCTATATTTGGAGTTCTAAAAGTCAAAATGATCAGAATTGTTTACATAAAAAAGCTGAGACAATTTTCTACAACTTTAATGTTTTCAAGTGGTTCTAATTTTGACGTTATCAATGATGTTTTGGGTAGACAAAAGAAGATAAGGATTGTCACCAAGTCAAGAGTTGACCACCTACTTATCAATTAATCATCAAATCAATAGTTTCCAATTTTGGCCTATAAAAGGAGGCATTTGCCATGCATTTAGGCATCTTGGTTTCCAGATCAAGATCATGCTCTTGCTTTCTCTCTTTGTATTTTTTGTAATGTTTATGCTTTGCTTTCATTAATATCAAGTTTATACCTTTCAATTCCTTTCCTTTGCTTTGGTAACTCTTATCTTATTTATATTCTTATTTTGTTTATTTATTTTTCTTTTTTTTATTATGTGTAACTAGGTTTATTATGTCAACGTGAAAAGGTTACACTAATCGTGTAAGAATAAGTATAGTGTAAATTAACATGGACTTTAATGTTTGATACTAACATGTTTTGTATTTATTATCTTGTTCACTCTTTAATATTTTGCTTGTTAAATAACTAATTTAGATTTATGTTGTATAACACTTAGTACAACAAATGCTTTGCACTTTCATAGCCCATAATATATGATATAACCGACACTTGAGCTATGAAAAAAACTTGATTTGTTGTTAACATAAGTTATAATCATGAATGCTTGACAACATTTATAAGTATTAGCATTGATCGAATAATATAACTAATGTAATCATGTTAACAATTTATAATGTGATTGGAACCTCATTTGTGTGTGGTTTCCAATTGAATAATATGAGTTTATACTATACTTGTTTGACATACTATTAGTGGAACCTCTAACCTTGACATTTGTTATTATCATTATTTAATCTTTACATTGATATTCCGTCTTAAAGTTCTCATCTTCTTTTTCTTCTTTTCCATCTCTTTCTCTACTACTACTACTACTACTACTACTACTACTAGTATTGTTGTTATTATGATTACTATTATTGTTGTTTATAATTTGTACAATTAATCTCTCTATGGTTCAACCCCGGTCTTATCGGATTATTTATTATTTCGACACTCCTGCACTTGGAATAAGACATCAATCTTTTTATCGTATCACAATAATACTACAACAACAACAACAACAACAACAACAACAACAACAACAACAACAACAACAACAACAATAACAACAACAACAACGACAACAACAATAGCAATAATAGTAGTAGTAGTAGTAGTAATAAAGAAAAAAAAGAAGAAGAAAAAGAAGAAAAGGAAGATGAGAACTTTGAGATGAACTATTAATGTAAGGATTAAATAATGATAATAACAAATGTCAAGGTTAGAGATTCTATTAATGGTATGTCAAACAAATATAGTATAAACTCTTATTATTTAATTGAAAATCACATACAAAGAAGGTTCCAATCAGATTATAAATCGTTAACATAATCGCATTAGTTATCTTATTCGATTAATGCTAATACTTGTAAATTTCGTCAGATATTCATGATTATAACTTATGTTAACAGCAAATCAAGTTCCTTTCATAGCTCAGGTGTTGGTTATACCATACATTATGAGCTATGAGAGTGCCATGTATTTGTTGTACTAAGTGTTATACAACATAAATCTAGATTGGTCATTTAATAAGCAAAGTACTAAAGAGTAAACAAGATAAGATAACAAATACAAAATATGTTAGTATCAAACATTAAAGTCCATAACATCATTAGTGTAACCTTTTCACCTTGACATAATAAACTTAACTAAACATAATAAAAGAAAAAAATAAACAAAATAAGAACATAAATAAGATAAAAGTTAACTAAGTAAATGAAAGGAAATGAAAGGCACAAACTTGATATTAATGAAAGCAAAGCACAAACATTACAAAAGATATAAAGAGAAAAAGCAAGAGTATGATCTTGATCTAGAAACTAAGATGCCTAAATGTATGATAAATGCCTCTTTTTATAGGCCAAAACTAGGAACTATTGATTTGATGACTAATTGATGAGTGGGTGACCAACTTTTGACTTGGTGACAATCCTTACCTTCTCTTGTTTGCCCAAAATATCATTGATAACGTCAAAATAAGAACACTTGAAAACATGAAAGTTGTAGGAAATTGTCTAAGCTTTTTAGAGTAAACAAGTGAGGTTATTTGGACCTCTAGAACTCCATATATGGTCAAACACAGAATAGTGCTTGGGCTAGAGGACAAATTCAGACTTTTTTGTTGTTGCTATAATTTAAACTGGAAAATGACCTTTTTAAATCTTGGGCTCCATATGAAAGTTGTAGGCCTATATCTTACCTTTCCATTCATATAAAGTAGACCTATATCCGAGATCTACAGCTCCAAATATGACCCAATTACTAAATAGTGTTTCTGTTTGAATTGCATCGGCATCTCTTTTCTAAGTTTGACCATCTCTTTGTCCTTTCAATTTTAGTTTTTAAATTCACCAATTAGTTCTTTTATTTATGTGATAGACCTGTATTAAAATATATATTTACCATAAATTAAAGGTATTTTATATTATTATTAAATATGCTTTAGTTAAGGAGTTATTAATACTTCAAATGCAAAATGATGATATAAAATTTTGATAAAAATACACTTTTAAATATTAATCACTCAACCAATGCCAAATCCTAGAGGTTAGGTACACATGAATGAATCCTCACCTATGAACCTTCAAACCATGAATAAGTCCAAACCATCACTACCCTTAAAAGTGGAAAGATTGTTGACAAAGCTATAGGTTTTGGAATTCCTAGAGGTATTATGGAGGAGAAATATAGAAAAGTGAAGAGTGAATCAAAACATAAGTGACAAATAAGAGTTTGAGTGAAAAATAAGATGAGAGAAATGAGATGAGTCAAGAGAAATTAGAGTCAAAGTAAGTGATTTAGAATTTGTTCCTAGAGCACCATTTTCACAAAGGTTAGGGAAACCTAAACATGATCTTATGAACTTGAAAATCTATGAATTGTTTAAACAAGTGAAAGTTAACATTCCACTTCTTGATGCAATTAAACAAGTCCCATCTTATACAAAGTTCCTTAAGGACTTATGCATAGTCAAAAGGAGATTGAATGTGAATGAAAAAGTCTTTCTAACTGAACATATCAGTGTCGTCATCCAGTTCAAGGCCCTTCCCAAATACAAATATCCTGGTTATTTTACCATTTCTTGCATTATTAGAAGTCATAAGATAGACCAAGCTTTGTTGGATTTAGGAACAAGTGTGAATTTAATTCCCTACATTGTTTATGAACAGTTAGGTTAATGAGAAATTAAGCCTACTTAAATCACCCTTCAATTAGCTGATAGGTCAATCAATATTTTTTAGGGTATTGTTAAGGATGTGTTGGTCCAAATATATAAATTCTACTTTCTTGTTGATTTTATAGTGTTAGACACCACACCTATTCAAGGATCTAATGCTTTTATCTCATTCATCTTAGGTAGACCTTTTCTAACTACATCCAATACTTTAATTAACTGTAGGAATGGGGTGCTGAAATTGTCTTTTAGGAATATGACTATGGAGATGATTATATTAAATGTCTCCAAATAAATTGGTGAACATAAAGACATTAAACAGATATATTTGATCCAAATAATTTGTCAAGAAGACTTTGAGAGAGAATAAATAAAGGATCAATTAGAGAGAACTTTAATTTATGATGAAATATTTTATTCTTTGGAATGCATTGATAAAGAAGTAAGAGAACTTGAGACTTATCTAGATCTAATGCCTATGATATTAATAGGTTAATGGACCCCATCATTTGAGTCTTTGATTTCAGCCCAAGTTAAAGTTGAGGCATCTCTTGTCCAACCTTACAAACTAGAAAGGATGCCTTTACTGAGTGATCTTATATGCATATTTCTAGGGGATGATGAATTATATCCTATTATGATTTCATCAAAACGTAGCATAGAGCAAGAATAAAAACTTTTGAGAGGTGAGAAAACACAAGAAAGCAATTGGGTGGACAATTACTGACTTGAAAAGAATTAACCCTATTTTATGTACACATAAAATCTATCTTAAAGAAAAGGCTAAATCTATGAGGTAAATGCAAAGACAATTGAACCTAATCATGAAGAAAGTAATGAAAGGTGAAGTGTTTAAGCTACTTGATGTACATATCATTTACCCTTTTGCAAAATCAAAATGGGTCAGCCTAACCCAAGTTCTCCCTAAAAAATCTGGAGTCACGACAGTGAAGAATGAAAATATTGAGCTAGTGTTAACAAGAATCCAAACTGGATGGCATATGCACATCGATTATCATAAGTTAAACATGGTGACTAGGAAGGACCATTTTTTTTTCTTTTATTTGTAGACCAGATGCTTGAAAGAGTAGCTAAAAGAGCTTTCTATTATTTTCTTGATGGATAGTCAAGTTACAACCAAATTGAGATTTGTTTAGAAAACCAAGACAAAACCACTCACCTTTTCTTTTGGTACCAATGCTTATAAAAGAATGCCCTTGGACTTATGTAATGCACTAGCCACTTTTCAAAGGTATATGATGAGTATCTTTAGTGATATAGTGGAAATTTTTTTGGAAGTTTTCATACATGATTTTTTAGTTTATGAGGATTTTTATGAGTTGTGTCTAATATATTTAGAAAAAGTTCTTGAAAAGTGTAAGGAGAGCAATCTTGTACTCAATTGGAAGAAATGCCATTTTATGGTCACATATGATATTGTCATAAGTCACATTGTCTCTTCAAAAGGAATATATGTAAATATGTCAAGAGTTAAAGTTATTCAAAAATTACCTACCCCTAAGATTGTGAAAGATATGAGATCCTTTTTATGATACACTAGTTTTTACCAAAAATTCATCCATTCTTTTAGTACTATTGCCAAACCATTATGTAACTTGTCATAAGATGATCAATTTGATTGGACATCATAATATCAAGAAGCTTTTGAAAAGCTTAAAGGATTGTTGACCATTATACCAATCATGCAAGCTCCTGATTGGTTTTTAACATTTAAGCTAATGTGTATTGATAGTGATTTTGTGGTTGGAGCTATTTTATGGCAAATAAAATATAAGAAGCCTCATGTCATTTAATATGTTAGTAAGACTTTGAATGATGATCAATTGAATTACACTATAACTGAAAAAGAACTCTTAGGTATGGTCTTTGCATTAGATAAATTTAGGTCTTATTTGTTTGGATCTTTTATTTTTTTTCACTGATCATGCAACATTTAAATACTTGCTCACAAAACAAGATGCCAAGCCATGTTTGATTTGATGGATCCTCTTACTCCAAGCTTTTAACTTGAAATTTGAGATAAAAAAGGAGTAAAGAATATAATGGCCGATCATTTGTCCTATCTTTCAAGCGATGAGACCATAACTGATGAAATTTTAATAAATGAACTCTTTATTGATGAAAATTTGTTTTGTGTAGGTATTGTCTCCTACATTAGCTCTCCATGGTATGCTGAGATAACAAACTAGCTAGCCAAAAATCAGATTCTTCTCATTGGTTTAAACTTAACAAACAAAAATTCTTACACAATATGTGTATTTTTTTTTAGGATGACGCTTACCTATTTAAATACTGCATTGACCAAATTGTTAGGCGATGCATCTTTAATCATGAAATTCCAAGTGTCATTAATTTTTACCATGCATTAGCCTATGTTAGGCATTTCTCTTCAAAGAAAACCATTGCCAAGATCTTGCAGTGTGGTTTTTATTGGCCCTTATGTTTAAAGATGTTCATGCCTTCTGTGTTGCATGTGATTGATGCCAACAACTGAGTAATCTCACTAGGCATAACCTGATGCCCCTTCACCCTATTCTTGTTTTGGAAATATTTGATTATTGGAGGATTGATTTCATGGGACCTTTTCCAAGTTCATTTGGTTATCAATTCATACTTATAGCTATTGATTATGTGTCTAGATGGGTAGAAGCCATTGCATCTCATCTTGAACCAATGACCATTGAGTTGTGGTCAAATTCTTGAAAGAAAATATTTTCTCTTATTTTGGCATGCCCCAAGCTACGGTTAATGATGGGAAAAGCATTTTTGTAACAAACCCATAAAGATGTTGATGAGAAAATATGGTGTAATTCACAAAATCAGTTCCCCTATTACCCATAAGCTAATGGCCATGCTAAGTTGACAAATAGGAAAATTAAAAACATTTTAGAGAAAATGGTCAATCCAAACCATAAAGATTCATCTTTACAACTAGTTGATGCTTTGTGGGCATATTGCACTGCTTATAAGACCTCTTTAGAAATGTCTCCTTATAGGCTAGTTTATGGAAATCTTCGTCATCTCCTTGTTGAGATTGAGCATCATGCATATTGGGCTATCTGACAATTTGATTTGTACTTAAAAGTGTATTTTTATCAAGGTTTTATATCATCATTTTGTATTTTAAGTATCATTAACTCTTTAATTAAAACATGTTTTATAATAACATATCTAATAATATAAGATGCCTTTAATTTATGGTAAATGTTCATCTTAAATACAGGCCTATCATATAAATGAAAGAATTGATTGATGAGTTTAAATACTGAAATTGAAAGGACAAAGAAAGGGCCAAACTTAGAAAAGAGATGCTGGTGCAGTCCAAACTGAAACATTGTTTGGTAATTGGGTTATATTTGGAGTTGTAGATCTCGGATTTAAGTTTATTTTATATGGATAGAAAGGTAAGATAAAGGCCTATAATGTTCATGAGTCCAAGGTTTTAAAAAGACCGTTTTCGAGTCTAAATTGTAGCAACAACAAAGAAGTCTGAATCTGTCCTGCAACCCAAAAACTGTTCAGTGTTCAACACATATCTTGAGTTCTAGAAGTCCAAAGGACTTCATTTTTTTTTCTAAAAAACTGAGACAATTTCTTAGAACTTTCATGGGTACAAGTGATTTCAATTCTAATGTTATCAATGATATTTTATTCAAATAAGAAGATAAAGATTGTCACTAAGTCAAAATATGACCACCCACTCATCAATTATTTATCAAATATATAATTATAAATTCTAGCTTATAAAAGGAGGTATTTACCATGTATTTAGGCATCTTGGTTTCCAAATCAAGATCACGTTTTTGCTTTCTCTCTTTATATTGCTTAAGTTTTGCTTCCATTTATATCAAGTTTATGCCTTTCATTTCCTTTCCTTTACTTAGTTAATTTTTATCTTATTTATGTTTTTATTTTATTTATATATGTTTCTTTCTTTCATTATGTTCAGCTAAATTTATTATATCAAGGTTAAAATGTTACACTAATGGTGTAATAATAAGTATAATATAAACTCAATATGGACCTTAATATTTGATACTAACATGCTTTATATTTGTTATTTTGTTTACTTTTAATACTTTGCTTGTTAAATAGTTAATCTAGATTTATATTATGTAACACTTGGTACAACAAATATTTGACACTTTTATAACCCATACTATATGGTATAACTAACACTTATATTATGAAAGAAACTTGATTTATTATTAACATAAGTTATAATTATAAATGCCTGACAACATTTACGTGTAGTAATCATTACTCCATAACCTGAACCTTTAATTTTGCTAACTTTACAGGCGCCATGTTATATAAAGCTTGTGCTATAGAGGTGGTTCTCAATAATACTTTAGTCAGCACATAAATCTTCTTAACTATAGGTAACCCCAAGAATTCTTTCAGAAACACATTTGAATATTCCTTCACTACTAAAATACTAGCTAGCTCTATTTTTCCCTTTTCCAATTCTCTTATATAAGCTAATATATATGGCACCCTTTCCTCATGAGCTTTACAACTTCTATAACAAAATCATATAGTTGGGTATTACTTTTCTCTCTTTTTTAAATACCATTCTTTTGCCATACATCTTTTAGATAATTACTATTTTAGGTGAAACAATCCATTTAGGATGTACATTTAACTAATCCACACCTAAGATCAAATTAAAATAACACAAATTTAAAGGCATCAAGTCTACCTTTAACTCTAATCCCTCTATTTATAGTCTAACCTTTTTATATACATTATCAATATCTTTATTTTCTCCTATAAGTGTATTAATAATTACTCTTATATCGATTCTACTAAGCAACATATACACATTGTTTATAATTTAACATGATACAAAAGATTGGCTTGCTTAAAGATCATACAAATCATGATTTTGTATAGATTTTATTTGCAATGTATCTGCTATAATATCTGGTACAACTCTCACTTCCTCCAGTGTCATTTAATACACTTGACCTTGGGTCTTTCCTTCTAAATCATGGTTTGGTGATTAATACTTAAATTTATATTGTTATTATGGTTTTATATCAACATTTTGCACTTAAAGTATCAATAACTCTAATTAAAGCATGTTTTATAATAACATGTCTGATACCATAAGATACCTTTAGTTTATAGTAAATGTTCATCCTAAATATAGGCGTATCACATAAATAAAAGGATTGATCGATGAGTTGAAGTATTGAAATTGAAAGGACAAAGAAAGAGCCAAACTTAAAAAAGAGATGCTGGTGTAGTCTAAATTGGAATACTGTTCGGTAATTAGGTCATATCTAGTGCAGTAGATCTCAGATTTAGGTTTGTTTTATATGATGGAAAGCTCAGACATATGCCTAAAACTTTCATGGGAAGATAAGACTCAATTCTGCTGTTTGGAGGTCTAAATCTTAGCAACAACGTAAAAGTCTGAATCTATCCTGTAGCCTAGACATTGTTTAGTGTTCAGCCTATATCTCGAGTTCTAGAAGTCTAAATGACCTCAGTTTTTTCTTTCATGAAAAACTAAGATAATTTTCTAAAACTTTCATGGTAAGGTTGGTTCAAATTCTGACGTTATGAATAATGTTTTTGGTAGATAAGAAGATAAGAATTGTCACCAAGTCAAGAGTTAGCCACCCACTCATCAATTAGTCATCAAATCAATAGTTTCTAATTTTGACCTATAAAAGGAGGCATTTGACATGTATTTAGGGATCTTGGTCTTCAAATCAAGATCATGCTCTTGCTTTCTATTTATTGTAATGCTTAAGTTTTACTTATATTAATATCTTGTTTATACTTCTCATTTTTTTTCTTTACTTAGTTAATTTCTATTTTATTTATGTTATTATCTTGTTTATTTATGTTTTTCTATTTCATTATGTTTAATTAAGTTTATTATGTCAAGGTGAAAAGGTTACACTAATGGTGTAAGAATAAGTATAGTGTAAACTCAACATGAACTTTAATGTTTGATAATAACATGTTTTGTATTTCTTATCTTGTTCACTTTTAATACTTTATTTGTTAAATGGTTAGTCTAGATCTATATTGGATAACACTTGGTATAACAAATACTTGGCACTTTCATATCCCAACCGTATAGTATAACAGACACTTATGGTATGAAAGAAACTTGATTTGATATTAACATAAGTTATAATCATAAATACCTGATAATATTTACAAGTATTAGCATTATTTGAATAAGATAACTAATGTAATCATGTTAACTATTTATAATCCGATTGGAACCTCTTTTGTGTGTGGTTTTTAGTTGAATAATAAGAGTTTATATTATACTTGTTTGAAATACCATTAGTGGATCCTCTAACCTTGAAATTTGTTGTTATCATTGCTTCCATCTCAAAGTTCTCACCAACTTTTTTTTGTTCTTGTTCTTGTTTTTCTATTATTATTGTTGTTGTTGTTGTTATTGTATTATTGTTATTTATAATTTATACAATCAACTTCTTTGTAACTCGACCTCGGTCTTGCCGGGTTATTTATTACTTCGACACTCCTACACTTAGAAGAAGATATCAATCTTTTAGTTGTGTCAGTTAGCTTTTATTAACACTTACTCCAAACTAAATGATCCTTGTGGGTCTATTAACAATGATAAATTGCTCTTGAATTTGTGTAGCAATCCTCTGACCCTAAGTGTGATAGGCCTGCATTTAAAATGAATATTTACCACAAATTAAAGGTATCTTATATTATTAGATAGATCCTGCATTTAAAATGAATATTTACCACAAATTAAAGGTATCTTATATTATTAGATAGATTATTATAAAATGTACTTTAGTTAAGGAGTTATTGATACTTCAAGTGCAAAATGATGATATAAAACCATGATAAAAATGCACTTTTGAGTACTAATCACAATACCCTTTTCAAATCCTATATAAACGCATCATACTATTTTTATTTAGTGTCGCCTAGTAAAAAGGTATGGAAAAACAAAGACATATAGGTCCTAGAACCTCCTATCATACTCTAGGAAAATCATATTTTCATGTCTCAAGTCTAAGAACTTATGTTCTTTGTCTTTTTATACTATTAAAAGTTATATTGCTCCTTAAATTCTAGCCTAAAATCCTGCCAAGTCAGCACCTCTCTAAACCCGCTCTCTCTATTAGTCTCCCACAAAGAGTGGGCATTTTTTGTTAACAACCAGATTGATTAGTACTCAAAAGTGCATTTTTATCATGGTTTTATATCATCATTTTGCACTTAAAGTATCATAACTCCTTAACTAAAGTACGTTTTATAATAATCTATCTAATAATATAAGATACCTTTAATTTGTGGTAAATGTCCATTTTAAATGCAGGCCTATCACATAAATAAAAGGATTGATTGATGACTTTAAGAACTTCAATTGCAAAGGCAAAGAGATGATCAAACTTAGAAAAGAGATGTCGGTGCAATCCAAACCGGAACACTGTTCGGTAATTGGGTCATATCTGGAGCTATAAATCTCTGATTTAGGCCTACTTTATATGGATGGAAAGGTAAGACATAGGCCTACAACTTTCATATGGAGCCCAAGATCTAAAAAGGCCAT
>SRLM01000130.1:223075-264737 GCA_015708895.1 Populus ilicifolia
ATTGGAACCTCCTTTATGTGTGGTTTCCAATTGAACAATAAGAGTTTATACTATACTTGTTTGAAATACCATTAGTGGAACCTCTAACCTTGACATTAGTTATTATCATTGTTTAATCTTTACTTTAATATTCTATCTCCAAGTTCTCATCATCATCATCATCTTCTTCTCTTTCTTTATTATTATTATTATTATTATTATTGTTGTTGTTGTTGTTGTTGTTATTTATAATTTGTACAATAACCTCCCTGTGGTTCGACCCCGGTCTTGCCGGGTTATTTATTACTTCGACACTCCTGCACTTGGGAGAAGACATCAATCTCTTTGTCGTGTCACAGATCACATAATCAACCCATAACTCTTTTAACACTAATATTTTATTGATCTTCCTTTCCACCTTCCTCAGCTAGTGTCCTACAATCTCAACATCCTTCTCCTTTAAATATATCACCTATGTTATCCCTTTCATGCCTTTCACACAATGTACCAGGGTGACAGCTTTCTCTTTTTAAGATGCAATACTAGAAGCTCTAATTATCCTTATCCTTATTGTTTTAACCAATTGCTCTAAAAAAGTAGGTTTTAATATGATATGGGCATGACAACTGACACTATTGGTGAGAGCTTATTTATTTAGCTTTATTTATTTGATGCTTTAGGTAATGATACATTTGTTTATCAAGAAATAGAATCGTCCCGGCACCTAGCTGATTCACACCTTTTAAAGTGCACTGAAACCGTTTGTATATATAAAGCAATATTTATCAATGAATCTCCTCCCTACTCATCATCATCAAAGAGTATATTATATTCTCTTTCTTGAACCAAGGATGGATCAGTCCTAGCTCCATATCTAGTCTGGATCATTCGAAAACACATTCCAAATTCATATCAATCATCAATCCAAGTTTATGAGATTGAAGCTAGTGCCTTAATACCAACCGTAATAACCCTAATTTCTAGGATAAAACACATACTTAAATACAAATTTTTAAGAATTGTTTTCATATGTGTATTCCTTTTAACATGTACATTAACCTTTTAAAATTACTAAGTAGTTTACCATAATTTCTACAAAGATTCTAGCAAAGTTTCCTTCATAATAGAACATTGCAAGTTATTAACTTAACCTCTTTTACTTCCACACACAAACATAATTCCTTGATCAAATCATTTTTTTATCATGATCCATATTAACTTTATTTCAGTAATTTCAACTTATCCAATAAGACATATAATCAATTATATAATGTATTAATTATAAAGTATGAGAGTTGATATAAAATCCAGCTAATCAAGTTCACATTTCTTTCGCCCTCTATTCTTTCATTTATTAATCATGAATTGTACATTTAAAGAAATTACAGTTAAACAATTCAAGTGATACAAATAGAAATATGAAGGTGTAAAACACCTATTTGCTACATATGGAGTTCCTACTCCGGACTATAGTCTGGTTGCAATGGTATCCCTAGTCAACATAAGATAAATTCATCATCATCATTTTATTATAACTTTTAGATCCATACCTAGATCCCCGAAATAACACCCTTTTTTTATTTCAGTATATATACATATTTCAAACTCATACATTTGTACATCCATTAAATATCTATGGTTAAAAAAAGAAACCCTATACGAATAATACGAAACCCCCAATGATCTAATTGTTGAATCAAGTGAAATAGGGATGATATTGATGATATTCATGTGAGTGACGATATCGACCATGACCTTGATATAGAGCTGGAGCTTTTAACAAGGATGAATGTACTAACTATAGATATGATGCTGGAAATATACCAATTTTATATCACCATTCAATTCAAATTAGCAAAAGTAATGTCTCCTTGCATAATATGGATTCCAAACATTCAAGATCTGGATGTGAATGAGTCGAATTACTTATCCTTTTGTCTATTGGTGAACTATCTCTCTAGGGATTGTGAAAGATGTTCAACTAGAAATATTTTGTTATTGCTTTGACTCATATTCCCCTAAAAGTGGATCTCGTTCTAATAGCTTCGAATAAATTAAATACATGCATTAATATATAAAGGCTTCTTACTCCACAACAATGAAATCATGTTGTATTTTATATAGTAGGGGATTTCACTTGAAAAAGAAAATGTTCCATACTAAGAGATTCGAGTCCATAACCACAAGTTCCAATGTACGAGATCTTGTAGCATTTACTAATGAGGCCCTATTAATTAGTATTACATAGAAGAAATCAATTATAAAAACTAATATAATTAGATATGCTCATCATAAACAAATTTGGAATTTGTGACATGATCAAAAGATTAATGTGTTCTTCCAAATGCAGGAATGTCGATGTAATAAATTACACGGCAAGACCGGAATCGAATCACATGGAGGTTAATTGTATAAATTATATATAACAATAATACAATAACAATAACAACAACAACAACAACAACAACAACAATAATAATAATGAAGAAGAAGAAGAAGAAGTTGATGAGAACTTTGAGATGGAAGATTAATGTAAGGAATAAACAATAACAACAACAAATGTTAAGGTTAGAGGATCCTCCCTTGCGTGTGGTTTTCAATTGAATAATAAGAGTTTATACTATACTTATTTGACATACCATTAATGGATCATTTAACCTTGACATTTGTTATTATTATTGTTTAATCCTTACATTGATCTTCCATCTCAAAGTTCTCATTAACTTCTTCTTCTTCTTTATTATCATTATCATTATCATTACTATTACTATTACAACTAGTGCTGCTGCTGCTGCTACTACTACTACTATTATTGCTACTATTACTACTACTATTGTTATCATTATTGTTGTATTATTGTTATCTATAATTTATACAATTAACATTTATGTGGTTCGACCCCGATTTTGCCAGATTATTTATTACTTTGACACTCCTGCACTTGGGATAAGACATTAATCTTTTGGTCGTGTTAAGTTTTTGGCATTGTTGTAGGGGAATTAAGTTTTTGTACAAATTATAGTATTTATTTTATTTTTTCTTGTTAATTTTCTTATATATAACTTTGTTAATTTTCTTTCATCTCTTTTTTTTTGTATTCTTTCTTTTATTCTATTCCTACACGTGCATGAAAGTGTGGTCACTACATTAAGTTGTAGACTTTGTAGGGTATCCTCATCATTTTCAGAAAATATAGCGGAAGAAGATAACCAGTCGCTTCATAATGAGAATAATAAGAATAACCAAGTTAGAATACTTAGAGATCACATAAATCCCACAAGAACAAGTGCATCATCATGTATAGTTTCCCCCCTAATGCATCTTATTTTAATTTTAAGTCAGGTATTATTCAACTTTTACCTTCTTTTCACGACTTAGATTTGAAAAGTCCATACTTGCAATTAAGGAAATTTAGGGAGGTTTGTAACATATATAATGACTCAAATTGTAGTATGAACACCATCAGATTAAAGCTTTTTTCTTTTTCAATAAAAGATAAAACTAAAACATAGTTATAAAATTTGAGACCTAGATCCATTCATGCTTAGGATGAAATGCAATAACATTTTTAAAAGA
This sequence comes from Populus ilicifolia, assembly GCA_015708895.1. Taxonomy (NCBI): domain Eukaryota; kingdom Viridiplantae; phylum Streptophyta; class Magnoliopsida; order Malpighiales; family Salicaceae; genus Populus; species Populus ilicifolia. The sequence goes on from SRLM01000130.1 coordinate 226,631, forward strand.
AGTTTTTCCTATCTTATAGAATAAACTCTTTAAAAAGACAAATTACCATTTTCATTTAAAAACTAGAAGAAATATTTTACCAACATTAGGATAGATATCGAGGCTTACTTAAACTTGCCCTCATCATGATTTGAAATATAGAGATTAGTTACATATTTTTATGAAGGGTTAACATGTAGAGATAGAAAATGATTGAATTAATGTGCACCAAAAATTTTAAAGATAAAGACCCTAATAAAGCAATGAAGTACTTAGACTTGTTAGCTAAAAATACTCAAAATTAGGACATCACAGGTATTTATGAGGCACCAAGTAAAACTCAATCTTATACATCTAGTGGAGGTTTGTACAACCTTAAGGAAGATCATGACCACTAAGCTAAGTTTGCGTCTTTAGCTAGAAAAATCGAGGCACTATAATTACAAAGGAGTGGTCAATTAAAATATTTCAAAATATTATGTCAAATCTGTGAAATCAATGAACACTCAACTAATGACTATTCAACCTTGCCTTCATTTAAGGAATGTCTCTATGAACAAGCACACTCTTTAAATAGTTTTCAAAAGCCCAACCATAACCCATACTCACAAACATACAACCCTAGTTGGAGAAATTACCTAAATTTTAGTTGAAAGAGTGATAATAATAATAATGCACAAACTTCACAATCACCATTTTAAACACAACATAATTTCCATAATTCTCATGGATATGTACCTCCTTATGCTCCACCTCCTAAAAGAAATCTTGAGGAAACATTGCATGCATTTATTGAAAAACAAGACATAATTAATACTCAACTTGCTCAAAGCATGATATATTTTAAAGATACTCTTGCAAAATTAGCATTTGCTCTCAATTTCCAAGAGAAAGATAAGTTTTCATCTCAACCACAATAAAATCTCAAGGGGCAATACAATACAAATACAAGTAGTTCTAGAAACCAACACTTGGATCAAGTCAAATCAGTCATCACTCTTTGTAGTGGCGAGGTTATCGAAAGTCCTCTCTTAAACCTTGTGAGAAAGGTGATGATCAATCTCTAAGGGTAAGGAAGAGGTTAGATTTGAATATTGCAAAGAAAAGATAGATTCCCTGCCAACACTTCCATTTTCTCATGCTATTACCAAACAAAAAAAAGTCAATCACAACTTTGAAATCTTTAAAACTTTCAAACATGTAAGGATCAATATACCTTTACTGGATGCTATTAAACAAGTTCCTTTTTATGCTAATTTTTAAAAGATCTGTACGCTATGAATAGAAAACTGAATGTTGAAAAGAAAGGTTTTTTAGCTAAAAAAGTTAGTACCATTCTTCAAAACAATAATGCTTTGAAATATAAAGACATTGGTTGTCCTACAATTTCTTGCTTTATTGGAGAACATAAAATTGAAAGAGCATTACTTGATCTTAGAACTAGTGTGAATTTACTTCCATTTTTACTTTTTTAGAGTCTCAACTAGGTGAGTTAAAACTAACTTCTATAACTTTTTTACTTACCGATAGATCTATAAAAGCGTCTAGAGGAATAATTAAAGATGTGTTAGTACAAGTTTTGATAAATTCATTTATCCTGTAAATTTTATTATCTTGGACACATAACCTGTTATTTTAGAATGTCCATTTCTGGCAACTTCTAATACATTGATTAATTATAGAAATAGACTGATGAAGGTATCTTTTAGAAACATGACATTAGAGATAAATATTTTCAACATTTGCAAGTAACCTAAAGATGATAATGATATATAAGAAGTGGACTTTACAGAAAAATTAATTCACAATCAATTTCAAACCACTTCTAGTGAAATTAAGATTGATGAATTTGATAATTTGTAAATGGTTTATTTTCAGAAAAAATCAAAGGCAAGTAATTGGAGACCACAAATTAAAGAATTGTCACCCCGATCAATTAAGTCTATACCTTCAAGTGTTCAACCACCTAAACTTAATTTGAAGCCATTAACATTCAATCTCAAATACTCATTTTTAAGAGAAAATAAAACTTTTCCTGTAATAATCTTTTCCAAACTTAATGTATATCACAAAGGTAAGTTACTACAAAATTTGAAAATGCATAAAAATACATTAAGATAGCCTATAACTGATAAAAAAGGAATTAGTACTTTGATTTCACACACAAAATTTATTTGAAGGAAAATGCTAAACCCTCTAGGGAAATGCAATGAAGGCTCAATCCTAATATAAAAGAAGTAGTGAAAAATAAAGTCATTAAGCTTCTAGATAATGAAATCACTTATCCTATTTCTAACAACAAATGAGTAAGTCTTACCCAAGTTGTACCTAAGAAGTTTGGAGTCATTGTGATAACAATGAGAACAATGAGTTAATTGCCACTAGGACTGTTACTAGTTGACGCATATGTATTGACTATATGAAACATAATTAAATGACTAGAAAAGATTATTTTCCCTTACCTTTCATGGATCAAATCCTACAAAGAGTTGCAGGCCATGAATTTTATTGTTTTTTAGATGGTTACAACCAAATTGAAATTGCATTAGAAGATCAAGAGAAGACTATTTTCACATGTCCATTTAGTACTTTTGTATATCGAAGGATGCCTTTTGGATTATGTAATGCACTAGTAATAGTAATAATGAAGAAAAAGAATGAGAAGAAAAGGAAAAAGAAAAAGAAAAAGAAGAAGTTGATGAGAACTTTAAGATGGAAGATTAATGTAAGGATTAAACAATAATAACAATAAATGTCAAGGTTAGATGATTCATTAATGGTATGTCAAATAATTATAGTACAAACTCTTATTATTTAATTGAAAACCACACATAAAGGAGGTTCCAGTCAAATTATAAATTGTTAACATGATTATATTAGTTATTTCATTCGATTAATGCTAATACTTGTAAATATTGTTAGACATTCATAATTATAACTTATGTTAACAATAAATTAAGTTGCTTTCATAGCACAAATATATGTTATACCATATAGTTCAGCTATGAATATGTCAAGTATTTATTGTACTAAGTGTTATATAATATAAATCTAGATTAGTCATTTAATAAGTAAAATATTAAAGAGTGAACAAGATAACAAATACAAAATATGTTAGTATCAAATATTAAGGTCCATGTTGAATTTATATTATACTTATTCTTACACCATTAGTGTAACTTTTTCACATTGAATAATAAACTTAGTTGAACATAATGAAAGAAAGAAATATAAATAAACAACATAAGAACATAAATAAGATAAAAGATAACTAAGTAAAGGAAAGAAAATGAAAGGCATAAACTTGATATTAATGAAAGCAAAACTTAAGCAATATAAATGATTTGGAAACCAAGATGCCTAAATGCATGACAAATGCCTTCTTTTATAGGCTAAAATTAGAAATTATTGATTTGATGACTATCTGATGAATGGGTGGCTAACTTTTGACTTGGTGACAATTCTTATCCTCTCTTGTATGGATAAAACATCATTGATAACGTGAAAATTGAAACCACTTATACCATAAAAGTTCTAGAAAATTGTCTCAGCTTTTCAAGGAAAAAAAAAGATCATTTGGATTTCTCAAACTCAAGATATGGGCTGAAAATTGATTAGTGTCTTAGTTGTAAAACATATTCAGACTTCTTTGTTTTTGCTACAATTTGGACTTGAAAACGGCCTTTTTAAAACAGACTTCCATATGCAAGTTGTAGACCTATGTCTTACCTTTTCATCCATATAAAGTAGACTTATATCCTATCTCTTTTCTAAATTTGGCCCTCTCTTTATCCTTTCAATTTCAATACTTAAAATCATTAATTCATCATTTTATTTTTGTGATAGGCCTACATTTAAGATGAACATTTATCATAAATTAAAAGTGTGTTATATTATTAGATATGTTATTATAAAACATGTTTTAGTTAAGGAGTTATTGATACTTCAAGTGCAAAATAATGATATAAAACCTTGATAAAAATATACTTTTAAGTACTAATTAATTTACGATCTAGGTAAGATTAGTTCAGGATCATGAGATCCTTTTCTATCATATAGGAAGGGCTGTTGCACAAAATTTATTTATAAATAATTGCCCCATAGATCCTATATCTATCTATATGAAGAGGAAATCATGTAACAAAAGAGATTCTTATTTCTGCAAATGGTACTTCGAACTTGGAACGAGTAGAAGAAATTAATAATACTTATTTATCTTCTGAGTTCTGTTAGACTGATTGTTCAAGACCTTTAGTCTCTACCCAGACTCGATGTAAAAAATGGGATCACTTATTATAGATTTGTTAAGAATCATTCTAATCTAGTTCATGGCCTATTAGAAGTAAAAGGCGCTCTAGTGGGATCCTCAAGGTACGAAGGGGTAAAGAAAATGTTTCGAGCTAATGTTCGAGTACCATGTGCTAGGACGCTAAAGTAACCCATCCCATACTCCCAGGAAAATCGTGAATGATTTTCAACAAAAGGGTACCTGTACCTAAAATCCACACATGTGGGTTGGTAGAGAATACTTAGGGGAGTGACACAACTTTCTTTACCTTGGCAAAATAGCCCTGTAATTTCAGGAGAAGGGGTTCCTCCTCATAAAAGGGGTCGAAGTGACTAGGCCTGGGTGACTATTTACTAAAAACAAAAGTTTCTATAAATTTGTAAGACCATGTATGGGGGCTGACGATTGCCTAGTGTTGGAAGGTTAAGGAAGTTGGTGACCTGATGATAGGGGAGCTAGTAGTTTTTTTTATTTTGTAAATTTTTTTTCTTAAAATTCACAGGATTAGAACGACTTGAACACTTGATCTATCTTTTTTTTTATGAGTTAAGGCTATTTTTATGTTATTTTGTATTATATATTTTTTGTTGTAGGATCGTTTTCTCATGAGAGGTAATTAAAAGAAATTTTAAAATGGATTGCTACCTATACCTAGATCTCAGACAGCTAGAAATCCATTAGATATGTGAATTCACATCTCTTATAGCTAACACAATCTTCTGTTCTTGGAGCAGAAGTGATTAGTACTTAAAAGTGCATTTTGATCAAGGTTTTATATTATCATTTTGCATTTGAAGTATCAATAACTCCTTAACTAAAACATGTTTGATAATAATATATCTAATAATATAAGATAACTTTAATTTATAGTAAATATTTATTTTAAATGCAGGCCTATCACATAAGTGAAAGGATTGACTGATTAATTTAAAAACTGAAATTGAAAGGACAAAGAGATGACCAAATATAGAAAAGAGATGCTAGTGCAGTTCAAATCAGAATACTATTTAATAATTAGGTCATATCTAGAACTATCGATCTCAGATTTAGGTCCACTTTATATGGATAGAAAGGTAAGACATAGGCCTACAACTTTCATACAAAATCCAAGATTTAAAAAGGTTATTTTTAAGTCCATATTGTAAGAATAACAAAAAAGTTTGAATCTGTACTTCAACCCGCGTACTATTTTGTATTTAGCCCATATCTAGAGTTCTGGAAGTCCAAATGACCTCTATTTTTTTCTTTTAGAAAGTTAAGACAATTTTCTATAACTTTCATGTTTTTAAGTGGTTCTAATTCTAACATTATCAATGATGTTTTGGGCAGACAAGATGATATAACCATGTTATTCGATAGTTTCACCCACATCAACCTATTTTTTTGTCCATGTTTTATATGTAAAATGCCATGATATTCTTTGTTTTATGTTTTGAAGGTACTTTTAGATGAAAGATGCAAAAAGGAGTAAATTGGAGATAATTGGTAGACTTGACCTTTAGTCGATGTTTTGTGTAGAGCGTGAGCTCTAGAGGTCAAAATGAAGTGATTCCAGTGGTATTAAAAAGCGAACATACATACCTTTTTGTACATCTAAGCAAGAGAATAAAATGAAGAAGAGCATGGAGATCACAACTTTCAAATTCAAATCTCGCAATTTGCTAGTGTTGACCTTCGACCATTGAAAATTTAATATCTAGAGCTACAAAAGTCTAATTGATACAAACTCAATTGCTTTGGATTTCTGACTCAAAGTTTGATAAGCATTCATAATTTCATCCAAAAAAGATGTCATATGAGGGAGATATGATTTTTAAAAGAAGACAACTGAATTCTGCCAGCAAACAGGTTTGGTGAAGAAACGAGTCCAAATTACATTCCGAAGCTTCTAAATTGACATCCAAGTTTTTATATCAATAATTTAGCTCTCTAAGTGAGAGCTTGAAGATTTCATGCAAGGTTATTTCTTCTTTTTAGAAAAAATAGTTATTGAAGTACTTAAATATATACTGCTAACTTAAAGGAAGACTATTTTGTAAAATAGAGACTAGGGTTTTTTAGGATATAAAAAGAATGAGAAAAGAGATGGGAGGCAGCCACCTAAGAGGAGAAAAACACTCCCCTCCTCTCAGAAACTCAAAATTATGCATTCTTCATTCTTTAGGAGTAGTTGTTCAATAGTTATGCAAGGTTATGCTCTTTTCTTGGTTGTAAGGACACAACAAACCTTCAGATTTTAAGAATCATGAGATTTATTCTTCCTTTTATGTTTAGTTTATGTTATGAATGAGTATGATTGTTTTTTTATCCATATTTCCTATGATTGTTGTTGATGATTGTTAGAGCAGACTCTAAGTTATTATTGTGAACAATCTATTGCTAAGTTTAATATAAAAACCAGAGTTATGATATATGAATTTATGAAGCAACTAAACTTTATAATTGTGGCGAAACTATGTTATTGAACTTAGGGAGAATTTGAACAAAGTGACACAAGCTGCGGACAGCTTGTATGTTAATCTTGATGAAATTATCTAGTTCTTAAAGTTGTCATTAAATTGAATCATTAGTGCGCAGACTTTGATTGTTTGTTGGTTAGGATTAGTTATACGACGGATCTATTAATTATTCAATGTTAAGAAAAGATAAAATTTAAAAATATAAACTGCAATTTCAATTTTAGTTGATTCTTGTGCTTGTACTGTTATTTTTAGTTCCTGTGATTTTTATTTATATTTCTAAAAAAAAGAAAGAGAAAGAAAATTTTTGCTTGCGACGGTACTGTTCATTTGCGGTAGCGGTACCGTTCAAAACAAAATTGTTCGTGGAATTACGTTTTGATTTCTCTTTTCCTATAGGAAAACGACGTTCTAAACAAGACTTGTAGTATGCTACTAGCCCTACCCTATTGAGGCTAAATTCTATTGTTTTCTAGGGTTTTTAGGCAATTTTAGTTTTCTAGCATAGGATTTTCATACAATTTGCATTGTTTTGGATCTCTTGTATGGTTGGTTTCTTTTGAGTTTTCCTAATGATTTATGCCAGTAACCCATTCTACTAATCAAATTCAAGTGCAATTGGGTCTCGAAATAGAAAAAACTTTACACAAGTTACGCAAGGAAGCTTGCCCCAACATCATGGCTGACACGACTAAAAAATTAATGTGTTCTCCGAAGTGCAGGAGTGTCAACGTAATAAATAACCCGGCAAGATCGGGATTGAACCACAAGGGGGTTAATTATAAAAATTATAAACAATAATTATAAACAACAATAATAATAACAATAACAACAACAATAATAATATTAGCAATAATAATACTAAAAGATTAACTTACCTCCCTGGCAATGAGGCCAAAAACTTGACACGACTAAAAGATTAATGTCTTCTCTCAAGTGCAGGAGTGTCAAAGTATTAAATAACTCGACAAGACTGGGGTCGAACCATGAGGAGGTTAATTGTACAAATTATAAACAACAATGATAAACAACAACAATAGTAACAACAATAACAATAATAATAATATTAGCAATAATAATACTAATAATACTAGTAGTAGTAGTAGTAGTAGTAGTAATAATAATAATAATAATAATAATAATAATAATAATAATAATAATAATAATAATAATAATAATAATAAAGAAGAAGAAGAAGAAAAATTGATGAGAATTTTGAGATGGAAAATTAAAATAAGGATTAAACAATAATAACAAACAATGTCAAGGCTAGAGGATCCACTAATGGTATGTCAAACAAGTATAGTATAAACTCTTATTATTCAATTGGAAACCACACATAAAGGAGGTTCCAATCAAATTATAGATTATTAATATGATTACATCAGTTATCTTATTCAATTAATACTAATACTTGTAAATTTCATCAAGCATTCATAATTATAACTTATGTTAACAATAAATCAAGGTCCTTTCATAGCTTAGGTGTTTGTTAAACCATATAGTATGGATAATGAAAGTGCCAAGCATTTGTTGTACCAAGTGTTATACAACATAAATCAAGATTAGTCATTTAACAAGCAAAGTATTAAAGAGTGAACAAGATAACAAATATAAAACATGTTAGTATCAAACATTAAAGTCCATATTAAGTTTACATTATACTTATTCTTACAACATTAGTGTAACCTTTTCACCTTGACATAATTAACTTAGCTAGATATAATGAAAGAAAGAAAAATAGATAAACAAAATAAAAACATAAATAATATAAAAGTTAACTAAGTAAAGGAAAGGAAATGAAAGGCATAAACTTGATATTAATGAAAGCAAAGCACAAGCAATACAAAAAATACAAGAGAGGAAGCAAGAACATGATCTTGATCTGGACACCAAGATGCCTCAATGCATGAAAAATGCCTCTTTTTATAGGCCAAAATTGGAAACTATTGATTTGATGAGTAATTGGTAAGTAGGAGGCCAACTCTTGACTTGGTGACAATCCTTATCTTCTCTTGTCTACCTAAAATGTCATTGATAAAATTAAAATTAGAACTACTTGAAAACATGAAAGTTGTAGAAAATTGTCTCAGTTTTCTTACGTAAAAACTTTAGATTATTTTGACTTCTAGAACTCCAGATATGGCCAAAATACTAAATAGCGCTTGGGTTGAAGGATAGATTCAGACTTTTTTGTTGTTGCTCTGATTTGAAGTTGAAAATGGCCTTTTTAGATTTGGGCTCCATATGAAAGTTGTAGGCCTATGTCTTACCTTTCCATCTATATAAAGTAAACCTAAATCTAAGATCTACAGCTTTAGATATGATCCAATTACAAAATAGTGTTTTAGTTTGAACTGCACCGACATCTCTTTTCTAAGTTTTGCCATCTCTTTGTCCTTTCAATTTCAATTCATCAAATTCATCAATCAATCCTTTTATTTATGTGATAGGCCTACATTTAAAATCAATATTTACTATAAATTAAAGGTATCTTATATTATTAGATATATTATTATAGAACATGCTTTAGTTAAGGAGTTATTGATACTTCAAGTGCAAAATGATGATATAAAACCTTGATAAAAATACAGTTTTAAGTATCAATCAATGGCTATTGTACAACAACAAACACTCAAGGAGCTTGCTGCTTCTGACATGAAAAATTACCCGGTGTGCATAAACATCGACAATAATGTAAACTTTAAGCTCAAATATGGTTCTATACATTTTTTACCAATATTCAATGGTCTTGCAGGTGAAGATCCTCATACTCCTCTCAAGGAGTTCCATATGGTTTGCATTGGCATGAAACTAAATAGAGTTGATGAAGAACAAGTTGAGTTAAAAGCTTTCCCTTTCTCTTTAAAAGGGGCAGCAAAGGCATGGTTTTCTCTATACTCCCAGGTTCTATTAGAACTTGGAATGTCATGAAGATGATTTTCCTTGAAGAGTATTTTCCAGCATCTCAAGTTGCCAACATAAGAAAAGAAATATATGGGATTTGGCAATCTCATGGATAGACACTCTCTGAATATTAGAAAAGATTTAAGCAACTATGCGTTCAATGCCCTCATCATCAAATACCCGATCAGTTGCTCATTCAATATTTCTATGAAGGATTGATGCCTACTAATTATAGTATCATTGATGTTGTAAGTAGAGGGGCATTGGTAGATAAGACACCTGAGGCTGCATGCCAATTGATCTCAAACATTGCAGCCAACTCAAAACAATTTAGCACTCGTGGAGACTTCTCCAACAAACGAGTAAATGAGGCAAGTATTTCTAACCTTGAAAATAAAGTTAATGATCTTACTTCTCTTATGCGTTCTTTGGCTTATGGAAATGTGTAGCAGGTAAAAGTTTGTAATATATACACCTTACAAGGACATGCTTCTGATATGTGCCCAACAATGGAAGAAGATTACATTGAACAAACTCATGTAATTAATGGAGCATTCAACGGACAACCCTATAATAAATATGATCTTTTTTCCAACATGTACAATCCTGGATGGAGAGATCATCCCAACTTATGCTATGCCAACCCATCCTAACAAGGTAATCAGGGCCGATAGTTCCATCCCTAATAGAATCATCAAGCAAGACAGTCCATTCACAAACTCCAATGTTATGGGGTCGTCATCCAATGATGATCTTCGTGAGATGATGAAAACTTTGGCTTTTAAAGCAACAAAATGTCATGTCTTTTCAACAGGAAACAAGGTCAAGTATTCACAACTTGGAAAAGTAAAGGGGGTAAGTAGCTTCAAGTGTGGGGAAATTAAAAGCACAAATGAATGAAAAATTACCCTCTCAAGCATTGAATCTAATAGAGAATGTTAGTGCAATCATGCTACGAAGTGGGAAAGAACTTGAAGAGAAAAGGTTAAAACAAATTAAGATGGAGGAAGAAGAAGAGATAGAAACCGAATTGAGTACAAAGAATGAACATCTTTCTCCTCCACAAACTGAAACATTGACCAACACTCCAAAGGTAACTCCTCACTTAATGAATTCTAGTTTTAAAATAATTCCACCCTTTCCTATGAGTTCTTCTAGGTCAAAGAAAAAGGACAAAGAAAAAGAGATTTTAAAGGGTTTCAAGAAAGTAGAACTCAACATTCCTTTGCTTGATGCTATCAAGCATATTTCCAAGTATGCCAAATTCTTGAAGGAGTTGAGTATTACCAAGAGAGCTTTCAAACTGAAAGGTCATGAAATGCTAAGTATGGGTGAAGTTATATTTGCTATTTTTCAACATAATATGCCTTTGAAGCAAAAAGAGCCAGGTGCATTTACTATCCCATATATTATTGGTAATGTTAGTTTCAAAAGGGCTTTGTGCGATTTAGGTGTATCCATTAGTATTATGCCTAAACATGTTTATGATTATCTTGGTCTTGAGTTTTTAAATAAACTAGTATTCTAATACAACTTACAGATCATAGTTTTGTTTATCCACTTGGTCTGATAGAGGATGTCCTAGTCAAGATTAATAGTTTGGTTATTCCATGTGATTTTTATATTCTTGATATGGAATATGATTTTTATGATTCATCAAACAACACTTCTATATTGTTCGGAAGACCATTCTTGAAAACTGCCAATACAAAGATTAATTGTGGTAAGGATACCTTGTTTATGGAGGTAGAAGATAAAAAATTAAATTTAATTTTCATGATGTAATGACATATCCTTATAATAATGTTTATTCTATCACATGTTATGACTAAGTTGATAAGTATGTGCAACAAATTTGTGATTTTGATAATAACACAATAAAAAGATTGATGTCTTGTCCCAAGTGCAGGAGTGTCGAAGTAATAAATAACTCGGCAAGACCGGGGTCGAACCATAGGGAGGTTATTGTACAAATTATAAATAACAATAATACAGCAACAACAATAATAATAACAACAATAACAACAATAATAGTAATAACAACAACAATAATAATAATGATAATAAAGTACTAATAATACTAGTAGTAGTAGTAGTAATAATAATAATAATAATAATAATAATAATAATAATAATAATAATAATAATAAAGAAGAAGAAGATGAGAACTTTGAGATAAAATATTAAAGTAAGGATTAAACAATGATAATAACAAATGTCAAGGTTAGAGGTTCCACTAATGGTATGTCAAACAAGTATAACATCAACTCTTATTATTCAATTGGAAACCACACATAAAGGAGGTTCCAATCAGATTATAAATTGTTAACATGATTACATTAGTCATCTTATTCGATTAATGTTAATATTTGTAAATCTCGTAAAGCATTCATGATTATAACTTATGTTAACAACAAATCAAGTTCCTTTCATAGCTCAGGTGTCGGTTATACCATACAGTATGGGCTATGAAAGTGCCAAGCATTTGTTGTACCAAGTGTTATACAACATAAATCAAGATTAGTCATTTAACAAGCAAAATATTAAAAAGTGAACAAGATAACAAATATAAAACATGTTAGTATCAAACATTAAAGTCCATATTAAGTTTACATTATACTTATTCTTACACCATTAGTGTAACCTTTTCACCTTGACATAATTAACTTAGTTAGACATGATGAAAAAAAGAAAAATAGATAAACAAAATAAGAACATAAAAGTTAACTAAGTAAAGGAAAGGAAATGAAAGGCATAAATATAATATTAATGGAAGCAAAGCATAAACATTATAAAAAATACAAAGAGAGAAAGGAAGAGCATGATCTTGATCTGGACACCAAGATGCCTAAATGCATGGCAAATGCCTCCTTTTATAGACCAAAATTAGGAACTATTGATTTGATGACTAATTAATAAGTGGGTGGCCAACTCTTGACTTAGTGACAATCCTTATCTTCTCTTGTTTGCCCAAAACGTCATTGATAACGTCAAAATTAGAGCCACTTGAAAGTTGTAGGCAATTGTCTCAGCTATCTTGTGTACAAAATTCAGCTCATTTGGACTTTTAGAACTCCAGATATGACCAAAATACTGAACAATGCTCGGGCTGGAGGATAGATTCAGGCTTCTTTGTTGTTGCTACAATTTAGACTTCAAAATGGCCTTTTCAGATCTTAGGCTCCATAAGAAAGTTGTAGGCCTATGTCTTACCTTTCCATCTATATAAAATAAACCTAAATATGAGATTTATAGCTCCAGATATGACCCAATTACCGAACAGTGTTCCGGTTTGGATTGCACCGACATCTCTTTTCTAAGTTTGATCATCTCTTTGCCTTTGCAATTGAAGTTTTTAAAGTCATCAATCAATCCTTTCATTTATGTGATAGACCTGCATTTAAAATGGACATTTACTATAAATTAAAGGTATCTTATATTATTAGATAGATTATTATAAAACGTACTTTAGTTAAGGAGTTATTGATACTTCAAGTGCAAAATGATGATATAAAATCATGATAAAAATGCACTTTTGAGTACTAATCAGATAACAAGGATGGATTAAGCATAGCTTTGAGCTATAACTATGATTTTACAAAGATAGAAGAGACGGAGAGGCATATATGTGTTCCCTGAAACATGTATGACTTAAAAGCTTTGCAAATTATCTTCTATGATACATGAGTCATTTACCCCATCATGGACCATGAATGGGTAGTGCTTATCTTTTTGGTGCCCTAAAATATTGGAATTATATTGAGAAAAATACAAAATGATACTTATGAGAATGCAAGGATTTACAAAGAAAAGACTAAGGGTCTCTAAGACTGAATGATTATAAGAAAAAAGTTTAATGTCGGAGACAAAGTCTTTCTTTATAATTTTCGTTTGAAAATTTTTCTTGGAAAGCTGTGTTCTAGTTGGATTGGACTTTTTATTGTTTCTAATGTTTTTCCTTATAGTGCAATTGAAATTACAAGTTTAGAAACCAATAAAGTACTCAAGGTCAATGGGCATCATTTGAAACCTTTCTATGAAAGTTGAACGACAGAACTCACCACTTTTGGAAAGTTAACTGAACCAATATATGAAAAATGAACATGCCACATGTTAAGCCAATGACATAAAACAAAAGCGCTTACTAGAAGGTAACCCAGCACAAAAAGAAAAAAAAAGATTTACTTTCTTTTTCCTTATCTTTTATTTTTTTGTATTTTTTATGTATTTTCTGTCATTCTCTTATGTTTCTTTGCTTTTATTTCAACATTAAGGACAATATTGTGTTTTAAGTGTAGAGGTATTGAGAGAATTTTGGTTTTCTTATTTTAGTTTTCTTTATTGTTCTTTAAAAAAAAATATGTTTGATCTTTTTAATTCCCATTGGTTTTTGAGAATATGAGTATTCTGTATGAGAATTAATTGAGATAGATGAAGACATAAATCAAATGAAGGAGTATGCATGCAAATTTTAAGGTTTAATTGGTTTAGGAACTGACTTTGAGAATATGCCATGTTGACTTTATAATGTTATACCAATGCAAGCTTTTAAGTATGCATTCTTTCAATGATATGTATCTCTAGAGCTTGCTTTATATCTTATTGAGATTATATTCCATTATAAATATACATGAAGATGATAAAGGCATTAGGAATTTTAATCACTTGAACCAAAAAGCCAACCTAAAACATATTATCTTTATTGAGCTTGTTTATCTTTTTGTTGCTTTATCCATGTATAAGCCTTAACTTTATATATGTTTTCCTTTTCCCCTGGCTAAGGAATAATATAGTATATACTTGTGATATTTTATGGAATTATGGTTGGAAATTATGTGAAAAGAAAGAACAAGTGATGCTTGATGAAAAGATGAGGAAATTACAAAAAAAAAAGAAAAAGGAAAAAAAAAAAGAAGAAAAATTTCTTTATGTTCATAATATTTTATGTTGAAAAAACTTGAAATAAAAAAAAAGTTGAGCATTGGTGATTAAAGATGAAAAATTTATATGCTTTGATGGAATATCTTGTTTGAAATATTATTTTTTTTAGAATGCTTTACTATCTTTGATTTGAACCTATTCTTTTACTCTTTTTTACCTCAACTTAACCTTAGCCCCATTACAACTAGAAAATAAGACCTTTTGATTCATGCATTGTTTGTAATATGTTAGTAATGGAGATGAGATTGAAAAGCAAGCTTATGGTAGAATATACTCTATGATTGAATTTGAAAGATTTAAACACATAAATCCTAAACATATGAGTGTTGGAGTGTATATTAATGAGAGCACCTATCACTTTGGCGTGACATAGATTTCATTTAAATCCCGATGATTGATTGAGTTTTAAAGTTTACATGAATCACTTTTTAATATATGTATTCTTAGATATTTATGGGAGATTAAGAGATTGATCATATTTATTTTCAATTTAATTTAATTTAATTTATCCTTTGTCGAGGATAAGAAAGAGCTAAGTGTGTGGGTATTTGATGTAATCATATTATTCAATAGTTTTACCTATATCTACCTAATATTTTAGCCATGTTTTATATGTAAAATGCTTTGATATTCTTTATTTTATATTTTGAAGGCACTTTTGGATGAAAGATGCAAAAAGGAGTAAATTGGAGATAATTGACAGATTTGACCTTCAATCGATGTTTTGTGCAGAGCGTGAGCTTTAGAGGTCAAAATAAAGTGATTCCAGTGGCATTAAAAAGCTAACATTCATACCTTTCTGTACATCTAATATAAGAAAATAAAATGAAGAAGAGGATGGAATCACAACTTTCAAATTCAAATCTCGCAATCTGCTAGTGTTGACCTACGACCATTGAAACTTTAATATCTAGAGCTACAGAAGTTTAATTGATGCAAACTCAATTGATTTAGATTCCTAACTTAAATTTCTATAAACACTCAAAATTTCATAAAAAACGATGTTATATGAGGGATATATGATTTTTTTAAAATGACAATTGAATTCTGTCAAGAAATAGATTTCGTGAAGAAACGAGTCCAAATTACAGTCTAAAGCTTCTAAACTAACATCCAAGTTTTTATATTAGTAATTTAGCTCCTCTAAGTCAGAGCTTGAAGATTTCATGCAAGGCTATTTCCTCTTTTTAAGGAAAATTGTTATTGAAGTACTTAAATGAAAACTGCTAACTTAAGGGAGGACTATTTTATACAATAGAGACTAGGGTTTCCTAGGATATTAAAAGAATGAGAAAAGAGAAGAGGGGCAGCCACCCAAGAGGAGAAAAACACCCCCCCTCCTCTAAGAAACTCAAAATTATGCATTCTTCATTCTTTAGGAGTAGTTGTTCAATAGTTATGCAAGATTATGCTCTTTTCTTAGTTGTAAGGACATAACAAACCTTTGGATTTCAAGAATCGTGAGATTTATTCTTCCTTTTATTTTTAGTTTATGTCATGAATGAGTATGATTGTTTTTCAATGCATATTTTTTATGATTGTTGTTGATGATTGCTAGAGCGGACTCTAAGTTATTATTATAAATAATCTATTGCTAAGTTTAATATCAAAATTGAAGTTGTGATATATGAACTTGTGAAGCAACTAAGCTTGATAATTTTGGTGGAACTACATTATTGAATTTAGGGAGAACATTTGAACAAAGTGACACAAGCTACAAATAGCTTGTATGTTAATCTTGATGAAATTATCTAGTTCTTAAATCTGCCATTAAATTGAATCATTAGTGCAGACACTTTGATTATTTGTTGGTTAGGATTAGTTATACAACGGATCCGTTAATTAATCAATGTTAAGAAAAGATAAAATTTCAGAACATAAACTGCAATTTTAGTTTCAAGGATTGGTTCTAACTTCCGTTAGTGGATATGTGCTTGCAACCAAGGTTTGTTTTCTTGATAAATTTTGATTTCAATTGATTTTGTTTACTAGTTTAATTTCTTCTATAGTTTAGATCATCACAAATCAAAACCTCTCAGTTGCATAACATATAACATGAAAATATGAACTAAATCTTTCTTGTGGGATCGACCCTTTGCTTGCTCTATATTATCTTGTGTGTTTTAAGCTGAGATAATTAATTTGTGTGATCGCGACATCGCAATACAAGAGAAGAAAAGGATTGTTACCAAGTCAAGAGTTGACCACCCACTCATCAATTAGTCATCAAATCAATAATTTTCAATATTGGCCAATAAAAAGAGGCATTTGCCATGCATTTAGACATGTTGGTTTTCAAATCAAGATCATACTCTTGCTTTCTTTCTTTGTATTGTTGTAATGCTTAAGTTTTGCTTTTATTAATATCAAGTTTATGCCTTTCAATTCCTTTCCTTTGTTTAGTTAACTTTTATCTTATTTATGTTCTTATTTTGTTTATTTATTTTTCTTTCTTTCATTATGTTTAACTAAGTTTATTATGTCAAGGTGAAAAGGTTACATTAATGATGTAAGAATAATTATAATGTAAACTTAATATGGATTTTAATGTTTGATACTAACATGTTTTGTATTTGTTATCTTGTTTACTCTTTAATATTTTGCTTGTTAAATGATTAATCTAGATTTATGTTGTATAACAATTGGTACAACAAATGCTTGGCATTCTTATAGCTTATACTGTATGGTATAACTGACACTTGAGCTACGAAATGAACTTGATTTGTTATTAACATAAGTTATAATCATAAATGTCAGACAAAATTTACAAGTATTAGCATTAATTGAATAAAATAACTAATATAATCATGTTAACAATTTATAGTTTGATTGGAACCTCCTTTGTGTGTGGTTTTCAATTGAATAATAAGAATTTATATTATACTTGTTTGACATACCATTACTGGATTTTCTAACCTTAATATTTGTTGTTATCATTGTTTAATCCTTAATCTTCCATCTCAAAGTTCTCATCAACTTCTTCTTTTTCTTCTTTATTATTATTATTACTACTACTACCACCACCAGCACCACTACTACTAATATTATTTCTATTATTAGTAGTAGTAATATTTAATGTTATTATTATTACTATTATTGTTGCTATATTGTTGTTATCTATAATTTATACAATTAATCTCCATATGGTTCGATTCCAGTCTTGCTGCGTTATTACTTCAACATTTCTGTACTTGGAAAAATATATCAATTTTTTAATCATGTCAAGAAGCAATTTGCTTAGCTTTACACTCGTTCCAAGGTATTATTTCTCATACACACGTGGGATAGGCTTGGACACATTGAGCACACCTATACATCGATCATGGATTTTTACTGAATGTAACATTAGGTTTATAATTATTATTAATATATTTAATTCATCAATATTAAAGCAAACCAATTCCATATACTTATCCGTATTTTTCTATATTGGTCATATAGCTATTTTGATTGTCCATGGTTAACTTTCTTTTATCTCTTTTTTATAATTTGATTTCAACTCAACACAATTAGATTCAAAACATATTTTCATACTAATTTCATGCATGTGTTTTCCCTCTTTAATGGCAATTTTGACCCAACTTATAAAAATCAAGGTTTTTGTTTTTCACTTTCTACGCATATGACTCATCATAATCATTCATAATACACCTATTTAGACATGATTTAACCCAAATATAATAATAATTAAATTAATTAAATTTACTTTTCTTCCACATGTTTTGGTTGAATATCAAAGAGAAACATGATTTATTTTCAAATCCCGTAAATCTCCTCGTATTGTTAAAGTCACACAATTATACTCATTTTCCACAAAAAAATAAATCAAACAAATTCAAACCTGTTGGCTGAAACTTTTAATTAGGGTGAGGGGTAGATTTTCTCAATTGACATTTACACAATCTTTTTTCTATCTATATTGCCATATTTAAAGATATCCTATCCATCAATTAAATAAAATAAAAAAATCCAATTAAACTAATAAAAATATTTTTTTAAAAAAAATTAAAATATAATTTTAATAAAAAAATTAATAAATTTTTGATATAAATTTACCCCAGGCCAACCAAGTTGCTGCTCAACTTAATTTTAGCTAGGTCAAATTAGATTAATTTATTTTTAATTTTTTTTTAAATTTAGATTTATCTAACTTAGAATTTGATCAAATTTTAAATAAACCTATAAACCATTCTGGATTTAATAAGTATACTTATTAATTTTAATAGTCAATATATAAAATAAAGTAAGAACACTAACATCAACTTATTTTTAAAATATATAAATTTATTAGTAATATTTATTAAGATTAAAATAAATATTTTTATATTTTATTTTATTAACTATAAATCAAATAAACACAATAAATAAATAACCAATTTATTTTATATATTATTATCAACCACAATTCTATTTTTTCTTTGTTTACTTCGCCTTATTGTTTTAGTTTCTTGTATTCTATTCGATTCGAGGATGGTAACTAAATTGAAATTGAAAAAATAACTCATAAATCGCCAAATCAAAATGTATTGTTAATTGCAAATTCACCAATAAAATGGCAATAATTCGAAAGTAATGTAGAGTACTGGAGTCCAAGGTCATCCCTAGGCCACCTACCCACGTGAAGGAACGAAAGCGATGTAAAATTCCAAAAGCACATCGAGAGAGCAGAAAAGCCAACTCTAATATGTTTCCACTTCTCTTCACGTGACCTTCCTTCACTTCTCTCGATGCTCCCCACTTGTCTCCTCCGTCACTCTTTCATCTCCTCCGACAACCTAGGCAGTAGCCTCCACTAAAACCAGAAGAATCCACCCTAACTATCTCAAGCAAGATTTAGTTTAGTTCAAGAACCCATCTCTCTTTCTTGATCATCATCATCTCCACCAATCCAATCCAAACCATACTAATGCCTCAACAACCCCACCATTCCTTTCTTCTTCTCTCCATCTTGATGCTTATCTGTTCTCTATATAGCATTATTTCAGCAGATCCTCGGTTCCATGAATGTACTTCAAAGCAAGATACATCCTTGAGATCTTCTTCATGCCCTCCATTCGCATCCACTTCTCCTCCTCCTTTCCCCTTCTCTTTATCACCTGGTTGTGGCCACCCTTTCTTTCAACTAAAATGCTCTTCTCCTCACTCCATAGTCTCCATCAATAACCTATCTTTTGCTCTCCTTCACTTCGACCCCAACTCCACCTCTCTTATTCTATCTCCTCAACTCTCCTCTTTAACATCCTCATCAACGATAGGACCCGCTGCTACTTGCTTTAGTGATCTTTCTTCCATTCCTGCCCATTCCATCAATCTCTCCGGTTCACCATTTCGAGTTTCCGACTCTTATTGTTCTCGGCTTTCTGTTCTGCGCTCTTGTTCCCCACCAAATCTCCCAAACTGCAGCCACTGTCCCTGGGAGTGTAAGCTCGTCAAGAACCCACTTAACCTCCTCAATGACTGTGGATCTGCCACTCCTCGTAGTCTCCAAAAGCAGGGATGTCAAACCGACATCTTAGAGTACCTTGACAATTTCTTGAAATTCGGGTTCCAAGTTGAGTACGATGAGTCTCAAGACTCCTACTTCTCCAGCTGCAGGGAATGCAAATCCAAGAAAGGAATCTGTGGCTTCAATTCCTCAGATCCAGAAAAGAATTTCTTTTGTTTTCAGTCCAGAACTCGGTTTTCACCTACATGGATTCACCAAAATGACCCAAACCGAGTCGCCATTTTGTGCTCCATCTCTGCAGTGTTATGTCTTGTAATTGCCGTTTTGGTTTTTGGAATTGTTTTTAGGTATAGGCGATTGAAATCATTGAAAACAGAAGACGACCCAACGACACTGTTCCTTCACCGCCATCGCTCTGCTAGTCTTCTCCCTCCTGCGTTCACCTTCGAGGAGCTTGAATCCTCAACTAACAGGTTTGACCCCAAGCGTAAAATTGGAGATGGAGGGTTTGGGTCTGTGTATCTAGGCCAGCTCTCTGATGCCAGAATCGTTGCTGTTAAATACCTCCACAGGCACCACCAAGCTGCAGCCGCTGGCAGAGCATTTTCAACTAAGTCATTCTGCAACGAAATCTTGATATTATCTTCAATAAATCATTCAAATCTAGTTAAACTTCACGGGTATTGCAGCGATCCAAGAGGGTTACTTCTGGTGTATGACTACGTCCCCAACGGCACTCTCGCTGACCACCTCCATGGAACAAACAACTTGCACCGTAAAAGTTCTTTAACGTGGCAAGTGAGGCTTGATATCGCATTGCAAACGGCTTTAGCTATAGAGTACTTGCATTTCTCAGTTAAACCAGCCATTGTTCACAGAGATATTACATCATCCAATATTTTTATAGAGAGAGATATGAGAATCAAAGTGGGTGATTTTGGGCTTTCAAGGCTTTTAGTCTTGCCTGAAACATCTTCATCTTCATCTGGGTATGTTTGTACTGGGCCTCAAGGCACACCTGGATACTTGGACCCGGATTACCACCGGTCGTTCCGGTTAACAGAGAAGAGTGATGTATACAGCTTTGGAGTGGTGTTGTTGGAGCTGGTTTCAGGTTTGAGGGCAGTGGACCAGAGTAGGGACAAGAGGGAGATGGCTTTGGCTGATCTTGTAGTATCCAAAATCCAAATGGGTCTGCTTCGTCAGGTTGTTGACCCTGTTTTAGGTGTTGATGGGGAAACTATGAACGGTATTGAATCTGTGGCTGAGCTGGCCTTCAGGTGTGTGGCGGCGGACAAGGATGATCGGCCAGATTCAAGGGAGGTTGTGGAGGAGCTGAGTCGGATTCGAAGCCGAATGATTGGGCATTAAGTAAATTGTGACGACCGGAATCAGGACCATCATAGCATATCTGCATTGTCTGGTGGGCAGTTGTGCGAAGGAGTTGGCATGGCTGAAGGTTTTGATTATGCTGTGGGCATGGCTGTGCTCTGGTGTGGGAAGATCAGTCGTTGGTTCGTGTGGTTTGGGGATTTTGATTGACCTGACTGCGAGTCATCGTTGGGCGTTTTATGTTGTCTGGTTTGATTACAGACACGTGTAGTTTATGATGAAGAGAAGATGTCCATGCCTTGTAAGTAGCTAGCTGTCTTCACAGTTTATCCAAATATTCAATTGTCAATTTTGCTCTCATCACAGCAAGTATGAAGAGGAAACCATGCATATTTTTTGGAGTATGAAAGTTCGTTCTGGATGTAGCAAGGAGTCCTAGAATTGTTGCAAGCTCGTCCTTTTTGGTTCTGTACTGCAATTGCACAAAGTCATCTTTCTGATATAACAAAAATGTTACGTATTAATTTCGGGTGAAAATGTTTCTATGAGAGAAACCTAATCTGCTGTGTCAAACAAAAACCAAAAAACCCCCCACCTTCCACTTCCAATCCTTGGATGAAGCTTGCTGTCACAACAATGACTTCACAAGCAATCATTTCTTCATTTCAAGTTTAATCTTTTTGCCTTTTCTTTTGCACAACCTCATCAACTATTGTTAGCGTATGGTGTATGATATGAATGAAAACATGCTCTATTATTATCCCATCTGTGTCAAAATATCTGACAAGCCCACTGATCAACCAAAATATTGATTGCATTTATTTTTGCTTTCACACTGGTAACTTCATCTAGTTCAGTCTTCAGACAAACAGGCTCATCGATTCACCCTTTCCTTTTCATTGTTCTCCCCTGATTAAGATGGAATCATGGGATGCAGATAAAAGGATAACTAGGAACGATGGAAGAAAGGTTACACGTATTTCATCTGTAATTCACACAGTTACGAAGCAAGGCCATAGCCGAGTAGAATTCATGTATGTAACAAGATGTCCACATGCATTGCTGGTAGATTGATGATCCATCTTTCATGCCACCTGAACAAAATGTGCAGCTTCCAAGGCCCTAGCCTTCTCACCAGCAACTGTTGCTGCTTCCTGACTGCCTGTCATTGCATAGCCTCTCTCCTGCAAGAGGTCATGAAATTGTCACTCATCCAGATCATTTTATCCTTAAAATAAACTCCGCATACAAGTCAGGGCTATACCAATAAGCGCCACATGAATGGGATTCCTTCCCTTTTCTTGATCCACTTCTCCACTACTCCTATTGCTACAACTCAAGAAAGAAGTCAGAAGAGCCACAATGAAGTTAAATTGCAGAAATAGGAGGTTTGGGATGCCAAACGTATGTACCCTTGGCGGCTTGTCCAGTATTTAGTAACATGGTGCACCAGACTTCATTAAATACATCAAGTTGTTCATCTGATGCCCCAAGCGTCTAGCACAAAGGACAGTAAAATTCACATCTTTTAATTGAAATGTCTAAATACAGCTGATCAAAACACATGAATCAACTTGACAATATTACCTTACAATCATTGGCATCAAAATCTGAATCAAGCAAATCCAATGCCTGCTTGTAATTACCCCTCCCATACTCGAATAAGGCTTCTGCAAGCTGATAAAAGGGGAAAGTGAAATCCTTGCATATCTCAAAAACACCTTTCATAAAGCATCTGAAGAAAGCAATAGCAACAGATTTATGAAAAGTAACCACCACGTTAACATCGAACCAAAGGGAGTTCACAATTGTTTCAACTTACTATTCATTTGTTACAAACAAAGAAAAGAGGAAAAAGGTTATATATTCTAATTATGGTCAACATCCATACCCCTCCAGGATGGGGGTTCGCTGCATCTTTGGGATGTGACCTGGTTGCATCCAAAGGTATCTTACCAGCTACTAACATGAAATTGTATAAATGGTGATACAAAAATGGTAAGAGAAGCAGCAATCAGAACAAACCTGAATCACTTTCTGCATTCTTTGTTGCTTCTTCTTGCTCATCTTATGAATTCTGAAAAAGATGATGAGATTACAATAATGTAGGGCCATGCACGAAAAATGTATAAAGATAGCACAGGCTTCTACCTGGATTTCAAGCCCTCAAGTAAACCTTCTGCCTTTGATGGTTCACCAGTTTTAGCCAAGGCCCATAATATCAACACATCAAGGTGCCACTCTAAATACCAATTGGCCTTGAAATTGTAATGCACATAGAAGTATCACATAATAATCAGACAACACAAACAGTAACATGAAAAATACGTGCCCATATGCATACCAATGGTATTTAAACATAATTGCTCGTGAAAGCATGAAAAATGCCTCTCAAAACAAATTATCATTGGAATTTAGAGCTTTAATTAAAGTCAAAGTCTTCAACTGTGCAAACTTCACTCCCGGGGTTAATTAAAAGAAATTTTGTTCCAACCGCTCCTTTGGCATGTAGATGCAAGCTCCTGATTCTTGTATTATATGTTTGATAATGCAAAGACAGTGTGCACACACAAGACAATAGAAAAACAAAACAATAGCATGCAAGGGGCTGATAGCTGAAGCACAATCCAGGACTCGTCTGTGTCAGCATATCCAGCGCAGAAGACACAGCTAATTGTCCTGCAAACCTGTAAGGATTCATGTGTCTAGAAGATAAAACTGCCAAATCCAGGGAAAGGGGGTTCTTTTTCCATATGAAGAGCACAATTTGCATGCATTTACCTTTGATTTCTGAAACTGAATCTTTTCAATAACAACTATATTTTCATGTTGTTCATTTCAGTTATAGTGATTATAGTTATAGTTACAGGGCTGGTCTATTATAATGAAGTTATAACAACAGAAGATTATTAGTCACTAAATTCAGCCTTTTGTTTCGGACTGTGTGAGGATACAAAAATCTTGAAATAAGCCTTCACAGAAAATCTCAGACTTTTATGATCTCTCAAATAGAATAAAGTAGAGAGGATCATTCAGATATATTTTGCAAATTTTCATGAGAACTATATTCCAACAAATCACATCATTCATTGATTGACTGGTTACTTTTTCTATGGTTCTTACACTAAAACAAATATAACTTACTTGATCCGTTATGCAGGAAGCTAAAGTCTTCAGACGGTCCTCAAAGATGTCGAGCTCACCCCTTAGATACACACGCAACAACAAACCCAGAGCATTCAAGTACACCTGAATACACAATAAAAGTAAGACCACTTCCGCACAAAATGAGGGTGAAATTTGAACAGATAGCGGAATAACATACTTCTGGAGGCACAGCATCAGCTTTTTGCAACTCTTTCCAGATATGTTGGTCATAAACTTCTAAAACTTTTCTCGCTGACGCATGACCTTCCAAGTAACAAAGAGCTACATGCCACCAATTATGTGTCAGCCTGTTGATTGAAACAGTGATGCCACCAATTATGGCATTGAAGAAAGCCATTAGGAAATTTATAATAACATATACAATCTCATTTCTATACTAGAACATTTTATACATACATAAATGACGAGCAAGAACTCCATGAAGATGAGCATTCTTCCATGAAGTCTACTGCATCTTTGAAACGGCATTGATATTGAAGGACATGGCACATCTGCACAAGAATTGACACTCAAAAGGATGGTCCATTCTAGCTCTTGCTTTCATATGGTACTTAGTCACTCCAAACCAAACTCATACTCCTGATCTCTCTTAAAAGATGAGTTAAAATTTATCCATGACAATGAGAAAAATAGTATGTTTCACTATGGTGGAAAAAAAAAAGAAGGCAAGATATAATGTACTGCATCATACTAAGATGATGAGAACTCACAGCATGTTGTGCCCAGTAATCTTGCTTGTTGAACTCATATCCCTTTCGTGCTGCTTTCTCAGCATCAGCCATTCGACCCAGCTCTAATAATGGAAACGCAAGCATGCCATATATATAATCTTCTTCTTGGTTTCTGGGTAAAACCTGTTGAAATGAAAAGTCTTGTTAACCCCAAGGTGGTTGATAATAAAATATACCTTATGCTATCTGGACAGAAATGAACCTGTTGCACAAGGTCCAGGGACAGGTCAGGTCTACCCATGTAGAAACATAAAACTTGAGCTCTTTTAAGAGTAACTAGATCTCTTGGGTAATCATTGAGGAGCTGTAAAATAAAATGTATGCATCAAATGAAATTAGAGGTTGTATGATTAAAGCCCATATAAATCATTTAACAACATAGTGTTCAATTAGCATTATAATTTAAATTATGTAACCAAGGAAAAAAAAGGCTTAAGCTAAAATAAATTTAGAAAAAGCCCCCCTTTTTTGAAGGCATCAAGGAAGAATAGGGATTTTCTCTCACGGCCAAAATGCATTAACAGATTAGCTTTAAGGATAGAGGGGGTGAAAGGGTAGGCTACCTTAGAATGAAATCGAAGAGCAACATCATCATCTCTATTCTCACAAATCAAAGAATTAAGAGCATCAAAAACTGCTTTCTCATAAGGGGTGGCTTCTTCCTGTTTGTTAAAAGAAATTTCACAGGTGAAACATCCCATCAAAAGACAAAGGCCGTACATGAGTACAGAGGGAAAAACACTTACAAGTCGAGAGTTTGCAGCCTGGATATGGAAAGAAGCTCGGGAAGGACTGGCAGATGAGCAGAGGTAATGAGCTGCCATAATATTGGCTAACACGCAGTCTTTGTCATGAAGTGTAGCTTCCAAAATCACACGCCTCTCTCTTCCATAACTAAGAACCTTCATTTAGCCAAGAATCAACACCAACCCAAAAAAGAAACTCCCTCTTTCTCTTTCTCTTTCTCTCTGGCAATCCAATTAATAAGAGGAGATGGAGAAAAGAAGACAGACCTGGAGGTAATAAGAGTTGATGGCAGAGATGCAAGCATCCGAGGAAGTGTTGACCTCGTAACCCCATTTGTCCAATTTAACACCACCTTCCATTTCTTCTGTCTTTCTTTCAAAAATCACAGCGTTGCCGTCGCGGTCTGTTTAGGAGAAATAAGGACAGTTGTGACAGGGAGGAGTGTCGGGGACTCCAATAACGAATATTGGTTTTGTTTCCTTTCACGTCGTGGCCACCCGTCCATACATTTCGTGACTGTAAACTTCAGTCCTTGTAGTTTATTGAAATTGATAAATAAAGCCTCACCTGAGCACTCCTTTAATAGAAAAATATTTCGTCATTTTTCCATCTCAACAATTTCTCATTTCTTTTTCTATTTATAATAGAAAAACAAATTGTGAAATAGATGATAGATTACGCTATTAACACACACACATGATTTTAATTAGGCCACCTAATATATATATATATGAATTAATTAAAATTATTTATTAGGTGGTAATAAGAACTTGAAATCAAGAAATTTCTTCTTATATAATTTTAAATTCAAATAAAATGATTATTAATATAATAATTATTAAAAACTATATAATTAACTTTAAAACTTATAAAATTAATTATAAAGCTTGCAAGTTATTTAAATATTTAAATTAATTAAAAAAACTAATTAAGTAAACTTATATTTTTTCAGACAACTTTATTCTTAGAGATTATCTATGCTTGCATTTGTTTTTCTTTCTATTAGTTTTTAATTAGTTTAGAATAAAATAGGAATGATTTTCGTCCACATTTTCCTAATCTAGTAATTAGTAAAATTAGATGACGTCTTGGATAGAGTTTGTTTCCTGATAAGATGATTCTTTTCTTCTTACATGATCTTATCCATATACTGTGATGTTGTCGTGACTCAATCCCCATTAGAAATGGCGCCAGAAAAGGGACTACTCTCGAGGGATATAAGAATGGAATTGTGTTAGAATAACTACCATTAAAATTATATTTAATTACAATAATGTAAATACTGTTTTATTTTTTCTGCTTATAAGATTTGTTTTTTCAATTTTACCCTCATATTTGGTATTTACCTCAATTTATAAATCATGATTCATTATATATATATATTGGTGCCATTTAAAACTGATTTTCAAAATTAGATTCAATTTTTGTTGTTTAAAATTATTTTTTAATATTTTTAAATTGTTTTGATATATTAATATTAAAAATAATTTTTTTAAAAAAATTATTTTAATATCTCTTTAAATAAAAAACTCAAAAAATAACCACACTATGATATTTTTAAAGACATTTATCTCTATAAGATGCTTAAGGTCTCTCAATGGTGTTTGGTGTTATTGCTTCGGTTCCACGTACATGAATTTTCTTGTTCTTTCCAATAGGAAAATGACAGAATGCTTAATTTTTGGACCATTTCCGGGCTGAATGCTGGCTGCTTGCTTGCTTGATTGGGTTCATATATACCGCAAAGGAACTGAATAATTGATTCATGATTTGCATGGAAGTATAAGCAGCCTTCCCTTCCTTCACATAAGACTGCTGCTTCTGCTAGCTTTTATATAATATACTAAACTAGGGTCTCTTCGTTGCTAATTGGACTTCTTATTCATAATTCTCAAGGCAAAAAGAATCAAACAAGTTTCCAATCTTAACAGAGTTTTAGGGTGACCTTTTTGTGTCTCATCAGGTAAGGCTCTGTGGTTTCCTTTCCTTGAACTTAATTTTAGCCCTTCTTAGTTCTTGATTTATGAGATGATATTGCTTTAGTAACGTTGTAACCTGATTTTTTATACCTTTTCTCTTACTTTTTTTTTTGAAAAATCCAAAAAATAGTAAAAACACAACAAAAATAAAAAAAACTTTATTTTGATCTATTTGTATTATTTTTGAAATTTTCAACGTCTTTTTAAAAGAGTTAAAATTTTAGAAATTTATTTTTGACGCTATCAATTTTTAATGCACTTATTTTAAAATTATTGATTAGTTTTTCTCATTAAATCAATGTTGACATTGTCTTTCTTTAAAAAAAAGTCAAAATACAAAAAAAAAATATTGGACAAAGGAACCAAAAATGCAAAAAGATAAAAAAAAAATAGGGACCAAAGTGATTTTAAGTTGCTGGGTCATTGAGTTTGCTAGGAAACCAAGCAATAAGAAGGAAAATGACAAATTTGTTTTGTCTATAAATAGATAATTGTACAACAAATAAAAAAAAAGGAATTTTAGGAGAAAAAGAGTTAAAGCTAAAAAGAACCATACATGATTACTCACCACACAAAATACCCTTATTCATTATCTAAAAAAGGATCATGGACTAATTATTTGAAAGAAATAAGGAGACCATTTTTTATTCTCTTAAACTCAAAAAAAAATCAAAGCTGTGTTTTTTTTTTTGGTGATAGCTTACATTCTTTTTACCTCTCATTACCAACGACAACTATAACTTCTATCAATAGTAGTGAAATAGCCACCATCTGAACATTGTTGATCCAAATAGACTTGTCACCTCCTCCACCATTAAAAATGAGAATTATTATTGATACGACTAAAAAATTAATATCTTCTTCAAAGTACAAGAGTGTCAAAGTAATAAAAATAAATTGTAAATAACAACAACAATAATAATGATAATAATAATAAAAAGAAGAAGAAGAAGTTGATGATAACTTTGAGATAAAAAATTGATGTGAGGATCAAATAATGATAAAAAAATATTAAGGTTAAAGGATCAATTAATAATATTTCAAACAAGTATAGTATAAACTCTTTTTATTACTCAATTGGAAACCATATATAAAGGAGGTTGTAATCGGATTATAAGTTGTTAACATGATTATATTAGTTATCTTATCCGAATAATGCTAATGCTTGTAAATATTATCAAACATTCATGATTATTGATTGATACTTAAAAGTGTATCTTTATCAAGGTTTTATATCATCATTTTGCATTTGAAGTATCAATAACTCCTTAACTAAAGCATGTTTTATAATAATATATCTAATAATATAAGATACCTTTAATTTATGGTAAATATTCATTTTAAATGCAGGTCTATCATACTTAATTGATGATCTGAAATTGAAAGGACAAAGGGATGACTAAACTTAGAAAAGAGATGTCGGTGTAGTCTAAACTGAAACACTGTTCTGTAATTGGATCATATCTGAAGCTGTAGATCTTGGATTTAGGTCTACTTTATATGGATAAAAAGGTAAGACATAGACCTACAACGTTTATATGGAGCTCAAGATCTAAAAAGGCCATTTTCAAATCCAAATTGGAGCAATAACAAAGAAGTCCGAATATGTCCTCCAGCCCAAGCACTGTTCAGTGTTTGACCCATATCTAGAGTTCTAGAAGTTAAAATGATCTAAATTTTTTACACAAGAAAGCTGAGCAAATTTCCTACAACTTTCATGTTTTCAAGTAATTCCAATTTTAACGTTATCAATAACGTTTTGGGTAGACAAGAGAAGCTAAGGATTATCACTAAGTCAAGAGTTAGTCACCTACTCATCAATTAGTCATCAAATCAATAGTTTCCAATTTTGGCCTATAAAAGGAGGCATTTGCCATGCATTTAGGCATCTTGGTGTCCACATGCTCTTGTTTTCTCTCTTTGTATTTTTTGTAATGTTTATGCTTTGCTTTTATTAATATCAAGTTTATGTCTTTCAATTCCTCTCCTTTGCTTCGTTAACTCTTATCTTATTTATGTTCTTATTTTGTTTATTTATTTTTCTTTCTTTTATTATTTCTAGCTAAGTTAATTATGTCAAGGTGAAAAGGTTACACTAATGGTGTAAGAATAACTATGGTATCAACTTAATATGGACTTTAATGTTTGATACTAACATGTTTTATATTTGTTATCTTGTTCACTCTTTAATAATTTGCTTGTTAAATGATTAATCTTGATTTATGTTGTATAACAATTGGTACAACAAATGCTTGGCACTTTCATAGCCCATAGTATGGTATAATCGACACTTGAGCTATGAAAAGAACTTGATTTGTTGTTAACATAAGTTATAATCATGAATGCTTGATGAAATTTACAAGTATTAGCATTAATCGAATAAGATGACTAATGTAATCATATTAACAATTTATAATCTGATTGGAACCTCCTTTGTGTGTGGTTTCCAATTGAATAATATGAGTTTCTACTATACTTGTTTGACATACCATTAGTGAAATCTTTAACCATGATATTTGTTATTACCATTTTTTAATCCTTACATTAATATTCCATCTTGAAGTTCTCATCGTCTTTATTATTATTATTATTATTATTATTATTATTACTATTACTATTACTATTACTATTACTACTACTACTATTAGTGTTATTATTGCTACTACTATTATTATTATTGTTATTACTATTGTTGTTGTTTATAATTTGTACAATTAACCTCCATGTGGTTCGACCCCGGTCTTGCCGGGTTATTTATTACTTCGACACTCCTGCACTTGGGAGAGGAGATTAATCTTTTAGTCGTGTCAATTATAACTTATGTTAACAACAAATCATGTTTTTTTTCATAGCACATGTAACGGTTATACCATACAATTTGGGTTATGAAAGTGCCAAGTATTTGTTGTGCCAAGCATTGTACAACATAAATCTAAATTAACCATTTAACAAGCAAAGTATTAAAAGTGAACAAAATAACATGCATAAAACATGTTAATATCAAACATTAAGATCCATGTTGAGTTTACACTATACTTATTCTTACACCATTAGTGTAACCTCTTCACCTTGATATAATAAACTTAGCTAAATATAATAAAAGAGAGAAACATAAATAAACAATATAAGAACATAAATAAAATAAAAGATAACTAAGTAAAGGAAAGGAATTGAAAGGCATAAACAAGATACTAATAAAAGCAAAACTTAAGCACTACAAAAATATAAAGAGAGAAAGCAAGAGCATGATACTGAACAGTGTTCGAATTTAAATTGAATCGGCATCTCCTTTCTAAACTTAGCGTTTTCTTTGTCCTTTCACTTCTAATAATTAATCACAACAATCAATCTTTTGAATTGTAAGAATACCTATATTTAAAATGAGCATTTACCATAAATTAAATATATTTTATTTTATTAGACTTGTTATTATAAAACATGTCCTAGTTAAGGAGTTATTAGTACTTTAAGTGCAAAATGATGATATAAAATCTTGATAAAAATACACTTTTAAGTACTAATCAGGTGGCCACATCTTGATCTGGTGATAATCCTTATCTTTTTGTTTGAACAAAACGTTATTAATAATATCAAAATTTGAACCAACCTTACCATGAAAATTCCAGGAAATTTTCTCAGCTTTTTAGGAAAAAAATAGTTGAGGTCATTTGGACTTCTACAACTCGAGATATGGACTAAACATTAAACAATGTTTGGGCTATAGGACAAATTCAGACTTCTATGTTGTAGCTAAGATTTGGACTTCCAAACAACAAAATTGAGTCTTACCATTTACAAGAAAGTTTTAGGCTTATATTTTAGCTTTCCATCCATATAAATCTAACTTAAATCCAAGTTTTACAACTCAAGTTATCATTCAATTACCTAATAGTGTTCTAACTTGGTTCATATAACTAACATTTTTTTTCTAAGCTTCACCCTTTCTTTATCCTTTTAATTTTAGTACTTCAACTTATCAATTAATCATTTTATTTATGTGATAGGCTTGGATTTAGAATGAATATTTATCATAAATTAAAGGTATCTTATGGTATCAGATTATTATTATAAAGCATGCTTTAGTTGAGTTATTGATATTTTAAATGCAAAATAATGAAACAAAATCTTGATAAAAATGTACTTTAAAGTATTAATAAACAATATTGGTTAAAACTTGCAAGAAGGATGAACATTATTCAAAACATATATACAATAGTATTAGGAGTGTCAAATAGACAAGTTTAGAAAAGATTTTAACATTCAAGTGAAACTGTTAGTAGATGCATTAAATAAGTCTTAAAGGTGGTATACTGACACGACCAAAATATTGATGTCTTCTCTTAAGTGCAGGAGTGTTGAAATAATAAATAACTTGATAAGACCAGGGTCGAACCACATGGAGTTTAATTGTATAAATTATAGATGACAATAATACAACAACAACAACAACAACAACAACAACAACAACAATAACAACAACAACAACAATAACAATAACAATAACAATAACAATAACAATAACAATAACAATAACAATAACAATAACAATAACAAGAACAATAATAATAATAATAATAATAATAATAATAATAATAATAATAATAATAATAATAATAATAATAATAATAATAATAAAGAAAAAGAAGGAAAAAGAGAAGAAGAAGATGAGAACTTTGAGATGAAATATTAATATAAGGATTAAACAATGATAATAACAAATGTCAAGGTTAGAGGTTCCACTACTGATATGTCAAACAAGTATAGTATAAAATTTTATTATTCAATTGGAAATCACACACAAAGGAGGTTCTAATCAGATTGTAAATTGTTAACATGATCACATTAGTCATCTTATTCGATTAATGTTAATACTTATAAATCTCATTAGACATTCATGTTTATAACTTATGTTATCAACAAATCAAGTTCTTTTTATAACTCAGGTGTCTGTTATACCATACAATATAAGCTATGAGAGTGTCAAGTATTTTTTTGTACTAAGTGTTATACAACATAAATCAAGATTAGTCATTTAACAAGTAAAGTATTAAAGAGTGAACAAGATAACAAATACAAAACATGTTAGTATCAAACATTAAAGTCCATATTAAGTTTACACTATACTTATTCTTACACCATTAGTATAACCTTTTCACCTTTACATAATAAACTTAACTAAACATAATGAATGAAAGAAAAATAAATAAGTAAAATAAGAACATAAATAAGATAAAAGTTAATTACATAAATAAAAGGAAATGAAAGGCTTAAACTTGATATTAATGAAAACAAAGCATAAACATTACAAAAAAAATACAAAAAGAGAAAGCAAGAGAATGATTTTGATCTTGAAACCAAGATGCCTAGATGCATGGCAAATGCCTTCTTTTATAGGCCAAAATTAGGAACTATTAATTTAATGACTAATTAATGAGTGGGTGGTCGCCTCTTGATTTGGTGACAATCCTTCTCTTCTTTTATTTGCCCAAAATGTCATTGATAACATCAAAATTAGAAGACTTAAAATCATGAAAGTTATAGGAAATTATCTCAGCTTTCTAGGGTAAACAATTGAGGCTATTTAGGCTTCTAGAACTCCAGATATGGGCCAAACACTAAACAGTGCTCGGGTTGGAGAACATATTTAGACTTTTTTGTTGTTGCTACAATTTGAACTTGAAAATGACCTTTTTAAATCTTGAACTCCATATGAAAGTTGTAGGTAGTTGTCTTATCTTTTTAACTATATAAAGTAGACCTACATGCGAGATCTACAACTCTAGCTATAACCCAATTACCGAATGGTGTTCTGGTTTGGATTGCACCGGCATCTCTTTTCTAAGTTTGACTATCTTTTTGTCTTTTTAATTTCAGTTCTTAAATTTATCAATTACTTTTTTCATTTATGTGATAGACCTGTATTTAAAATAAACATTTATCATATATTAAAGGTATCTTATATTGTTAGATATGTTATTATAAAATATGTTTTAGTTAAAGGATTATTGATACTTTAAGTGCAAAATGATGATACAAAACCTTGATAAAAATGCACTTTTAAGCAATAATCACACCCGTCAACCAACATATTACTAGTCCCTAGTAATCAAAGCGTTAAAATAGAAAAATAATTTGTAAATTTTATAAAGCATGGTATTCATCATTTAACTTCCATTAATCTATCAAAATAAACAAATTCTCATTAAATTTATATATCTGCTCAATACCTTTTAAACAAGATATTAATAAACCTTTCTTTTATGCTCAATATATTAACATATAGTTATGGGTCTTTACTTGGAAGAAAACAAAATTCTTGTTCTAATGTTTAAGGTTAACATCCTTGGATTGAGATTTTTTTCTTTTTTATAAATACATATACATGTAACTTAAAACACAATGCATCTTTAACCCATGTAACAAGATTTTAGCTAATCACTATCAAATCAATTGGTCTTAGGGCGTTAGGTGTTGAGACACCACTACGAGCTTAGTAACTTAGGTTGGAGATATTGATAAGTAGATAATGCAATGTTTAATTCCCTTAAGCTTTTTTCCTTAACCCATGTAACGAGTGTTGGGTCAATAGCTCCCAAATGAATTGACTTTAGGGTATTAGGTATTAAAACACCCCTTCGGGCTTCATTGTTTAGGTTAGGAAGGTTACAAAACCAAACTTATCTACATATTTATTATCATAATTTTTATTTTTATTTTGTTTTGTTGCAAATTATATACTATCACTTTCTCTTCGTTGTTACCTTTAACAAAAGAACATAAATAATGTAATAATCTAATGTGCAACTCACAATCATATGTTAAAGTGTGTGTGTGTGTGTGTGAAAATGAAGGTTTAAGAATACATGTTAAATGAGCATATGAGCAGAATTAAGTGATAATAATATGAGAGTTTGTAAACTGAATATTTTAAAAAGTATTATAATGAACATTGTTAAGAATGATTACTAAGATGCATTTCAAGAGTCACTTTAACAAAAAAGCTCCTTTACTCTGTCATCTTAGTAATAAAAATTTTACACGTGTTTTATGAAATAAAAAACACAGTAAGTTAATTTTTTTTTATCAACTACTACCTTCTCTCCCCAACCAAAACGAGATCTTGTCCTCAATGTCCTAAAGTAGAAACATAGAGTATAGAAGACATCACTTAAAATAACAAATACTGACAAACCTGAAACACACTTAAACAAATATAAGAAATAACAAAACATAATAATAAAACTAAAAGACATAAAAATTCACAAATAAGGACTCAAATCTAATATAAGCTTTTTATGACTTTTCTTAGATGACCAATTTATGTGACTCACGGAGAGATCAATTATAAGAATGAAAAAATGTAGTTGGTCAATCAATTTTTTAGCAGTAGTAGCAAAGATTATTATTTGTCGTGCAGAAGATGTTCGAAATTCGTGTTTCATGGCATGATCAAGAAATGACAACAACTTATCATAATAAGTATTAACATTTAACAAACTTATGTGTTTATGGTGAATATAGAGTTAGGCTTAAGAGAAAATATTAAAGATCTCTTCCAATGTGCCTAGACCACCTGGTAAGGCAATAAAGGGATTAGCATGAATAAACATTGCATTTATTTGAGCAGACATTGTGGAGACTTGTAGTTCATTTCTAATTGTTTTTCCAATGATGTCCTTTTGTGCTAAAGCTTCAGGGACGACCCCCAAAACTTGACTACCTTCTAAAAATACAGCTATTAACACACCTCTCATTAATCTAAGACTACCTCCCCCATATACTAAATGAATATTTCTCTCAGCTAGTATCTAACAAAGACGATTTGCTGATTCTAAAAATTCCTTTTCTTTTCTATGATTATATCCACTAAAAACACAAATATTTCTTATATGATGACTTGAGGAACTTGCCATTTCTACTCATTTCTATATTTGTTAAATGTATGGGTTGAGTAGAAATGAAAGGAAGGAAGAGAGGATTTTATATATGAGAAATTAAAAAGGCAATCATACCACATATATGTAGACCAATTGGAGTCTCACACACACACTTAAACAAATATAAAAAATAATAAAACACAAATATTATGCTATGTATAAAACCAAAAGATATAAATTTTTGCAAACTAAGACTCAAATTGCAATTGTGATTGTGGCTCACATCTTCCCTTAGTTTTACATCCAAGAACGGCTTAAACCTTGATAAAAATGCACTTTTAAGTACTAATCATATACTTAGTCATGATAGATGTTATAAAACTAGAAGACCCTGATTTTACAAACACTACACGTGAAATTACAATGAATCCAAGATATATACTTCATTTCAAGGTTACACAAATTTTGTTCTTTATTGTTAAAGCTAAATATTAATTGTTTTCAATAATTTGGTAACTACTTACAATCTAATTTTATTGTTTTTCATATAGAATTATATTGGTATGATTGATGGCACACTGCTTATATATCTATATAAAAAAAATTTCATTTATCAATAAAAAGAAGTACTAATGCAAAATGTAATGGCTATATAGTTTTGACATGCAATTTATATTTGTTTGGGCAGGATGAAAAGGCAGTGATCACGATATTCTTTTTTTATAGGCTATTGACAATACCAATATAAGATTTTCCAAACCACCAAAAGTTAGTTAAATGGTAAAAAATGAATGTTAACTTAATTATAATAAATTGCATCTTTATTTACTAAATTAATTACAAATTCAAAACTTGTTTGTGATTAAAGAGAAGTGGTATTTGGTTGATGTTAGATATCTAAATGTCTTGTTCTCAGATCAAGAAAACAATAACACTTATAGAGTGAATTAGGTGTTTCACTAATATTAACAAATAATGCAATTTAAATTAATTAAGCATATCATGCATAATAAACACAATAACCATTAATATAATTAAAGTGCTTAAAATAAACAGGTAAAGGAAGTGAGATTGCACACTTAGTTTTTAATGTGATTTAAAAAGCCTATATTCACACCTTAAATACTAGTTGTCCTTGAGTATTGTATTATTTTACTAATACAAGTTAAAGATACAATGTCGTTGATACATCCACACCAAACTTATACACTACTTGAAGATGTCTCATTCTTAATTTTTTTTTTTTGGTGACAATACCTCACTAATACTAAGAGTTTATCCAAACTCAAGTCTTTACAAGTGTGATTTTGTAGTAACAAAATATTCATTTAATAGAATGGATTTTATGATTGAGAATCTATGATCTCTATTGGTCACTTAATAACACTTAAGGGATTTGATAGTGTTTAAATGTTGTGAGAATGAAAATGTATACTCTTGTGTAAAAATATGAAGGTTTTAATACACACATATAAGTGTTATTATGGATTAATGATTTTGATTTTTATTTTTTTTGCTACTAAAATAGCTTGTATATGATATATGTTTAGATTATGTATTGATTAGTACTCAAAAGTGCATTTTTATCATAGTTTTATATCATCATTTTGCACTTAAAGTATCAATAACTCTTTAACTAAAGTACGTTTTATAATAATCTATCTAATAATATAAGTTACCTTTAATTTGTGGTAAATGTCCATTTTAAATGCAGGCCTATCACATAAATAAAAGTATTGATTGATGACTTTAAAAACTTCAATTGCAAAGGCAAAGAGATGATCAAACTTAGAAAAGAGATGCCGGTGCAATCTAAATCGGAACATTGTTCGGTAATTGGGTCATATCTGGAGCTATAGATCTCAGATTCAGGTCTACTTTATATGGATGGAAAGGTAAGACATAGGCCTACAACTTTCCTATAGCCCAAGATCTGAAAAGGCCATTTTCAAGTTCAAATTGTTGCAACAACAAAGAAGCCCGAATCTGTCGTCCAGCCCGAGCACTGTTCAGTATTTTGGCCATATCTGGAGTTCTAGAAATCGAAATGAGCTGAATGTTTTACACAAGAAAGCTGAGACAATTCCTAGAACTTTCATGTTTTTAAGTGGCTCTAATTTTGACATCATCAATGATGTTTTGGGCAGACAAAAGAAGATAAGGATTGTCACTAAGTCAAGGGTTGGCCATCTACTCATCAATTAGTCACCAAATCAATAGTTCCCAATTTTGGCCTATAAAAGGAGGCACTTG
>SRLM01000131.1:0-20598 GCA_015708895.1 Populus ilicifolia
ATCTTTTTCTCTTTCTTTATTATTATTATTACTACTACTACTAGTATTATTATTATTATTATTCTTGTTGTTATTGTTGTTGTTGTTGTTGTTATTATTGTTATTGTTATTATTGTTATTATTGTTGTTGTTGTATTGTTGTTATTTATAATTTGTACAATAACCTCCTTGTGTTTCGACCCCGGTCTTGTCGGGTTATTTATTACTTCGACACTCCTGCACATGGGAGAAGATATCAATCTTTTTGTCGTGTCATTAACCTTGTTTAAAAAGCTAATACATGACTTCTTTATTAAATACGGGTAAAAATCTATAGTCTAATGAATCTAAAAATATCTTTCCCCAATCCTTATCTCTACTATCTCCTATACACATTGGAGAGTACAAAATAAAAAGTTAGGTCTCAACCCTTTTCTTTAAAAAAAAAAGGCAAAATTGTTCTTATATGTAGTAATTTCCTAGTCTTGGCACATGGGTAATTCCCCACAACTAGTATCTTATATTATTGCCTATATTTGGAAAATAGTCATGGTCTTAGCTTAGAAAATCCTGTGGAGTTCAAGATTATTGATCAAGTCTATCTTGATGCAAAATGAGTTATTAGGGAGTTAAAATGCTAACGACAAGTCCTAGCCATTACATGAGAGGAAGATTTACTACCTGGTCTCTGAAGGGTTTATGGTCTACCTAGTGACTAACATTCATGAAGGTAGCATAGAGGTTTACAAGGAATGGTTAGGTCACATCATGATTATTATTACCAAATACACACTCAGCTCATAATTGAATGTTTCATAAATCCCCCAACTAAAAGTCATGAGGCAAACCACTACTCCCCAATTAACCTAAAATTGAGTTTATTTGAAAATTAAAATGCATAAAAATGTTAATCTATATCTAATATACTTATACATGAGCAATATGTAAAAAATACATGCTAAAAATAAAATGCACAAACCAGCAAAAATAAACAATCAAACAAACAAAGTTCAATCTAACCATACAAATCCCTAGTGAAGTCACCACCTTGTAGTGGCGTGTATGAAGTTCAATAGCACAACTTCCTCTTAGATTGTAGGGGTTTAGGGTTCAATCATAAAGTTATAATTTTGAGGGAGTCATCACCTAGTATCATGGTTACTAAAAAACCTAATGGTTTACATGAGTTTGGGTAAGGCGACTAGTTGCGAAAGGAGAAGACACATCACTTCCAATGCACCTTATATATGGTAAGCTGCATTGTTGAATGATTATTTTTTCTATATCATTTTTTATTCGTTGATTTATTTAAGGTTTAAGATAGATCTACCTTCGTAAGGAAGTCTCTATCTTATCAAGTTAAATTCTAATAGTCATAAGGCCTAAATTTTAGCATAACATTTATTTCCTTCTTTGTATCTTCAATATATAAGGATATACTTTATAGAGTAAATTTACACACACAAATAATAAAGCCTACAATTAATTCTTAAGGTTTATTTTTATTAATTCATTTGATTTAATACTTGAAGTACGCATTACGTTGTAAGATTCATGCCCTGAATATTAATTAAACAAATGAATTTTTATGGTGTTTTTAAAATTTTGATCAAATGATAATGTATAATCATAAACTAGTTATAATATCTACTTTGAATTTTTAAAACATAATGAGAATGCAATTTTTATTTTTTAGGAAATATGCATAAGAAGCATTTAAAATTTAGTCATATGTGTGTAAATAAAATATATTTCTGTGTTTTTCAAATATAGGGTTTTTTTTTCAATCCTTTTAAATTTTTTCAAAGTTTTGAGAAAAACTAGATATTTTTAGTATCAAGTTCGTATCTTATAGTGTATGTCTACAGCTTGATATTATATAAAATTATTGAAAAAATACATGAGGCACTTATAAAAAAATTTAAAATGGTCCCTAATTTTTTTTGTTTTTAGAAATTTGAAAACCATTTAAGGCTTGTCTGGTAAAAGCAAAACAATTCGTTTTATATCAAGTAAGATACTAATTTAAAATAAGTTATTGTTTCACCATTCACCAACTTAATAATCCAACAAAGCAAACAATCAGATATCAAATCTTCTTAATTTCACAAATTATATTCAAATCTCATCAAATTCAAGCGAATCAACACAAACCTAAACATTATTCATGCAGCAACATTTGATGTCCAAAAAGCAATCACAACCTAAAAAAATTCATAATAATTCAACACAAATAATCATATCATTTCAAAAAAAAAACTCATTGTGATTGTGCATCAAAAGTATCATTAAGTCTCTTATTTTACATATGTATTTATTGTTTTTATTTGGTCTTTTTATAATAATTGATGTGCTTTTTAGTAATGAAGTTTGTTTTAATGTTTCGATAGGTTTTTGGAGCTTAAATGAATTAATTCAGGAAATTCAACATCGGAATTCAGAACAAAGAATTGAAGAGACATTTAGTTGAAGATTGAAGCAAATCTTGGTTCAAATAAGTTCTCCAAATTTGTCCCAAAATCAATTATATTCCAATTCTAGAAAAGAATATCATATGATCTATTTCAAACCCAAACTTGCCTTATGTTGTGTGCAAACTTCAACCATTAAACATTCAAGGTTTCAATGTCAATCTTAGCCCAAATAATAGGTATATCTTGTATACTTATTTGATACTTAAATTTAGCCCTAAATCAGCCTTAAACTCAGCCCTAAATCAACCTTCAAAGCAGCCCAAAAACAATTCATGATCTTACATGTCCACACAACAACAATTGATTCATTTTGGGTAATTCATTGATCCAAGAAGGCAAGCACATGGATGGAAAGCTGGAGGGGATATTTTTACATTATTTTGGGTCAAAAAGAAGAAAGAGATAGCTCATAAATGAGGAAGAAAAACGTGCACCAAAGTGGTTGCAAAGCTGTCCAGATTTGATGTTTCAGAACACCTTTCGGTGTTTTGTCCATAACTTTTGACTCAGATGTCCAAATGAGCTGTTCTTTAATGATCTGGAAAGGTGACAGAATTGCCTATAAATATGTCTCTAATAGACATCTCGAGAGGAGGCTTGGAAAAGGGTCAAATTGCTGTCCAAAGTTAGAGTCAGATTTGTGTCCGAGTTTTTTCTGAAATTGTGTTGTGTTCTTCTTCATAGATTTCGGTTCTTTAGTTTGTAAAACTTATTATTTCAGTTTGATTCAAGTTATTTCATGTTTGTTGAAGTGTTCTTATATAAAATCATGATTGGCTAATCTCTTTCTTGGATCCAAATCAAGGATGATGGTGATTGAGGTGAGTTCTTTAGGATATGAATGAATCTTAATGTTTATCTTCTTATTTTCTTCATGAATGATTTATTATTGCAAAGAAATTTTAGAAATCATTTAGGTAATGTTATAATCTTGAATTTTTATGCACAAACTTTAGTTTTGGTATAGAGATTGCTTGATTCAATGTCTTACTTAATATGAAAATATTGTTCATTCTTAAGCAATAATCAATTTTCATTTTTCTAAACTTCATTATAATAACTTCCGATCTAATATCACCATCGTTGATATTAGGTTGAGTTATCTTATATATGTTGAAGAAATCACCAATACATCACCATTAAAATTGATTTGGACCAAGTCTTACTTTTTCTTATCTTTTAAAATCTATTTACACCTTTTCATCTTTGAAAACAAATCCATCAATTATTTTCAACCAAGTTATTGTTAATTTAATTTCTCTTGAGTTTTTTTTTTGTTACCTAGCTTAATTTTCAGATCTAGTTCTCTGTGGATATGACCTCGATCTTACCGAGTTAATTGCTACATCGCACACTCGTGCACTTGCAAGTTAAAACAAGCCGATCATAAAAAGCAGTCAAGCAACAAACCTAATTAATAGTGTCTAAATAGTCTAAAACTTATACCTAATAAGATGAATTTTGTCCATAATTTCACAACATTTTAACAATTTATGCAAAAAATAATTTAAGGTTATGAATCTACCTTCTGAGAGTCGGGAATAGGTAAGAGACGTTATTGCAACCAAGGGAACAATATGAGATATGGAGGAACAATGGCAATGCATGGTCTACACACACCACCACTACTATCAGTGTTTGGGTTCATACGCCACCATCAATGAAGCAAGAAAAAAAGGTGGATTTGGGCCAGCTTGTACTCTTTACTAGTGGTGAGTGTCATCGTTACCTATAAAACAAGGAAATTAACATGATGCATTTATTTATTTATATTAAATATATCTTTCTCTTTCTTAATTGTAACTTATCTTATTTTTTAAGTTTTTTCCTTTACAAGTTGCAATTGTCACCAGTAGAGAGTGCTAGTATTGGCTATGGAAGGAGTTCATAGTGGTAAAGGAAGAGGTTGTTATTGTTGCATTTATCCATGGTTGGATGCCTTGGACAGTGAGGGAACTGCTGGAGGGAGATGAAGCATATAATGGATCATGTTGGAACTAGAGGTTGCTAGAATTCTCGTAGTTGACTGATGGTTGAAGAAACAAGATAAAGATGCCTTGAGTCTACTAACAGTTGTGGGTTTTAGAAGAGATCAGCTACTAGGAAGGATGTTATTGTTGAGTGGAAGAGGTGGCTGCTAGGTGTGGCATGCTGTTGTTGGACAAAGATGGTTAGCAAGTGAGGAGATATAGGTTTGAAGAGAGTAAGGTTGTAGTTTTTTGCGAGTAAGGGATAAAATATGAATTTTTCACGATGACTTTTTTTCTCTCTTTTGGTATGGCTAGTGGTTGTGGAAATTTAGGTTGAGCAATTTGTGATTTTTTTTTTAATAAAGGAAGTGAAGTTGCTGGTTTGTATAGGGAGTTGTTTGACAGTAGATAAAGAAGATGAGGAGCTTGGCATTGATGTGTCTGATTTGGAAGGGAAATGGTGTTGGGTTAATGGGTAAAGGATGATTTGCAGCGTGGTCTAGGACTAAAAGGGGGGTAGCCATGTGATTTGTAGTGTTGATGGTTAAGGTTGATCATGATGGTGGCAAAAAGCTAAGGGCAATGATTTATGTGAGTTATTGGTTTTTTTGTAAAGCTGATGGTTGATGTTGACTAGTGTCTAGGAAGTAACAAAATAGGTTTATGATTTTATTTTTGGAGGTGTAGGGGAGATAATGTGATAAAGAGTTTCTTTTGTTTTTTGCTTCTTTTTTTTTTCATTTCCTCTTCTTTTCTTTTTTTTTTTTAGATTCCTTCATAATTTACAAGTAAAAAAATTTGTCTTTTTTCCCTCAATTGTTTGGTCCCCAAGGATCCTAAATTTACTTTAGTCCTTTATCTATTTTCACTTTTGGTTCCTTTGTCCTTTTATTATATTTTTTTACTTTTCTTATTTTTTGGTATTTTTATTTTTTTAAAGGTAACGCCAACATTGACTACTGAGAAAAACTAATTAATGATTTTGAAAATAACATGTTAAAAATTGAACACATTAAAAAGTAATTTTTAAATTTTAAATTCTTTTAAGAAGACACTAAAAATATTAAAAATGACACAAATACATTAACAAATTTTTTAAAAAAATTATGTAGAAAAATAGAGGACAAATTTTAGGTTATGAAATTTGTTATTTTTTAAGGTTAGACTAATTATACAATCTTGAGTTTGATAGAGAAAAGCTATATATGAAAAACTCATCAAACTTTAGATACTAGGTATTAGAAAAGTCATATTGAATATAAGATATATAAAGCTTCTCACCCTTAACAATGTACTTCATGTTGTTGACATTAGAAAAAAACTTAGTATTTCACTAATTATTAAGCAAAAATAGTTTTAAAATGGTGTTTAAAAGGGATAATAGTGATATGTTCATAAAAAAAAAAGTATTATTGTGATGGCCTCTTTAAAATTAATGTAATGATCATTATAACCATTAATGAGAATAATAATATATTATAACCATGAATTATTATGAAATTTGTGCAGAATCAAAGTTCACAACTTTATTTTTAAATAATTGAAAAAAATAGTGAACCTCTAGATTTAATTCATTTACATAATGGCGATGTAAAGTTTGTGCAAACTAGATGTGGAAAAAGTATTATATTATTTTTATAGATGATTGCATAATGTATTGTTATCCCTATTTGCTTAGGAGCAAGGGTAAAGCTTTTAAAATGTTTAAACATTACAAAAATGAAGTAGAAAATCAACTTAACAAAAAGATAGAGGTAACAAGAAGTGATAAAATTGAGAATACAAAACACCATTTAGTGAATTATGTTCCTAATATGGTATTACCTTCCAAACTACTACTTTTTATTCATCATAATAAAATGACTTTAAAGAAACATAGGAACTAAACATTAAAAGAAATAATGAATATTATATTGATAAATTTGGAAACACCTCAATACCTGGGGGATTTGGATTGTCAAATATATACTTAATAAAGTATCCCATAAAAAGTTAGATAAGACACTATATAAATTATGGAAATATAGAAGATCTTTTTACAAGTAC
This sequence comes from Populus ilicifolia, assembly GCA_015708895.1. Classification (NCBI taxonomy): domain Eukaryota; kingdom Viridiplantae; phylum Streptophyta; class Magnoliopsida; order Malpighiales; family Salicaceae; genus Populus; species Populus ilicifolia. The sequence goes on from SRLM01000131.1 coordinate 6,470, forward strand.
CTTAAAGTGTGAAAGGTGTCTTGCGAAGGTGTCAATACCTAATCCTAAAAAGTTTAAGATATGAAAAAAGATAATGGATTGTGTATTTATCAAATATGCATACAATAGTAGTGCTTGTTAAGTTCTTGTATATAAGTCAAGTATTGAGGATATTGTATAAATTAACAATAACAACAAAAATAATAATAATAGTAGTAGTAGTAGTTGTTATTGTTGTTGTTGTTGTTGTTGTAATACTAATACTAGTAATAATAATAGTAATAGTAATAGTAGAAGAAGAAAAAAGAAAAAGTTAATGAGAACTTTGAGATAAAAGATCAATGTAAGAATTAAAAAATGATAACAACAAATGTCAAGGTTAAATGATCGACTAATGATATTTCAAACAAGTATAGTACAAATTCTTATTACTCAAATTGAAATCACACAATAAGGAGGTTCCAATCATATTATAAATTATTTACATGATTACATTAGTTATCTTATTTGAATAATAATAATACCTATAAATGTTGTCAGGTATTCATGATTGTAACTTATATTAACAACAAATTATGTTCCTTTCATAACACAGATGTCCATTATACCATATGGTTTGATTATGAAAGTGCTAAACAGTTGTTGTACCAAGTGTTATACAACATAAATCTATATTAGTCATTTAAGAAGCAAAGTATTAAAGAGTGAACAAGATAACAAATACAAAACATGTTAGTATCAAACATTAAAGTCCATATTGAGTTTACACTATACTTATTCTTACACCATTAGTGTAACCTTTTCACCTTGACATAATAAACTTAGCTAGACATAATAAAAGAAAGAAAAATAAATAAACAAAATAAAAACATAAATAAGATAAGAGTTAACTAAGTAAAGGAAAGGTATAAACTTGATATTAATGAGAGCAAAGCATAAACATTACAAAAATACAAAGAAAAAAAACAAGAGCATGATCTTGATCTGGAGACCAAGATTCCTAAATGCATGGTAAATGCCTCTTTTTATAGGCTAAAATTGGAAACTATTGATTTGATGACTAATTGATGAGTGGGTGACCAACTCTTGACTTGACAACAATCTTTATCTTCTCTTGTCTACCCAAAACATCATTGATAATGTCAAAATTGGAGCCACTTGAAAACATGAAAGTTGTAGGAAATTTTCTTATCTTTCTTATGTAAAAAATTCAGCTTATTTGGACTTCTAGAACTCTATATATGGGCCAAACACTGAACAAATACAAAACATGTTAGTATCAGACATTAAAGTCTATGTTAAGTTTATACTATACTTATTCTTACACCATTAGTGTAACCTTTTCACCTTGTTATAATAAACTTAGCTAAACATAATGAAAGAGAGAAATATAAATAAACAAAGATAAGAATATAAATAAGGTAAAAGTTAATTAAGTAAATGAAAGAAATTGAAAAGCATAAATAAGATATTAATGAAAATAAAACTTAAGCATTACAAAAATACAAAGAGAGAAAGCAAAAGCATGATCTTAATCTAGAAATAAGATGCCTAGATGCATGACAAATGCCTCCTTTTATAGGCTAAAATTAGGAACTATTGATTTGTTGACTAATTGATGAGTGGATGGCCACGTCTTGACTTGGTGACAATCCTTATCTTCTTGTCTAAATAAAATGTCATTGATAACGTTAGAATTTGAACCAGACCACTATTTGACTAAACTTTATAGAAAAAACAAATTAAAGGTCTTTTGGACTTCTAAAACTTAAGATATGGGCTGAACACTGAATAATGTTTAGGTTACAAGTTATATTCGAACTTTTTTGTCGTTACTACAAGTTGGACTTGAAAACAGCCTTTCTAAATCTTGAACTTTGTGTAAATAAAATTTGGTAACAATTCTTTCCATCCATATAAAATAGATCTAAATTTAAGATCTACAGCTCTAGATATGACCCAAGTACAGAACTGTGTTCCAACATGGACTATACCAACATCTCTTTTTTTAATTTAGCTATCTTTTTGTCATTTTAATTTCAGTACTTAAACTCATTAATCAATCCTTTTATTTATGTGATAGGCCTACATTTAAGATGAACATTTACCATAAATTAAAGGTATCTTATATTATTAGATATGTTATTATAAAACATACTTTTGTTAAGGAGTTATTAATACTTTAACTGTAAAATTAATACTACATTCTTTAAGGATGTGTTTACATGGAAAGAAATATAAGAAAATCATTCACTTAAGAGAACAATTGAAGTTAGTTAACGTAATCATCATTAATTAAAAGATGATGAAGTTGAGTTTAAAAAGAATTATAGAACAAAAACAACCAAAACATTTGGTCCTAATTTTTTAATATACTTGTTAGAAAATGAACCTTGAACCTACTTCGACACAATGTCATATCTAGAAGCTGTTTATTGGAAAGAGGTAATCGATAGTTAAATTGAATATATTATGAATAATCATATATGAAAACTAGTAGATCTTCCTCCTAGAAGTAAACCATTAGGCCATAAGTAAATTTTAATAGAGAGATGAAAGTTGATTACTAATTAGTACTTAAAATTGTATTTTTATCAAGGTTTTATATCATCATTAACCACTGATGACACCCTTTCCAATACAAAACACATCATTAACCAAAACAAATCTAGATTAGTCAAAAACCTAGTCTTCAAATCTTACCATTTGGAACTTTTGGATGAACTTATAAAGGTTTTTGAGTTTTAGGTCAGTTGAGGTTTTAATGTCGGCTTAACTTATAGTGGTTCTTTGTATTTGTTTTTCTAGTCATGTAAACTACTTTCCCAAGGAATCAAGGTTGGTGTTTGTAAAGTTGTTTTTGTTAATGATATGTTTTGTATTGAAAAGGATGTCAGCAGTCGATAATTTGTAAGAGGCTGCTTCTACAGTCTAGTTATTATGGGTTATTTAAATATTTCTCAAAGGTGGATGTTCAGACTCAACTGTAGGTCCTTTAGTAAGGTTCCATATAAGGGTTTTTGATCTAGATGTGATAGGGCATGCATATTTAATGGATGCAAAAGGATATGCAATGTGATGTTCAGATGTATAATATAATTCGAATCAATCAAAGAATAAAATCTATATTTTATGTAACTTAATGAAATTATAAAATTGGTTTTGTATTTCACTTCTATGTTGGAAAAAGTTCTGAAAAACCCAAATTCATTTTATAAAGTTAAAGGCAGAATAAAAATCTTTTTTAAAGAGATTTTTGTCAACAAAATATTTTTTCAAAGTCAAAACATTCAGCTCATTTTAGATATTCTTAGTAGTGGCTGAAAAGGTTGGTAAAGTTGGAGGAGATGGTTATTTAAGGTTTGTATAGACAGGTTTTGGTATATTTATAGTATAGTTTGCATTTTGCAAGCTAAGAGAAGGGATATCGGATGTAGATTTTCTTGGAGGGTTTTCATGATAAGAGATATTGATGACAGAAGGGATTTTGAAGATTCTTCTTAGATCTATTGTACTCGAAGAGGAAGAGGCTTCTAAGAACCTAGAACTTGTAGAGTGACGATGAAAAGATAGTTTGACTTTGACATTAGTATATTGGGTAATGTTTTTAATTTGGACATTGGGTTAAGGTGATTGAGATATTTTTGATGGTGTTGTACCTTAAAGGATCCAATCTTCTGGAAGGGATATGTCTTTCCATTGGATGGCTTTTGGAGTAACAGTATTTGAGTGGGATAAATTTGTTTGTAGGAGGAGTGTTTCTCCTTTTTGTGATAGGAATTTATGTCTGCTGGCTAGGGTTGAGAACATGGCTTTGTAGTGTATCACGCACATATCATAGATAAAATATCATTAATCACTTTATTCTCAAATAGAATTATTTCCATTAACTTTGTAAAATCAAAGAAAAATATTATGAATCCGCTAACTAAAGGTTTGTCAAGAGAGTTTGTGTATAATTCATTGAGAGAAATGGGCTTAAAGTTTTTAAAAGATAAAAGAGTGTAATGATGGTAATCATGCCTAATTGATTGGAGATCTCAAGATTTAATTTAAAATGAAAAATTAAGTCATATAATATTCTTAGCAGTACTAGAAAATTATTATTTTGTAGTTATTCTTATGATAAAATAAGTGTTAACTACAATATGATAAATGATGAGTTAAACTCCTAATGATTTTAATACCTTGCTATGCCAGATAGAATATAACAGAATATTTTTAATGAAAGAACACCTATGTAAGTGAGAAATATGGTCATTTGTTTTAAGAATTTGATAAAAATTGAATTTTCTAAAGCACTTATGAATCAAAGAGTTGTTCAAGGCCAAAATAAACATAATAGTGAGAACCAAAAGAAATTTTTAGGTAGATAATTATATCAATACTATTTTCATAGTTTACACAAACAACTTAATAGTTTAGGACATCGTATTTACTATTTAATCAAGAAAATCTGATAGTATTGTAGTAAGGAAGGTTCAAAGCCAAAAACTATCTATTCTAATGTAGTAATCTACCAAATTAGTATTTTTCAACAAATCTTTGAGTTGTTTTCAAATAAGTGAGGCAATTTCCATTCATGTAGGGGATTGTTGGAAATTTGTTTTAATTAAACAAATTATAGATGAATGAGAAATTAATCTCAAAGAACCATTGATTTTTCCACTTAAAGAACCCTTAGTTTTTCTAGATTTAATTTTTTATTTACGATGGCTAAATAAAGGTTGATAATGGTGGGATTAATTATTATTAATTTTTCAAAAATTTGTTAATATTGCAGTAAAGAAGGTTCAAAACCAAAAACTATATATTCTAATGTAGTGATTTACCAAATTAGTATTTCTCAATAAATCTTTAAGTCGTTTTTAAATAGGTGAGGCAATTTCCATTCACGTGGATGATTACTGAAAATTTGTTTTAATTAAATAATTATGGGTGAATAAGAAATTAATCTCAAAGAACCACTGATTTTTCTACTTAAAGAACCCTTAGTTTTTTAGGATTCAATTCTTTATTTATGATGGCTAGATAAAAATCAATAATGGTGAGAATTAACTATTATTAATTTTTCAAACTTTTAACTTTCAAAATTCATTATAAAAAAAAGCTAATAGAAAAGTTTAATTTAAGAATTTTTCAGATTTCTACACTCTTCCATATCTTATATTTTAGTGTTTTATTCACGTTTTATGATGTGGCTTTCTTTCTAAATTTAGAGCTTAAGTTTATATTACTAGAGATATTTGAGTTTCATATTATTTGGTTCAAAAACCTTAATTCAGAAATGCATCTAAATCAAAGTAGTGTTGTTGAAATCTTTATAGGCATATTGCATACATCATATATACATAAGTAAGGAGCAATAAAGCTTTAAAAACAAAGTATTCATTCTTGACAACAACAATAAAAATTATTACTTTAAAATGCTTCAACAAATAAGTATTTTACTTTAAACATAGTTGATTGAAGCTTTTTTATTTTCTTGAGTTTATTGAGATAAACATGTATAAAGTCTAGTCTTATTCAATATATCTTTTGTTTAACAAGTCTTCATGTTTATAAACTATTAATCCATACTAATTATTTTTTAATCTTATTATAATAAATTAAGCATATTTACACTCTATATAATATATTTACAAACTTTGATCAATATTTTGTGTACTAATTTTAGGTAAACTTTTTTTTTTGGTTTGGTATAGTAATTGTGAATTCCAATGATTCGGCTTTGAAGTTGATTATTTTTATTCTGTTCTTTCACTTCGGTCTTTTGTTTTACTTTATTAGGGCCGCCCTTTACAAATCATCACTTGCTTTGTGTCGATACACTGGAAGTCTTCGCTGTAATTCCACTGAATATGTTGGGTTGGAGAAACAATTTAAATCAATGAATGTTTCTGTTTATTGCCGTGCTTCTCGTCTGAAATCAATATTTTTCTAGTAAGTGGGTGTAACTAGTGGTTGTCATGTTTGCATCTGTGTCCATGAATGAAACAACGATTAGCCAATGTATTACAAGCTTATTAGACTTTTAATTAATTAATCAACTAGCATCGGTTGAAAACTGCAACATATAGAGCTATCCAAGTGCAAGATTTTTTTATTCTTGGATCTATTCTTGAAACTTGCAGCGTTGCAATGCCATTTGTCAGTCGGAGGCTGACTAAGCTTTTAAGTTTTAGCTATAGGAAGCCTAAGAAAGAAACCACACGTGCTGATTGTTTCCCGCTTAAGCCACATGTCGCTGATTTCAAGACATATTTGAACTTCATTACATTTTTTGAATCATTGATTTTGGCAGAGATGTGATCCATTTTCGGCAGAGCTATATAAAGTTCCATCGACTCCTCGAGTAGTTCCTGTCCTTCGCAATTCCACGGAAGCTTCTGCAAACTCGACCGAGTCAGAGCTCGCTGCAACATACTCACTCAAAAGTCTGGAATGCATCCATATCAATTTCAGTTTTTGTGTCAGACCAGTTTCACTAAACGGTTCTGAAAGTCCAAATCTCCCTTATGGAGAAGATTGCTGCCTTAATATGGTAGCTCATCCTGATGGTTCAGACCGTGTCTTCTTAGCACACCAACCGGGTAAGATTTGGTTGGCTACGGTTCTTGCTGAGGGATCAGGAGAAACTCTAGGGATTAATGAATCGAATCCTTTTCTTCATTTAACAGACGAAGTATATTATGATACTGAGTTGAAGCATTTCATCCAACTATTCAACAAAATTGGAGCTTCTTCGCTTCGTTTCACTGTGATGTGGTAAAATGACCTGAATATTCTGGAAGTTGTTAAGATAACTCTGATATGAAATGTGATCCTTCAAGGCTACCCGCTTGAGAATGGAGCACATTCCTGGTCGTATCACAGCATCATAGCAGAGTTCGTTGTTAATGGTTTTTTTTTTTCTTTTTTGTTATCACTTGATACAGTCCATGTAATCATTTCGATCTCAATTGCAGTTTACAACTGTGTAACCGCAGGAAGTCAGAAGAATGTTATTTGCCATGTTCTTGCATTAGCTGCCCATCTCGGTGGTCACATATTTTTGGACCTGAAGATGGATACTTATGGTATATGACAAGAGATATAGAAATAGAGTGTCAAATAATTTAGTAATTTAAATTGCTATCTAAAGTTTTAAAATATAATTTTTATTATTTTTTAATACATTCTTTTAAAAAAAAACCCTTTAAACTTGAAATTTACACAAATTTATGATATCTTGTATTTATTTTTTATCAAGTAAAAAGGATGATAAGATTTAAACTCAAAATCACTTAATTATCAAAACTCTAATATCATGTCAAAGAACCATTTCAATCCAATAACTTAAATTGTTAGGTAAGGTCTTAATTATAATTTATATTATTCTCCAACATAAAGTTCTTATAATTTTTCACCCATCAAGAAATCATTGGAAAAATTATGAGGCTCAGCATAGATAGCATTCTAATTATCAGTTTGTTTGCTTGAAAATAAGTTTTTTTAAGTGGATTTCTAAAAATTAAAATATTTTTTTATTTTATATAGTGTTATAAAAAATAAGTTAGAAATTTTTTTCCAATATTTGATTATGTTATGTAAATTAAGCTACAAAATAACTTCTTAATATTTTAATTATTCTTTCAAGTTTATTAAAAGAACAAGGATGAAATCTTATAGATAAAAAAAATGGAGGATGAAATTAAAAAATATATAAATTATTTCAAATAAAATAAATAACAATTAAAATAATAAAAAACAAATTTAACAGATAAAAAATTTAAAAGATGATAAAGTTAAAAAAATAATTTTCTAAATTATTTTAAATAAAAATAAAAAATACAAACCAAATATAATAAATAAAAATTTTCAATTAGCAATAAAAAATAAAAATTAAAGTTGATATAAAAATCAAATTAAATCAAATTTTAAGGAATGAGGTTGAAAAAAAAAAGAATTCAAAATAAAATATAAAGCAATTAAAATATTGAGAACTAAATTTATTATAATCCACAAATAATAAGAAATTTTTATATTTTCCACAACTTCTGGAAAGTGTTTTCTACCCAAAACAAAAGGAAAACACTTTTCTGAAAACCAAACTAAATTTTTCTTGGACTGGAAAGTATTTTTCGTTAATTAATTTTTCTCATGATAAAAAACCATAGGAAAATTGAAAAGTAGTTTTTTGCATTAAACAAACAAGACCTAAATATTGGTATAAAAATGCTCAATCTAGATTATACATGACCTATAATAGTTTTCAACATAGTATAGGATGATTTCTAGGTTTTGAGTATATAAGGAAAAATCTATTTAATATGCTCTCATTATATCTTTTTGAGATTGAAATCCTTAACTAGAAAATGTTTGTTTTGATAAGAAAATAGCTTACGAAGAAATACGAGAAGCATTACATGTTCAATGGCGTAGAGTGTTGGAAGTAAAGTAGGTGTGGTTTAATGTTGTAGAGTGTTGGAAGTAAGATCAACACTACAATGCAAGGTCAAGAACTCAATAATAAGAAAAAGACTGAGAGGAATGTAATACTTTTATTAAGTGTTTTTTTTCTGAGCTTTCTTAGTTGCTCTCTCTCTTTTGTGCTTATATAATAATGATAAATTATAAGCATTTTTATAAGTATAAAGTTCTAGACAAACAAAGAATTAAACTAATATAAGAAAATTCTAATCTAAACAACAATTGTATTTTACAGACTAAACCGGTCGAACATTTCTAAATGTTTTTGAATTCAAACTCTGCTTTACTTTCAACATTCTTCTTTAAACTTGATTTCTTCATAACTCCTAAAATATCTCTTATTTTGATTAAAAACATCATATTTAAGTGGTTTTATAAATATATGTGTCTTGGTCTTGTGTTTGTACATACTTGACTTCAACTTTCTTATTTGCAATGCAATCTAAAAAATTAATAAAATCTCATATCAATATGCTTACTTTTATCATGAAATATTGGATTTGATACTAATGTAATGACTGATGAGTTGTCTATATATATTTCAATAGGCATCTCTTGTAGTATTCACAATTCCTTCAATAATATGCTTAACCATATGAAATAACAAACACATGAAGTATTAGCTATATATTCAGCTTCACATGTTAATAAAATAACTATAGATTGCTTATTTGAACTCCATGGAATAATAAACACATGATGTGTCTCCTATATAGAAAACAAAACTTATAGTACTCTTTTTATCATCAATATTTTCAACTCAATCACTACCATAATAACTCACAAGTTTAAAGCTATTAGAATAATCATAGAATAAACCAAAATCAATAATACATTTGATATATCAAAGAATTTGCTTTAAAACTTTAAAGTGTGTCATAATAAGTGTCTCCATAAACCTACTCATAAGTCTTACTCCAAAAAGAATATTTGAATGAGTGTATGTCAAATATCTCAAACTTTTAATTAAGCTCTTGAATGTTATAAAGTTTATCCTCTCCCTTTCATCATTCTTTGACATCTTCACTCCATACTGAACTGGAATATCCATTTTTGTACAATCCTTCATCTTGAACTTCTTAAAAATCTTTTTTATAAATTTTTCTTGATTCACAAAGATTCCATCTTCTCCTTGTTTCATCTTAATCTCTGAGCAGCAAGATATGAGACTAATATTCATCATCTCAAACACCTTGTTCATTACTTCCTTAAAGTCTTCAAACAGCTTTGGATTATTTCTTGTAAAGATTAAGTTATCCATGTACAAACATACAATAAGCACATCATCACTCTCTTTGATATTTATATGGATAACATATTCATGGGGGCAATTAACAAATCCATTTTCTAAAAAATAGCCATCAATGAAACTATACCAAGCCCTTAGAGCTTGCTTCAATTCATAAAAGGCTTTATGCAACTTTAAAACCCTGTCTTCATGTCCCTTTACTTCATAACTCATAAGTTGCTCAATATAGACCTCTTCCTTAATAAGGTCATTAAGAAAGGCTAATTTGACATCCATTTGATAGATTCTTCATCTATGTTAAGTAGCAATGACAATAATTGATTGAATGGTCTCTAATCTAGCAAAAAGAGCTAAAACCTCATCATAGTCAATCTCATGCTTTTAACTATAGATGTTTTCCACTAACCTTGTCTTATATCTCTCCACCTCTCTTTTAGCATTCTTTTTTTCTTTGTAGATCCACTTGACACCTATTGGTTTCTTTTTATTTGGTCTAGGAACCAATCTTCATGTGTCATTCTTCTCAATTGATACAATCTCCCTATCTATAACAATTCTCCATTATGCATCATTTATTAATTCTCAACACACTATAGGATTACATATAGCAAGGTGTGTATTGATTAATACTTAAAAGTGTATTTTTATCAAGATTTTATATCATTATTTTGCACTTGAACTATTAATAACTCATTAACTAAAACATGTTTTATAATAACATATCTAATAATATAAGATACCTTTAATTTAAGGTAAATTTTTATTTTAAATGCAGACCTATCATATAAATAAAAAAATTAATTGATGAGTTTAAGAACTGAAATAAAAGGAACAAAAAGATGACCAAACTTAGAAAAGAGATGTTAGTATAATCCAAATCAGAACATTGTTTGGTAATTAGGTCATATATAGAGCTGTAAATCTCAGATTTCAGTCTACTTTATATTAATGGAAAGGTAAGACATCGACCTACAACTTTCATGTGGAGGTCTAGTTTTAAAAAGGTCATTTTCAAGTTCAAATTGTAACAACAACAAAAAAGTCTGAATCTATTCTACAGCCTGAACATTATTCAGTGTTTGGCCTATATCTGGAGTGTTAGAAGTCCAAATGATCTCAATTTGTTTTCCTGAAAAGCTGATACAATTTCCTCTAACTTTCATGATTTCAAGTGGTTTCAGTTCTGATGTTATCATTGATGTTTTAGGTAGACAAGTGATTAGTACTTAAAAGTGCATTTTTATCATGGTTTTATATCATCATTTTGCACTTAAAGTATCAATAACTCTTTAACTAAAGTACGTTTTATAATAATAAATCTAATAATATAAGATACCTTTAATTTATAGTTGACATGACAAAAAGATTGATGTCTTCTCCCAAGTGCAGGAGTGTCGAAGTAATAAATAACCCGGCAAGACCGGGGTCGAACCATAGGGAGGTTATTGTACAAATTATAAATAACAACAATACAACAACAACAACAACAACAACGATGATAATAATAATAATAATAATAATAATAATAATAATAGCAACAACAATAACAATAATAAAAAAGAAAAAGAAGATGAGAACTTTGAGATGAAATATTAAAGCAAGGATTAAACAATGATAATAACAAATGTCAAGGTTAGAGGTTCCACTAATGGTATGTCAAACAAGTATAGTATAAACTTTTACTATTCAATTGAAAACCACACACAAAGGAGGTTCCAATCATATTATAAATTGTTAACATGATTACATTAGTCATCTTATTCGATTAATGCTAATACTTGTAAATCTCGTTAGACTTAAGTGATAACAATGCAAGAGTTTGTAAATCTAAATATTTCAAGAAGTATTATGATAGACCTTGTTACGAATGGTTACTAAAATGCATCTCAAGAGTCATTTTAACAAAAAAGCTCCTTTACTCTACCATCCTAATAACAACCATTTTGCACATGCTTTATGAAATAGAAAACATAGTTTTGTTTTTTTAGCTACTACCCTCTCCCCCCAACTAAAAGAAGACATTATCCTCAATGTTTAAAGGTAGAAAGATAGAGTATAGAAGATATCACCTGAAATAACGAACACTGACAAACTTGAAACACACTGAAACAAATATAAGTAATAACAAAACACAATAATAAAACCAAAAGACACAAAGATTCACAAATGAAGGCTCAAATCCAATCTAAGCTTTTTACGGCTTTCCTTGGTTGACCAATTTATGCGACTCATGGAAGGATCAATTACAGGAACAAAAGATTGTAGTTGGTCAATCAATTGTTTAGTAGTAGCAACAGAGATTATGATTTGTCGTACAGAAGATGTTAGAAATGCATTCGAGCTAACGTTGTAGAGACCTGAAGTTCCTCTCCAATTGTTTTTCCAATGATGTCCCCTTATGCTAAAGCTTCGGGGGCGACCCCCAAAACTTGACTACCTCCTAAAAATGCAGCTATTGACACACCTCCCATTAACCCAAGACTACCTCCCCCATATACTAAATGAATCTTTCTCTCAGCTAGCACTTGACCAAGATGATTTGCTGATTCTAAAAACTCCTTTTCTTTCCTAGGACTAGATCCACAGAAAACACAAATATTTCTTATGTGATGACTTGAGGAACTTGCCATTTCTACACACTTCTATATTTGTTGAATGTATGGGTTGAGTAGAAATGAAAGGAAGGAAAAAAGGGTTTTATAGATGAGAAATTAGAAAGGCAATCATACCACCTATATGTAGGTCAGCTAGAGTCTCACACACTATCTCTTTATTTATTTATTTACTTTTAAAAAAAGCATGTATATGTACAAGTAGTTGTGATTGTGGCTCACATCTTCCCTTGGTTTTACATCCAAGGACGGCTTAAACGCCCTCTATGGGTCAAGGATAGGCTTCGCATCCAATTTTCTTAAAAACTGGCAAACAGGGTCTTTTTTAGTCAGATTCCCAAGACTAAGTCGATCATGTTCTTTATGAAATAGTGGCCATAAATCATGAATTACACGATGTACATCTCCACTAGGATGCGTCTCAAGAGTCAATAGAAGGTTATCTAAAGACTTCTTAATCAGGCCATCCTTAATAAATTGTATTTTATCTTCACGGTTTATAGACACCATTCCTAAAGAACGACATTGTGTATTACAAGTCCATCTAGCACATCGATGACAAACTTCCAGTCGTTTTGCACGACGTTTCTTTGCAAAAGTGCTTTTACCTGTTCCAGGCATGTGTGAAATGAAGGAGTTAGAGGACTCACCTGATAATCGAACTTTTGCTTCAATCAACCAGCGAATATCTTCAGGAATTCCATGATTCATTAACAATCTCAATCTTGCACATCTAGCACGGTAAATTTTTGTAATCGCATTCTGAGGCAGAGCGGGAAAATACTTTTTCAATTTTGCAAGATTAGTGTCCATTTTCAAATGAGAATTGGAAAAGAGATTCAAAGAATTGCACAAATGTATATACAGATATCAGTTATTGTGGGAAACTGAAAGAACCGACTTAAGTCACGGAGTACCGTTATCCGCCATTTGACCGGGGTGAGAGAAACTAGCAAAAATCACTCAAAAAGAAACACAAAAACAATGTGAGAAAAATAAAATAATCAACCTTTATCTATAAGATCATTCAAACCAATTGATTCATTTTCATTAGAAAAATTATCAAAGTAAGCTTTCGAACAATGTTTATTTTCCTTAAAATCATTGTCATTCATTGAATTCTCAATATCACAGGCCCCGTAAGAATTCCTCCATCTTTGTCTTAGCTCTCTAGGGAATACATAGAGTTGAGAATTATAAAATAAAACTTTTTGACCAGTATCAACTTTTTGACAATTTTCACAAGTTTTGCAGAATACACGCGTGTCTTTGAACATGATGGGCCAATAAAATCCATTTTGAAAGATTTTTGTAGCAATCTTATTTAACGAGAAATCACTTTCACATGATTCAGAATGACAAAGTTTAATGACATTACTTACCTTATTGTTGGGAATGAATCTTTGAAATATTTGATCAGGACAATATTTGAATAAGTTAGGGTCATCACCATAAAAGTTATTCACTTCGTTCAAAAACTTTTCTTTGTCTTTGGTATTCCAATTAGCTAGCAAATCTCCTAAAGCAAGACAATTAATATTTTTATCATACCAAGGCATTGGATTAAGAGAAAGTAAGGATTCGTTAAGAAAGTAATCATCAATTGGTGTGATGCCAGATGCCGAATTTGTTGTCACTGTTGACAAAAGATCCGCATCAACATTTTCGGTGCTTTTTTCATCCATGATTTCTTCCTTAGAATAAATCATTTGCAAATCTTCCGATTCATCCAACTCATTTTTACTTAAAGTAGATTCAAGTTGATCATAAACTAATTCGTCAATATGATCTACTTCTTGTAAATCATTATCATCTCC
>SRLM01000131.1:23137-41622 GCA_015708895.1 Populus ilicifolia
TGTTGTTGCATTTCATCCCAAGCACGAATGGATCCTGGTCTCAAATTTTGTAGCCATGTTTTAGCTTTATCTTTTAATGAAAAAGAAAAATGCTTTAATCTGATGGTGTTCATGCTACAATTTAGATTATTATATGTGTTACAGGCCTCCTCAAATTCCCTTAAATGCAAGTATAGATTTTCCAATTCTAAACCATGAAAAGAAGGTAAAAGTTGAATAATGTCTGACTTAAAATTAAAATGAGATGCATCGGGAGGAAAAACTATGCATGATGGTGCATTTGTTCTTGTTGGATTCATGTGGTCTTTAAGTGTTATAGCACAGCTATTCTCATTATTCTCATTATGAAGTGATTGATTATCTTCTTCAGCCATATTTTCTGAAAATGATGAGGATACCCTACAAAGTCTACCACTTGATGTACGTGATCACACTCTTATGCACGTATAGGAATAAAATAAATGGAAAAGGAAAACAAAAGAAGAAGAAAAACAAGAAGAAAGAAAGAAAAAATAAAAAAACAAAGTTATATACAAGAAAAAGTGAAAAGAGAAAATAAACTAAAAATTATAATTTATACAAAACTTACCTTCCCAGCAACGGCGCCAAAAACTTGACATGACAAAAAGATTGATGTCTTCTCCCAAATGCAGGAGTGTCGAAGTAATAAATAACCCGGCAAGACCGGGGTCGAACCATAGGGAGGATATTGTACAAATTATAAACAACAACAATACAACAACAACAACAACGATGATGATGATGATGATGATGATGATCATAATAATAATAATAATAATAATAATAATAATAATAATAATAATAATAACAANNGTAGTAGTAGTAGTAATAATAACAACAATAATAAAGAAAAAGAAGAAGATAAGAACTTTGAGATGAAATATTAAAGCAAGGATTAAAGAATGATAATAACAAATGTCAAGGTTAGAGGTTAGAGGTTCCACTAATGGTATTTCAAACAAGTATAGTATAAACTCTTATTATTCAATTGGAAACCACACACAAAGGAGGTTCTAATCATATTATAAATTGTTAACATGATTACATTAGTCATCTTATTCAATTAATGCTAATACTTGTAAATTTCATCAAGCATTCATAAGTATAACTTATGTTAACAACAAATCAAGTTCCTTTCATAGCTCAGGTGTCGTTATACCATACATTATAAGCTATGAAAGTGCCAAGTATTTGTTGTACCAATTGTTATACAACATAAATCAAGATTAATCATTTAACAAGCAAAGTATTAAAGAGTGAACAAGATAACAAATATAAAACATGTTAGTATTAAACATTAAAGTCCATATTATGTTTATATTATACTTATTCTTACACCATTAGTGTAACCTTTTCACCTTGACATAATTAACTTAGTTAGACATAATGGAAGAAAGGAAAATGGATAAACAAAATAAGAACATAAATAAGATAAGAGTTAACAAAGTAAAGGAAAGGAAATGAAAAGCATAAACTTGATATTAATGAAAACAAAGCATAAAGAATACAAAGAGAGAAAACAAGAGCATGATCTTGATCTGGACACCAAGATGCCTAAATGCATGGCAAATACCTCCTTTTATAGGCCAAAATTAGGAATTATTGATTTGATGACAAATTGATGAGTAGATGGCCAACCCTTGACTTAGTGGCAATCCTTAGTTTCTCTTTTCTGTCCAAAACGTCATTAATAATGTCAAAATTAGAGCTACTTGATACATGAAAGTTCTAGGCAATTGTCTCAGCTTTCTTGTGTAAAACATTCAGCTCATTTTGACTTCTAGAACTCTATATATGGCCAAAATACTGAACAGTGCTCGGGCTAGAGGACAGATTCGGACTTCTTTATTGTTACAATAATTTGGACTTGAAAATGGCATTTTTAGATCTTGGGCTCCATATGAAAGTTATAGGCCTATGTCTTAACTTTCCATCCATGTAAAGTAGATCTAAATCTGAGATCTATAGCTCCAGATATGACCCAATTACCGAACAGTGTTCGGGTTTAGATTGCACCGACATCTCTTTTCTATGTTTGATCATCTCTTTGCCTTTGTAATTGAAGTTCTTAAAGTCATTAATCAATCCTTTCATTTATGTGATAGGCCTGTATTTAAAATGGATATTTACCACAAATTAAAGGTATCTTATATTATTAGATAGATTATTATAAAATGTACTTTAGTTAAGGAGTTATTGATACTTTAAGTGCAAAATGATGATATAAAACCATGATAAAAATGCACTTTTGAGTACTAATCAGTGGTAAATGTCCATTTTAAATACAGGAGGCATTTACATTGTATTTATGCATCTTGGTCTCCAAATCAAGATCATACTTTTGCTTTCTCTCTTTCTATTTTTTTTTGTTTTTTTTAAATTTTATTTTCATTAATATCTTATTTATGTCTTTCATTTTTTTTCCTTTACTTAGTTAACTTTTATCTTATTTTATGTTCTTATTTTATTTATTTATTTTTCTTTCTTTCATTATGTTTAGTTAAGTTTATTGTATTAAGATGAAAAGGTTACACTAATGGTGTAAGAATAAGTATAATATAAAGTCAATATGGACCTTAATGTTTGATACTAACATGTTTTGTGTTTGTTATTTTGTTCACTTTTTAATACTATGCTTGTTAAATAACTAATCTAGATTTATGTTCTATAACACTTGTTACAATAAATGAGTGGCATTTTCATAGCCTATACTGTATGGTATAATCGACACCTGAGCTATGAAAGGAACTTGATTTGTTGTTAACATAAGTTATAATCATGAATGCCTGGCAAGATTTATAAGTATTAGCATTAATCGAATAAGATTACTAATGTAATCATGTTAACAATTTATCATCTGATTGGAACCTTCTTTGTTTGTGGTTTCCAAGTGAATAATAGGAGTTTATACTACACTTGTTTGACATACCAATAGTGGATCCTCTAACCTTGATATTTGTTGTTATCATTATTTAATTATTACATTAATCTTTCATCTCAAAGTTCTCATCAACTTCTTCTTCTTCTTCTTCTTCTTCTTCTTCTTCTCCTTCTTTACGAGTACTACTGCTATTACTATTATTATTATTGTTACTATTATTGTTGTTATATTATTGTTATCTATAATTTATACAATTAACCTCCTTGTGGTTCAACCTAGGTTTTACCGGGTTATTCATTACTTTAAAACTCCTGCACTAGGAAGAAAACATCAATCTTTTGATCATGTTACCATGTTTAGCAAACAACCAGCTACCTTACCTTACAAAGGTAAGGTGGCCCTGCTCCCATCTATGTCATGATGGGATAGAGCAATAGGGTCCCTCTCCTCCTATTTATAAATACAAGGGGAGGAGAACAAATTAGATGAAGTACGAGAGAAAAATTGTTCTGAGAGAATAGTATAAAGCGAAGGAAGCAAAAGGATAGTTTGAGAAAAGGGGGGAAATTGTTTTTGGGTAATAGGGAGGAGTAGAGGAGAGAAGTAGGAAAGAGAAGAAGGTGTTGCGATATCACAGTCACATAAATTAATTACTCTAGCTTAAAACACACAAGATAGTATAGAGTAAACAAGGAGTCGATCCCACGAGGAAGATTTTGTTCAGATTTCTTATGCTATATGTTATGCATTTTAGGGGGGTTTTGATTTATGATGATCTAAAATATAGAAGAAATTGAAATAGCAAACAAAATCAAGCTTAGTTGCTTCACAAGTTCATACATCACAACTCCAGTTTTGATGTCAAACTTAGCAATAAATTGTTCACAATAATAACTTAGAGTTTTGTTTTACTAATTATCAACAACAATAATAGAAAATATGCATAAGAAAACAATCATACCCATTCATAATATAAACTAAAGATAAAAAGAAGAATAAATCTCATGTTTCTTGAAATCTGAAGGTTTGTTATGTCCTTGCAACCAAGAAAAGAGTTTAGCCTTGCATAACTATTGAACAACTACTCTTAAAGAATGAAGAGAGCATGATTTTTGGGTTTGTAAATGAGAGAATTTGTGTTTCTTAACTTTTGACTGCTGCCCCTTCCTTTCCCTTCTATCTTTCTTTTTATATGCTAAGAAATCCTAGTTCCTATTTTACGAAGTAGTCCTCCCTTAAGTTGACAATTTACATTTAAGTACTTTAATAATTATTGTCCCTAAAAAGAAGAAATAGCTTTGTATAAAATCTTCAACCTTTGACTTAGAGGAGCTAAATTACTAATATAAAAACTGGGATGATGGTTTAGAAGCTTTAAAATGTAATTTGGACTCATTTCTTCACAAAACCTGTTTGCTGGCAGAATTCAGTTGTCATCTTCGAAAAATCATCTCCCCCTCATATGACATCGTTTTTCGCTGAAATTTAGAGTGTTTACATAACTTTAAGTCAGAAATCCAAAAACATTATTTGCTTAAATTGGACTTCTATAGCTCTAGATATTGAATTTTGAATGGACAAAGGTCAATTGTGGTAAAATGCGAGATTTGACTT
This sequence comes from Populus ilicifolia, assembly GCA_015708895.1. NCBI lineage: Eukaryota > Viridiplantae > Streptophyta > Magnoliopsida > Malpighiales > Salicaceae > Populus > Populus ilicifolia. The sequence goes on from SRLM01000131.1 coordinate 27,654, forward strand.
TAAAGGATGTGATTTCCATGATCTTTTTCTTTTTATTTTTCTTACATTACATTTCTAGAAAGGTATGGATGTTAGCTTTTTATTACCACTAGAATCACTTCATTTCGATCTCTAGAACTCACACTCTACACAAAATATCAACTGAACGTCAAATCTGCCTATTGCCTCCAATTTACTCATTTTTCTATCTTTCATCTAAAAGTGCCTTCAAAACATAAAACAAAGAATATCAAGACATTTTACATATAAAACATGGACAAAACATTAGGTAGATGTGGGTGAAACTATTGAATAATATGGTTATATCAAATACCCCTACACTTAGCTCTTACTAGTCCTCAAGAAAGGATAAATTAAATTAAATTGAAAATAACTATAATCAATCTCTTAATCTCCCATCAATGTCCAAGAGTACATGCATTATAAATAAGAATATAAAAAAAAGGATAAAAAAAAATTTTCATGAATTTGTTTACATGCAAACTTCAAAACTCAATCAATTATCAGGATTTAAATGAAATCTATGTCATGCCAAAGTGATAGGTCCTCTAGTTGATATATACTCCAACACTCATGTGTTTAGGGTTTATATGTTTAAATCTCTCAAATTCAATCAAAGAGTATGTTCTACCATAAGCTTGCTTTTCAATCTCATCTCCATTACTAACATATTACAAACAGTGCATAAATCAAAAGGTCTTATTTTCCGGTTCTAATGAGGCTAAGGTTAAGGTGAGGTAAAAGAGAGTAAAAGAAAAGGTTCAAATCAAAGATAGTAGAGCATTCTAAAAAAATGATATTTCAAACAAGATATTCCATCAAAACACATAAATTTTTCATCTTTAATCATCAATAATTAACTTCTTTTGATTTCAAGCTTTTTTTAACATAAAATCTTAAGAACAAAAAGGAATATTTTTTTCCTTTTTTTTGTAATTTTGTCCATCTTTTCATCAAGCATCACTTTTTCTTTCTTTTTACATAATTTCTAACCATAATTCCATGAAATATCACAAGTATATGCTCTGTTAATCCTTGGCTAGGGGAAAAGGAAAACATATCTAAAGTTAAGGCTTATACATAGATAAAGTAAAGAAAGATAAACAAGCTCAAAAGGGGCTCACTAAGGATAATATGCTTTAGGTTGGCTTTTTAGTTCAAGTGATTAAAATTCCTAATGTCTTTATCATCTTCATGTATATTTGTAATGGAATATAATCTCAATAAGATATAAAGCAAGTTATAAAGATACATGTCATTGAAAGAATGCACACTCAAATAATATAATGTTAAAGGATTAAAAGCTTGCATTGGTATAACACTCTAAAGTCAACATGGCATATTTTCAAAATTAATCCCTCAACCAATTAAACCTTAAAATTTACATGCATAAACTAAAATACTCATATTACTCCTTCATTTGATTTATATCTTCATCTATCTCAATTAATTCTCATACATAATACTCATATTCTCAAAAACCAATGGGAGTTAAAAAGATCAAACAAAAATTTATTTTTTTGTAAAGAACAATAAAGAAAACTAAAATAAGAAAACCAAGATTCTCCCAATACCCCATATTTAAAACACATCATTATCCTTAATATTGAAATAAAAGCAAAGGAATATAAGAGAATGATAAAAGATAAATTAAAATGTGAAAAAATAAAAGATTAGGAAAAAGAAAGCAAATCTGATTATTTTTTTGTGTTGGCTTGCTTCCTAGTAAACGCTTTTGTTTTATGCCACTGGCTTGACATGTCGCATTCTCATCATAAATTGGTTTAGATAACCCTACAGAAGTGGTGAGTTCTGTCGTCCAACCTTCATAGAAAGGTTTCAAACGATGCTCATTGACCTTGAGTACTTTGTTGGTTTCTAAACTTGTAATTTCAACTGCATCATAAGAAAAAATATTAGTAACAATAAAAGGTCCAAACCAACAAGAGCATAATTTTCCAAGAAAAAGTTTCAAATGTGAATGATAAAGAAGGACTTTATCTCCAACATGAAATTTTTTTTTTTAAGCATTCGGTCATGAAGATTCTTAGTCCTTTCTTTGTAAGCATCATTTTGAATTTCTTCCAACTCTTGCAGTTGTAGTTTTCTTGCAATCCCAGCAACATCATAGTCCATGTTGCATTATTTAATGGCCCAAAAAGCTATGTTTAAGCTCCATTAGTTGATGACATGTTTTCCCATAAATCATTCTATAAGGTAACATTCCTATAGGTGATTTATAAGCAGTTCGTTTAGCCCAAAGTGCATCTCGCCGGTTAGGTTGCACTATTTTCTCTAAAATGGACTTGATTTCTCGATTTGAAATTTCAACTTACCCATTCGTTTGAGGATGATATGCTATGAAAGTTCGATGAATCATATGATATTTGTGTAGTAATGCTTCCATGGAACGATTGCAGAAATGAGTGCCACGATCACTAATGATAGCTTTAGGGATGTCAAACCTATCAAATATGTGAGTCCTGACAAAATCTAAAACAACCTTAGCATCGTTAGTTCGTATGGCTTTCACCTTAATCTATTTGGACATATAATCAATAACAAGAAGAATATAAAGATTTCCAAAAGAAGAAGGAAATGGACCCATAAAGTCAATACCCCAAACATCAAAAATTTTGATTATAAGAATATTCGTTAAAAACATTTGATTTTTATGAGTGATATTACCTACTCTTTGGCATTTTTCACATGATTTACAGAAGAGATATGCATCTTTAAAATAGAAGGCCAATAGAAACCATTTTCAAGTATCTTATGAGCCATTCTTAAAATGTCCACCACAAGAACAAAAATGACAAAAAGTGAGAATGGAATAAAATTCATCTTGTGGTGCACATCTCCTTACTACTTGATCCATACAAAATTTCCACAAGTAAGGAGTATCCCATAAATAATATTTAGCATTAACTCATAACTTGTCCTTTTGGGATGTAGACAAACCTGGAGGGAATTCTTTGGCGACTAAAGAGTTCACCAAATCAGCATACCATGGTCTTGTAGAGGAATGTTGCACATACAACTATTCATCGGATAATGTTTCTCTTATTGTTTGGGTTGGTATATCCTCGATCCTCAGTCGACTCAAGTAATCAGCCATATGGTTTTCTACACCTTTTTTTTTATCTTTAATCTCAAGATCAAATTCTTGTAAAAGCACGACCTACCTAATCAGTCTTGGTTTGGACTCCTCCTTCTTCAAAAAATACCTGAGAGTTGCATGGTCAGTAAAAACAATGACTTTTGTACCAAGTAGATATGACCTAAATTTTTCAAACGCAAACACCACTGCAAAAAGTTCCTTTTCAGTTGTATGTTAATTACATTGTGTCCAACATGCAAGAAGCATAGACGATAACATGCAAATTCTTCCTAATTCTTTGCCCAAGCACAACTCCTACCACATAGTTACTTACATCACACATTATCTCAAAAGTTTCATCCCAATTTGGTGGTTAGATGATAGGATCAAATGTGACACGTCTTTTTAGCTCATCATGGGCATTTTTACATGCTTGATCAAACACAAAATCCACTTTTTTGGCTAATAGTTTGCACAAAGGTGTTGTAATCTTCAAGAAATCTTTGATAAAGGGTTGATAGAAACTTGTATGGCCTAGAAAAGAATGATTTTCCCTCATGCATGAGGGGTAATGTAGTGATGAAATAACATCTCTCTTAGCTTTATCAACCTCTAATCCATGTGAAGACACAACATGTCCAAGAACTATTCCTTGTTCTACCATAAAATAACACCTATCATAGTTCAAGACAAATTTAGTTTCAATGCACCTTTTCAGGATCAAAGATAAATTTTCTAGACATTTATCAAAAGAATCACCATACACTATGAAATCATCCATAAAAACCTCTATTATTCTTTCAACATAGTTAGAAAAATACTTATCATGTATCTTTGAAAAGTTGCAGGGGCATTACAGAGACCAAAAGGCATTCTCCTATATGTATATGTACCAAATGGAGATGTAAATGTAGTCTTTTCTTGATCCTCAGGATTAATAACAATGTAATTGTATCTACTATATCCATCAAGAAAGCAATAAAAAGATTTACTTTTTAGAAGTTCAAGCATTTGATCCATGAATGGTAATGGGAAATGATCTTTACATATAGAAAGATTGAGCTTTCTGCAATCAACAGACATTCTTCATCCACTTGAGATACGAGTAGGAATGAACTCATCATTTTTGTTTTTCACCAACGTGATTCTAGTTTTTTTGGGCACCACATAGATTGGCGCAACCTATTTACTATCAATGATGGGGTAAATGACTCTTGCATTTAACAATTTCAAAATTTTAGCTTTCACTACCTCCATGATAGGCGAGTTCAACCTCCTTTGCATTTCTCTTGTTGGTTTTGTATTGTCCTCCAATAGTATATGATGCATACACATTCAAGGACTAATGCCTTTGATGTCGGCTAAAGTCCATACAATGACCGTCTTGTGATCACACAACAACTTCACTAGTTTTTCCTCTTTCATACTTGTCAAACCTTTTGCTATGATAACGGGAAGTGTATTGTTGTTGCCAATGAATACATACTTCAAATTATTGGGCAAAGGTTTTAATTCTAACTCGGGTGCTTGTAAAATAGATGGCAAAAGCTTTTCATATGAGAGTACTAAATCAATAAAGACATTACCTTAAAGAACGATTTGTAAAGCTTGTAAGGCCAATATTGATTCATGCACGTTTTGGGGAACACATACGTGCCTTTCCATATCTTCTATCTTGGTGAAATCATAGCCATAGCTCAAAGCTATGCTTAATTCGTCTTCACAATCAAAATCACAAACTTACTACACACACTTATCAATTTGGTCATAACATATGATAGAATAAACATTGCTATAAGGATATTTCATTGCATCATGAAAATTGAATTTAATTTTTTCATTTCCTACCTCCATAGACAAGGTATCCTTACCACAGTCAATCTTTATATTGGTAGTTTTCAAGAATGGTCTCTCAAATAATATAGGAGTGTTGGTTGATGAATCACAAGAATCATGTTCCATATCAAGCATGTAAAAGTCGTATGGAATAACCAAAGTATCAATCTTGACTAAGACATCCTCTATCACATCAAGTGGGTAAACAAAACTACGATCCGCAAGTTGTATTACAATGCTAGTTTTATTCAAAGGCTCAAGACTAATAGAATCATAAACATATTTGGACATAACACTAATAGATGCACCTAAATCACACAAGGCCCTTTTGAAACTAGCATTACCAATAACATATGGGATAGTAAATGCACCTAGGTCTTTTTGCTTCAAAGGCATATTCTTTTTAACAATAACATATACAACTTCACCCATTCTTACCATTTCATGACCTTTTAATTTGAAAGTTCTGTTGGTAGAACACAACTCCTTTAAAAATATGGCATACTTGGGAATTTGCTTGATAGCATCAAGTAAAGGAATGTTGAGTTCTACTTTCTTGAAAACCTCTAAAATCTCTTTTTCTTTGTCCTCTTTCTTTAACCTAGAAGAATTCATAAGAAAGGGTGGAATTGCTTTAAAATAGGAATTCATTGAGTGAGAAGTTACCTTTGGAGTGTTGGTCGATGTTTTAGTTTGTGGAGCATGAGAATGTTCCTTTTTTGTACTCAATTCAGTTTCTATCTCTTCTTCTTCCTCCATCTCAATTTCTTTCGACCTTTGCTCTTCAAGTTCTTTCCCACTTCACAACATGATCGCACTAACATTCTCTTTTCGATTTAATGCTTGGGAGGGCAATTTTCCATTCATTTATGCTTCCAATTTCCCTACACTTAAAGCTACTTACCCGATTTGCTTCTCAAAGTTGTGAATACTTTACCTTGTTTCTTGTTGAAAAGACATGATATTTTATTGCAAGGTAATAGTATTAGAAGCCAAAGTTTTCATTATCTCACGAAGATCATCATTAGATACGATCCTATAATATTAGAGATTATGAATAGAGGGGGTTATCTTGCTTGATAATTCTGTTGGGGCTGAAATTCATGGGGATAGAACTATCAGCCTTAATTGCCTTGTTAGGATGGGTTGTTGTAACATAAGTTAAGATGATCTCTCCATTTGGGATTGTATGTGTTGGAAAAGGGATCATATTTACGCTAAGGTTGTCCATTGAATGCTCCATCAACTGTATTAGCTTGTTCAATGTAATCTTCTTACATTATTGGGCACATATCCGAAGCATGTCTTTGTAAGAAGCATATGCTACAAACTTTTACCTGCTGTATATTTCCACAAGCCAAAGAACGCACAAGAGAAGTAAGATCATTAACTTTACTTTTAAGGTTAGAAATACTTACCTTATTTACTTATTTGTTGGAGAAGTCTCCACGAGTGCCAAACTATTTTGAGTTGGCTACCATGTTTGAGATCAATTGGCGTGCAGTCTCGGGTGTCTTATCCACCAATACGCCTCCATTTATAGCATCAATGATGCTACGTTTAGTAGGCATCGATCCTTCATAGAAATATTGAATGAGCAACTGATCAGGTATTTAATGATGAGGGCATTGAATACACAGTTGCTCAAATCTTTTCCAATATTCAAAAAGTATCTCTCTATGAGATTGTCAAATCCCACATATTTCTTTCCTTATGTTGGCAACTCGAGATGCTGGAAAATACTTTCAAAAAAGATCTTCTTTATACCATTTCAAGTTCCAATTGAACCTAGGAGAATCGAGAAAAGCCATACCTTTGCTGCCCCTTTTAAAGAGAAAGGAAAAGCTTTCAACTTAACCTATTCTTCATCAACTCCATTCGGTTTCATGCCAACACAAACCATATGGAACTCCTTGAGATGAGTATGAGGATTTTCTCCTGCAAGACCATTAAATGTTGGTAGTAAATGCATAAAACCAAATTTAAGCTCAAAGTTTATATTTTTGTCAATGTTTATGCACAGTGGGTGATTTTCCACATTAGAAGCAGCAAGCTCCTTGAGTGTTTGTTGTCATGTAATAGCCATAGTGTTGAGGTGAGCTTCCTTGCATAACCTGCGTAAAGTTTTTTCTATTTCGAGATCCAACTTAAAAACCTAAAACAATGGAATTGTATGAAAACTCAAAAGAAACTAACCCCACAAGAGATCGAAAACAATACAAATTATATGAAAATCTTACGCTAGAAAACTAAAACGACTTAAAAACCTTAGAAAACAGTGGAATTTGGCCTCAATAGGGTGGGGCTAGTTGTATATTACTAGTCTTGTTTAGAATGTCATTTTCCTTTAGGAAAAGAAATGAAGAAACCTAATTCCACAAACAATTCTGTTTTGAACAATACTGCTACCGCAAATGAACAGTATCGCCACAAGTAAAAATTTTGTTTTTTTTCAAAAATATAAATAAAAATCACAGCAACTAAAAATAATAGTACAAGCACAAGAATCATCTAAAATTACATCCCTAAAATTACGTTCCCGACAACAGCGCCAAAATTTATTGCAATGTCGTGGTCACACAAATTAATTACCCTAACTTAAAACACACAAGATAGTATAAAGTAACCAAGGGGTCGATCCCATGAAGAAGATTTTGTTCAGATTTCTTATGTTATACATTATGCAATTTAGGGGGGGTTTTGATTTGTGATGATCTAAAATATAAAAGAAATTAAAATAACAAACAAAATCAATTAAAATCAAAATTTATCAAGAAAAAAAATCTTGGTCACAAACACACATTCACCAACAAAAATTAGAATTGATCCTTGAAATAAAATTACAATTTATATTCTGAATTTTTATCTTTCCTTAATATTGGTTAATTAACGGATCCACCGAAAATACAAATATTTCTTATATGATGACCTGAGGAACTTGCCATTTCTACACACTTCTGTATTGTAGAAATAAAAGGAAGGAAGAGAGGATTTTATAGATGAGAAATTAGAAAGGCAATCATACCTCCTATATGTAAGCCAGCTGGAGTCTCACACACTCTTTCTCTCTCTTTATTTATTTACTTAAAAAAAAAGTATGTGTATGTATAGGTAGTAATTGTGACTCACATGTTCCCTTGGTTTTACATCCAAGAACGGCTTAAACGCCCTCTATGGGTCGATGATAGGCTTTCTATCCAGTTTTCTTAAAAATTGGCAAACAGGGTCTTTTTTAGTCAGATTTCCAAGACTAAGTCAATCATGTTCTTTATGAAATAGTGACTATAAATTATGAATTGCACGATGCACATCTCTACTAAGATGCATCTCAAGAGTCAATAGAAGATTATCTAAAGACTCCTTACTCAGACCATCCTTAATGAATTGTATTTTATCTTTACGGTTTATAGATACCATTCCTAAAGAATGACATTGTGTATTACAAGTCCATCTAGCACATTGATGATAGACTTTCAGTTGTTTTGCACGACATTTCTTTGCAAAAGTGCTTTTACCTGTTCCAGGCATGTATGAAATGAAGGAGTTAAGAGGACTCACCTGATAATCGAACCTTTGCTTTTATCAACCAGTGAATATCTCCAGGAATTCCATGATTCATTAACAATCTCAATCTTACACATCTAGCATGGTAAATTTTTGTAATCGCATTATGAGGCAGAGTAGGAAAATACTTTTTAAATTTTTCAAGATTAGTGTCCATTTTCAACTGAGAATTGGAAAAGAGATTCAAAGAATTGCACAAATATATACACAGATATCAGTTATTGTGGAAAACTAAAAGAACCGACTTAAGTCACGGAGTACTGTTATCATCCATTTGATCAGGGTGAGAGAAACTAGCAAAAATCACTCAAAAAGAAATGTGAAAAAAATCAATCTTTATATACAAGATCACCCAATTCAGTAGAGTCATGTTCAACTGAAAAATCATCAAAGTAAACTTTCAAACGATGTCCATTTACCTTGAAAACATTGTCATTCTTTAGATTCTCAATGTCGTAGGCCCTATATGGATACACATGTTTCACAATAAAATGACCGCTCCATCTTAATCTTAATTTTCCAGGAAATAAATGCAATCGAGAATTATAAAACAAGACTTTTTTACCAACATTGAATGTTTTTCTCAGTATTTTCTTGTCATGAAACTCTTTAATTCATGCTTTATGAATTCTTGAATTTTCATATGCATCATTTCTTATTTCCTCAAGCTCATTTATTTGTAATTTTCACAGTTGACTAGCATCATCCAGATTTGAATTAAAAGTTTTAATAGCCCAATAAGCTTTATGTTCAAGTTTCACAAGCAAGTGACAAGGTTTTCCATAGACTAGTCTGTAAGGTGACATACCTAATGATGTTTTATAAGCAGTTCGATAAACCCAAAATGCATCATTAAGTCTTAAAGACCAGTCTTTCCTATTAGGGTTCACTATTTTCTCTAAAATATATTTGATCTCCCTATTAGCAAGCTCTACTTGTCCACTTATTTGAGGGTGATAAGGGATGGCAACTTTGTGATTCTATATTTTTCATTAAAGACTCAAATTCCTTGTTGTAGAAATGTGTTCCACCATAACTTATTATGACTTGAAGGATTTCAAATCAACTCAAAATATTTTCTTTTAAAAACTTTATCACTATTTTGTGATCATTGTTTCAACTTGGAATTGCCTCTATCCATTTTGAAACATAATCTACTACGACTAATATGTATAAGAAACCAAATGATGGAGGGAATAGACCCATGAAATCTATACCCTAGCAGTCAAAGATCTCCATGACAATAATAGGATTTAAAGGCATCATGTGACGTTTTGAAATCGATCCCAACTTTTGATAATTTTTACAAGACTTACAGAATGCATATAAGTCTTTGAATATTATGGGCCAATAAAATCCACTTTGTAAGATTTTTGCAGTTGTCTTTCTTGACGAGAAATGGCCCCCACATGCCTTAGAATGATAAAATTTAATAACATTACTTACCTTATTGTCAGGAATGTGTCTTTAAAATATTCGATCAGGACAATATTTGAATAAATAAGGGTCATCCCAATAAAAGTTCTTCACTTTGTTCAAGAACTTTTTTTTTATCTTAAGTACTTCAATGAGCTGGCAATTGTCCTGAAACAAGAAAATTGACAATATTAGCAAACCAAGGCATTGTAGAGATAAAAGGTAAAGATTCATTGAGAAAGTAGTTATCGATTGCTGTGATGTCAGTTTTCGAATCTATTATCAATATTGATAAGTGATCTGCGACAACATTTTCGCTGCCTTTCTTGTCTTTGATTACGATATCAAATTCTTAGAGTAAAAAAATCCACCACACCAATCTAGCCTTAAAATCTTTCTTAGAAAAAAGATATTTCAATGCTGCATGATCACTAAAAACAACAACAAGTGAGCCAACAAGATAAGACCTGAATTTTTCACATGCAAATGCTACTGCAAGTAATTCTTTTTCAGTGGTGGTATAATTCATTTGAGCACTATTTAAAGTTTTACTTGCATAGTAAATTACATAAGGTTTCTTATCTTTTCTTTATCCCAAAACAGCACCTACGACATAATCAATAGCATCACACATTATTTCAAAAGGTAATGACCAATTGGGAGGGTAAATGATAGGAGTACAAGTAAGCAAGTTTTTAAGTTTAATAAAGGCTTCTTCACAATGTTCAGTCCATTCAAAAATAGTATCCTTTGTTAAAAGGTTACTTAAAGGCTTAGATATTACACTAAAATCTTTTATGAATCTTTTATAAAAACCAACATGTCCTAGGAATGATCTAACATCTTTAATAGATTTTGGTGTTGGCAAGTTTGCAATTAACTCGATTTTAGATTTGTCAACCTCAATTCCTTTTTATGAAACAATGTGACCAAGTACAATGCCATTTGTAACCATAAAATGATATTTTTCCCAATTCAGCATAAGATTCTTCTCTTCACACCTGGTCAAAACCTTTTTTAAGTTAGTCAAATAATCATCAAATGAATTGCCAAAAACAGAAAAATCATCCATAAAAATCTCAAAAAAATGTTTAACCATAACACTAAATATACTAAGCATACATCTTTGAAATGTGGATGGTGCATTACATAATCCAAAAGGCATCTTTCGATATGCAAAAGTACCAAATGAACATGTGAAAGTAGTCTTCTCTTGATCTTCTGATGCAATTTCAATTTGGTTGTAACCCAAATAGCCATCTAGGAAACAATAAAATTCATGACCTACAACTCTTTCTAGGATTTAATCCATGAAAGGTAAAGGAAAATGATCTTTTCTAGTCATTGAATTAAGTTTCCTATAGTTAATGCACATGCGCCAACTAGTAACAGTTCTAGTGGTAATTAACTCATTGTTCTCATTTGTTATCACAATGACTCTAGGCTTCTTAGGTACAACTTGGGTAGGACTTATCCATTTGCTGTCAGAAATAGGATAAATGATTTCATTATCTAGAAGTTTAATGACTTCATTTTTGACTACTTTCATATTAGAATTTAGCCTTCGTTGCATTTCTATAGAGGGTTTAACATTTTTCTTTAAATAAATTTTGTGTATAAATCAAAGGACTAATTCCTTTTATATCAGCTATGGTCCATCTTAATGTATTTTTGTGCATTTTCAAAGTTTGTAATAACTTACCTTCTTGATGTGCATTAAGTTTGGAAGAGATTATTACCGGAAAAGTTTGTATAAATCAAAGATCCTGGTTGTCCTACAATTTCTTGCTTTATTGGAGAGCATAAAATTAAAAGAGCCTTACTTGATCTCGGTGCTAGTGTCAATTTACTTCCATATTCAGTTTTTCAGAGTCTCAATCTAGATGAGTTAAAACCAACTTTGAAGATCTGTAAAAGTGCCTAGAGGAATAATTGAAGATATGTTAGTACAAGTTGATAAATTCATTTATCCCATGGATTTTGTTGTCTTGGACACGCAACCTGTTGAAGTATGTAATTCATTTCCTGTTATTTTAGGGCGTTCATTTCTTGCAACCTCTAATGCATTGATTAATTGTAGGAATTGACTAATGAAGCTATCATTCGAAAACATGACATTGGAGATGAATATTTTCAACATTTGCAAGCAACTTGGAAATGATAATGATTTACAAGAAGTAGATCATATTGATGAATTAGTTTATGATCAACTTGAATCTACTTTAAGTAAAAATGAGTTGGATGAATCGGAAGATTTACAAATGATTTATTTTGAGGAAGAAATCATGGATGAAAAACACACCGAAAATGTTGATATGAATCTTTTATCAAAAGTGACAACAAATTCAACATTTGACATCACACCAATCGATGATTAGTTTCTTAACAAATCCTTACTTTCTCTTAGTCCAATGCCTTGGTAAGATAAAAATATTAATTTTCTTGCTTTAGGAGATTTGTCAGCTAATTGGAGTACTCAAGACAAAGAAAAGTTTTTGAACGAAGTGAATAATTTTTATTATGATGACCCTAACTTATTCAAATATTGTCTTGATCAAATATCTCAAAAATTCATTCCCGACAATAAGGTAAGTAGTGTTATTAAACTTTTCATTCTGAAGCATGTGGAAGTTATTTCTCGTTAAAAAAAATAGCTGAAAAAATCTTTCAAAATGGATTTTATTGGCCCACCATGTTTAAGGACATGCATGCATTCTGCAAAACTTGTAAAAATTGTCAAAAAGTTGATACTAGTCAAAAGGTTTTGTTTTATAATTCTCAACTCTATGCATTCCCTAGAGAGCTAAGACTAAGATGGAGCAATCCTTATGGGGCCTGTGATATTGAGAATTTAATGAATGACAATGATTTTAAGGAAAATAGACATCGTGTGAAAGCTTACTTTGATAATTTTCCTAGTGAAAATGAATCAACTGGTTGGAATGATCTTGTAGATAAAAGTTGATTATTTTGTTTTTTTCACATTATTTTTGTGCTTCTTTTTTAGTGATTTTTTTTGCTAGTTTCTCTCACCCTGGTCAAATGGCAGACAACGGTACTCCGTAACTTAAGTTGGTTCTTTCAGTTTCCCATAATAACTGATATCTGTGTATATATTTGTGCAATTCTTTAAGTCTGTCTTCCAATTCTCATTTGAAAATGGACACTAATCTTGAAAGATTGAAAAAATATTTTCCCGCTTTGTCTCAGAATACAATTACAAAACTTTACCGTGCTAGAAGTGCAAGATTGAGATTGTTAATGAATGATGGAATTCCTGAAGATATTCGCTGGTTGATTGAAGCAAAGGTCCAATTATCAGGTGAGTTGACACGACGAAAAGATTGATATCTTCTCCCAAGTGCAAGAGTGTCAAAGTAATAAATAACCCGGCAAGACCGGGGTCGAATCACAGGGAGGTTATTATACAAATTATAAAAATGATGATAATAATAGTACTAATAATACTAGTAGTAATAATACTAATAATAATAAAAAAATAAAAATAAAAATAATAAAGAAGAAGAAGATGATGAGAACTTTGAGATGAAATATTAAAGTAAGGATTAAACAATGATAATAACAAATGTTAAGGATAGAGATTCCACTAATGGTATGTCAAACAAGTATAATATAAACTCTTATTATTCAATTGGAAACCACACATAAATGAGGTTCCAATCAGATTATAAATTGTTAACATGATTATATTAGTCATCTTATTCGATTAATGCTAATACTTGTAAATCTCGTCAAGTATTCATGATTATAACTTATGTTAACAACAAATCAAGTTCCTTTCATAGCTCAGGTGTCGGTTATACCATACAGTATAGGCTATGAAAGTGTCAAGCATTTGTTGTACCAAGTGTTATACAACATAAATCAAGATTAATCATTTAACAAGCAAAGTATTAAAAAGTGAACAATATAACAAATATAAACATGTTAGTATTAAACATGAAAGTCCATATTAAGTTTATACCATACTTATTCTTACACCATTAGTGTAACCTTTTCACCTTGACATAATTAACTTAGCTAGACATAATG
>SRLM01000131.1:52446-134168 GCA_015708895.1 Populus ilicifolia
ATTATTATTATTATTATTATTTTTAAACTAGTATGAAATATTTTTGCTATTCCAAGTACAAAGGAACAGGAATGACAACCTTCCCAGCCTCGTGGTACTAAAATCCACCTATTTAATAAATACCTGAATGAATGCGACTACAATCCATTGTCCACCCACCCGCGCAATAACACTAGTAATAATTAGGAAGAACCTCGATTTAGCGATAGATGTACATATTTGTTTTCAATTAAGTCCTAAATCTATAAAGTTTGTCTGTTAGGTCCCGGACATTTTTTTTTAAATCTTCAATCAAGTGTCTTTGTTACCAGTAATCAATATGTTTTTCAATTTGTTTTTAATAAATTGATGCTATTTTAGTGGATAAACAAGCACGATAGCTCGGAAATGTTAATATTGATTAACTTTTCTATCAAATCAACATGGTTTTAGGATATAAAATCTGCAAATTAGACTTAGACTACTAGTGAAAATCAAATTGATAAAAAGAACACAAATTAGTTTGGGACCTAATTGATAAATTTTATAGATTTGAGAAGTAATTGAGAATGAGCAAATAAGTTTGTGACTAAATCGAGGTCATCTCTAATAATCCACCATGTCATCCTCATGACCCTTTTTTCTGCAACGAATACTATTTTTCCTCGTGTCACGGCGAGGATCAGAGGCACCCCTTCTGTCCCTTCTACTCTCTCCACTTCCCCTTCACCTAAAAATAAACCCTCCGAAATATCTAGGTGGTGGCCAAGTAGTAAGGACTTGGGATCAAGGGGTTTGCTTCCTCTGTGGTCTCAGGTTCGAGTCCTTGGTTGCTCATATGATGACCACTGGAGGCTTACATGGTCGTTAACTTCAGGACCCGTGGAATTAGTCGTGGTGTGCAAAAGCGGACCCGGACTAATAAAAAAAAAAAAAAANTAGCCGTGGTGTGGAAAAGCTGGCCCGGACTAATAAAAAAAAAAATAAAAAATAAACCCTCCGAAACTCCACTCCTTGCCGGGACCTTAATTACTCCTCTCTGAGCTTCTCTGATAAAACTCAAAAGCAAAAAGGATAATGAAGAGATTGAAGAGTTACTACATGCACTTACGCCACCACCAAAACACGGAAAGAAAATGGATCTTTCCATTAGCGATTGGCTCTCTAGTTTCTCTCTTCCTTCTCTTCCTTACAACAGTTACTACCACTGACGGCATCTCTGTGTTCCCTTTCTACCGTTCTTTCTCTTCTCTCAGCTCTAAATTTGTTGAAACAAAAATCCACCCACTACCCATTTCGAATCTTCCTCCACCTCCTCGATTTGCCTACGTAATCTCTGGTTCCGCTGGTGATGCCAACATGTTGAAGAGGACTTTACAAGCTCTTTACCATCCCAACAACCAATATGTTGTTCATTTGGACAGAGAATCCTCGACTCAGGAGAGATTAGATCTAAGCAATTTTGTTAAGCACCATCCTGTTTTTCTCAGGTTCGGCAATGTAAGAATGATCAGTAAAGCTAATCTTGTTACTTATAGAGGACCCACTATGGTTGCTAATACATTACATGCTGCTGCTATCTTGTTGAGAGAAGGTGGAGCTTGGGATTGGTTTATTAATCTTAGTGCATCTGATTATCCACTTGTTACACAGGATGGTAAGCTTAGAGGCTCTAATTTTCTTTTTTTAGGTGGGATTTTTTTCTTTTTCAAGTTTGGATGATTTTGATGTTGGTTTTTGTTTTTCTTGGTAGATCTGTTGCATACATTTTCATATCTGCCACGGGATCTTAATTTTATTGATCATACAAGTGACATTGGATGGAAAGAGTTAGTATAGCTTCATTCTTGTTGTTTTTGTGATTTTTCAGTCATGGGGATTATTAATTGGTTTTTGATGATTCTTTATAGGTTTCAAAGGGCGAAGCCAATAATTATAGATCCCGGGTTGTATATGACAAAGAAAGCTGAGGTTTTTTGGATTACACAGAGGAGGAGTGTCCCAACAGCATTTAAATTATTTACAGGTACATAATTTCTTAATCTTGAATTTAAAGTATGTCACTTTCTACCTACTTTGTTAAATTTCCTCTCTTGGATTCTTTAGATGTGGCAAGTGCAAGTTCCATGGTTGATCTTTGTCTTCAGCACATGATTCAAGATTTCCCTTTTCTTTTACTGCTTTTTCCACCAGTATTTGGAACGATTTAGTTAGAAACATTGTCTTGTATGATTAGAACACTCCTAAGAACGAACATGTTCTAAATGCTAGGATTTGACATGCCATTCCTTGCTAATGGATCAATAACTGTAAAAAGATGACCTGCTTGCGATCAGCTTTATATCAAAATTGACATAACTAGAAATTCTTCAATACACCCCTTGTTCAATAACAAGAAGCCCACAGGCACAGGGTATATACATGTCATGAACTCTGATAGCAATTGTGCCTCTTCTTCCTAGCTCTTTCATTTATAGATTCTGATATAATTTTGTAGCCTTGGTTTATGTGGTATTGATAGTTGTATTACTGGAAGAGAGGTCAAGAAGATACTATCTGTTCAGCCTTCTTGGTGTTGTAGTTACGGATAGTTGTGAAGTGTTCTAATACCTGTTGGCTTAATTTTTGTGTAGTCAGGTTAAAGATATCTAAATCAGGATCCATGAGGAGGATCCTGGATTTATTGAACCCTCCAGCAAAATCCCTGGTTTTTGGATTTCTGTTATCCTGAAATTATTCTTTGGATTCTGTTAAAATTTAGCTGCATTTGAAATCAGTTTGCTGGTTGGAACTTGAGATGGAACATGGGCTGCCTGATCAGTAATTTGTGTTTTTTTTCTTTGGGATTTCCTTGGACCCAAAGCATGTCGATTGAAATGTTTTCCAAAAAGTGTTCATATTTTATCTAAGCGGTATAGAGATCTGACCTAGAGTCAGCTTCTGTTGCTCAAGACAATTTAGTTAGTAGCTGGAGGAGCTTTTGCTTGACCAGCTGTGCCTATTCTAATTTTTTTAGCTGGATCAGCTTCTGGTTTTACAGGCATAGGCTTCTAGGGATCTTTCTATTTTTAAGCACGGAGGGAAACAGGGGTGTGGATATAAAGATGCTATTTATTGATGGAGTAAGGGAAGAGAAGGGTAAGCATAGGCATTTAGAAAGATTGACTACTCTTCTTTAGGTTAGGCCATCTTCTGCTATCTATATTATAGAACGCAAGCTAGGAAGACCTGGAATGTTTTGATATTACTAATTTTCAACTGGTATTTCATGGCACAAAGAAATAATGATACTGCATCTGTTGTGCCTTAGCAAATGGAAGCACTTGTAGCGAGCCAAGGTCAAGTAGTTGCAAAACAATATGTAGTTGTCTTTTAAATGTTTGTTTTACATGAGTGAGAGCACAAGTTGCAGTCTTAAGTGCAGTATTTTATTTATTTATTATCATGGTAATAGAACAGCTCTCTTCTTCATCTTGTGTATTATTCTGATAGCCTACAGGAGTACTGCTGAGATCTTTTTTCCCTTTGTCAGAAGAAGGGAATAATATGTGGAAATATAGACCACAGGGTTGTACACTATGACGACGACACCAGTTTAGTTGTACGATGTTGGACCATGCCCTAATACCAAACAGAACCTATCTATTGTTGACCCTGAGTTATGTAACACACTACATTCAATATTTGATGCACAGCAAACCGTTGTTTGATTGCTTCGGACTCCAGAGCGTGCAAGTATTTTTCATCTAGCGTCTGTCTTCTATATCACAACTGAATTGCTCGTGTGATGGTTTAAGTTTGCACATGATTCCCTTTATTGAATTTAAAGTCAGCATGATAGTAATTGCTTAGATGGGCCCCGTTATAATTGAGTTTCTGCTTTCTGCTTTAGGTTCTGCCTGGATGGCACTATCCCGACCTTTTATTGATTACACCATATGGGGATGGGATAATATACCTCGAACTGTACTCATGTACTATGCCAACTTTATATCTTCCCCAGAAGGTTACTTCCACACCGTCATTTGCAATTCTCCACAATTTCTCAATACCACTGTGAATAGCGATCTGCATTTCATATCTTGGGACAACCCACCTAAGCAGCATCCACACCACCTCAACCTTGCTGACATGCAAAGGATGATTGAGAGCAATGCTCCATTTGCTAGAAAGTTCCCCCATGAAGATCCGGTGCTTGACAAAATTGATTCTGAGCTCTTGTCTCGTGGTCCAGGCATGTTTACTCCTGGTGGTTGGTGCATAGGCAGTAGGGAGAATGGAACTGATCCATGCTCTGTTATTGGTAATACAACTGTCCTGAGACCTGGCCCTGGAGCTAAAAGGTTGCAGTCATTGATCAGCTCTCTGCTATCAAATGAAAGTTTCCAACCAAGACAGTGCAAGTAACGTATATGTAAAGCAAAGATATATTTGTGATACCATGGGGAGAGCGGAGACTCTGATCCAGGTAATATGTATTGCCTCTAGCAGGATGAAAGAAATGCGGAGGTATACTCAGTCTCTCTTATAGACTGATATTGGCATAATGAATTGTGTGGAGGATATATCAATTATAGAGCTGGAATTTCTTTAACACAGTAGTATTATGTATAGATGACGACTCATCCTTGTGACTAGGCAGCCCAATTTTCTTGTTTTTATCCTTTCTTAACATCTGTATTTTCCATGATTGAATCACTCATTATCTTTATATCTTGTGCCGGATTGATGATGAGATCGAAGCACATATGTCAAAACTAATGTTAGAAAAGAGGAGGGAGAATTCCATGGAATTTTACTGTATGATTCCTCGTATCGAACTGCTTTACGTGTAGCAGCTATAACTCGGTGCCCATAGGGAAAGAAAACTCTTGAAATCATTTATTGCCTTCTTCACTGATTCATTTTCAGCAATGTCTAGGCGTTTTTTTTATTAAATGTTTATTCAAATTAATGCAATAAAAAGTGACCGTTTGAGTGGTTAGTTTCAAAAGTTGTGTGCAAGGCATGTGAGACGAAAGATCATGGGTGTTGTTAGCGAAAATGAATATATTACCATTATTTTTTTATGTATTGCATGGTTTTGGTATTTTTAATATCATTTTTAATACATTTGATTTTTAAAATGCTAAATTTTTTTTTTGGATTCAAGAAACCCCCCTTTTTTTTTTTTCCTGGAAAGCATTTTGTGGGTACAGATAAATTAGTAAAATTCAGGTTATCTCATGTTTTTATAAAAGATACAGGTTTTACCTCGAATTTGAAATTTGCTATGTAGATTTCAGCTATTTGCTATCACATTATGCCTTTTAGAGACTTTTAACACATTTTATTTTTAAAATGCTAAATCATTAATTAATTTTATTATGCCTTTTAAAGACTTTTAACACATTTTATTTTTAAAATGCTAAATCATTAATTAATTTTATTGAGTAGATATTAATGTTGTTTCTTTTTTAAAAAAAATACCAAGATACAAACAAAAATTATAAGAAAATCCAGAAATAAAAATATTTGGACATAGGGACGGAGAGTCCAAAAAAGAAAAAAAAGAAAATTAAGGGACCAAAGATTTTTTAATTGCTTGGGTACCAAGCAATTTGAAGGGAAAGGATAAGTTTGTTTTGCCTGTAAATGTATGATTGAGCCAAAAAAAAAAAAAGAAGAAGAAAAGAGAGAATTTTGAGAGAAATTAGATAGAAAAAGACACACTTTTTCCTGTAAAAAATAAAATAATAAAGATATTCACCTAAAGAAAAAACCCTAAAAAAAGGTGACTCGTCTATATGCTCACAGTTTAGATGTTTCCACTTTTAAAAATAAATATAAAAGATAGAGCCTCCTCTATCAACACATGACCTCTCATAGAAATTAGAAAATCAATCTCCTTTATCAATTAGTTTCTTATCTTTCTCCACCAGTGACTTGAGCCACGATTCATCACTCTTCTAAAGTAACAAAACCATTTCCCAGAAGCTCTATTTTTAATGTTGAAATCAATAGCCATCATCACTATAAGTGGCACCATCACTGGCTAACCCCGCTTCCAAAACCATCAATTAGCTATTAAAGCATTAACCCTTTTAACCTATAGCTTCCTTCTCTCAACCAATATAGCCTCTTTTCCACCCACCAAACGCCATGAGATCCAGCCACTATTAGCAAAACCAACTTGAGTTTTTGTTTTTAAAAAAGAAAAAGACCATTATGGCCTTCATCCTTCCCCCCCTCCATTGCTAATGATGACAATGACAACACCAGAACTCATCGACAGCCTATGACCCTTAAGCTCCTTCATCAAACCCACTTCTCTCCCAATAGCCCATAACTATCATGAGCTACACCACGCATCTGTCATCAACTATCCAAACCACCTATCCATGATAGAGCTATAATAGTCCTCTTCCTCTTTTCTAGCACATACACAAAACTTATTAAGCTTATGACCTCAACTTCCCTCTAACTAACAATGAATCGAGAGGAAGAAGAAAATAAAGTTGATTGTGTTGTGTATTTTTATGCTTTTACAGGTCATAGTAAGAGTCACCCTCGATACAGTGAGTAAAAAGATAGGAACCTCTCTAAATCCACCCATTCTTTTGGTTTTGCCTATCGTGTCACTATGTGGAGACCACACACCATCATTGTTCCTATGTTTCCAGCCTTAATTTTAACAATCCATGGTTAGTTTCACTAATATTTCAACAATCTTAGTTAATTTGGAAGCTAGAAGTCTATGGTTGATGTTATAATTTATTTTTGAGTTTTTTTTAAAATTTATTTTAAAAAATAAATAATAAATAAAATAAAAAAATTGATGATTTAACAAAAACAGGTTGAGAAGGATTTTAAATATAACAAAAGATTAAGCTATAATTCTGAATGAATTTAAAGCTTAATTGTGTTCTATTGTACTCAAAAGTGGAGAGACAATGCAGGTTTAAAGTTAAATTAAAATATTATTGGATAAATCTATATAAAAATTATGCCTAGAGATATAATTAGATTTTTAATAAACCAATTTGATTTAATCATAGGTCAAATTAAAAGTTTCATTATGTTTAAGAATTAATTTGAGTCAAATTACATGATTTAATTCAATTTAAGGATTTAATTATACTTTAAATAAATTAATTTTATTAGGGACTTGATTGTTGAAAAATTTAGTTTAGGAGTCTAATTTGAACTTAATTAAGAAGATTAAAAATTCAGGGGACCAAAATTAATTTTTATCAAGCTAATTGATTGAAATCAGGGATAAAATTACAAGAAAATCAAAGTTTTGAGTCAATTAGAGGCTAAATTGAAGAAATTAGTTGCTAATGACTTAAAAAAAAGACGTCAAACTCTAGGGACTTGATTGAAATCAATGGTAAATTGAAGAAAATTAAAAGTTTAATGGTTGATTGAGGGCCAATTTGTATAAATCCAAGAACAAAGATTACGATGAAAAATACACTAAAATTTAAGGCTAATGTTACAAGGGTAAAATTATATAAAATTGAAAGTTATAGGCTAATCTGGGGTGCAATTAAAAGAATGAAAAGCAGAAAGTGACATGACCAAACGATTGATGTCTTCCTCCAAGTGCAGAAGTGTCGAAATAATATATAACTCAGCTAGATCGCGGTCAAACCATAAGGAGGTTAACTATATAAATTATAACTAACTAACTAACTAACTAACTAACTAACTAACTAACAAGAACAATTAGAAGAAGAAGAGAAACATAAATAAGATATAAGTTAATTAAGTAAAGGAAAGGAAATGAAAAGCATAAACAAGAGATTAATGAAAGCAAAACTTAAGCATTACAAGAATATAAAGATAAAGAGCAAGAACATGATCTTGATTTGAAAACCAAGATGCCTAAATACATGAAAAATGTCTCATTTTATAAGCTAAAATTTAGAACTATTGATTTGATGACTAATTGTTGAATGGGTGACCAACTCTTGAGTTGGTGACAATCCTTATTTTTTTTATTTGAATAAAAATGTTATTGTTAACATTCGAATTCAAACAGACTTGAAGCATAAAAGTTCTAGGAAACTGTCCTAACTTTTCAAAAAAAAAAAATTAAGGTCATTTGGACTTATAAAACTCAAGATATGGGTTGAACATTGACTAGTTTCTAGGCTGCAGGATAGATTTAGACTTTTTTATTGTTATTAAGAGGCCTTTTGTTTCTGTGGCTGTAGCAGTGTTTCGAGCAAAACACAACTCCTGTGTGTTTAGTAAAGAAAGAAAAGGATTTACTATTCATAAACCTTATATTTTAATGCGTTTGTAACACAAGGTTGATTGAAGCAGCTTGGGACTGCTTTTGTTGCAGCTATGTTACAACATAATAAACAATGGTGTGCCTTATAGAAATAGAGGAAGGATTCAACCAGCTCTTCCCCTTCCCTTCTCATTTTTCTTCCTTTTCTCCTTTTATTTCTTCTGCACCATGTAACGTGGATAGTGGAAACTTCACTATTCACGTTAAAGAATAGTGGACCAGCTCTTCCCCTTCCCCTTCTCCTTTTGCACCATGTATCATATTTAGTTAATCGGCCATCTTGATAAAACTCCTTGGGGGTCATTTTGAAACATCATTTTGAATGAAAGAAGGACATCTAATTAGTACTTAAAAATGTATTTTTATCAAGATTTTATACCATCATTTTACACTTGAAGTATCAATAACTCCTTAACTAAAGCATGTTTTATAATAACAAGTCTGATACCATAAGATACCTTTAATGTATAGTAAATGTTCATCCTAAATGCAGACATATCACATAAATAAAAGGATTGATTAATGAGTTAAAGTACTAAAATTAAAAGGACAAATAGAGGGTGAAGCCTAGAAAAGAGATGCTAGTTTAGTCCAAACTAGAACACTATTCGGTAATTGGATCGTAACTGAAGTTGTAGAATGTGGATTTAGATCTGCTTTATATGGATAAAAAGCTAAGACATAGACCTAAAACTTTTATGGAAAGGAAAGACTCAATTCTGTTATTTGAAAGTTCAAATCTTAGTAACAACATAAGAGTTCGAATTTGTATTGCAGTTTAGACACTGTTTAGTATTCAACCTATATTTTGAGTTCTAGAAGTCTAAATGACCTCAATGTTTTTTCCTGGAAAGTTGAGATAATGTCCTAGAACTATAATGTGGAAGGTTAGTTCAAATTATGATGTTATAAATGACGTTTTGTTAAGACATAAGGATTGTCACCAAGTCAAGATATAGTCACCTATTCAACAATTAGTTATGAAATCAATAGTTTTAAATTTTGGCCTATAAAAGAAGGCATTTGCCATGCATTTAGGTATCTTGGTTTCTAGATCAAAATTATGCTCTTGTTTTCTCTCTTTGTATTTTTGTAATGCTTAAGTTTTGCTTCATTAATATCTTGTTTATGCCTTTCAATTTCTTTTCGTTACTTAGTTAACTTTTGTTTTATTTATATTCTTATCTAATTTATTTATGTTTCTCTCTTTGATTATGTTTAACTAAGTTTATTATGTCAAGATGAAAAGGTTACACTAATAGTGTAAGAATAAGTATAGTGTAAACTCAATATAAACTTTAATGTTTGATACTAATATGTTTTGTGTTTGTTATCTTATTCACTCTTTAATACTTTGCTTGTCAAATGACTAATCTAGATTTATATTGTATAACACTTAGTATAACAAATGCTTGATACTTTTATAACCCATACTGTATGTATAACCAACACTTGAGTTATGAGAGGAACTTGATTTATTATTAACATAAGTTATAATCATGAATACCTGATGACATTTACAAGTATTAGTATTATTCGAATAAGATAACTAATATAATTATGTTAACAATTTATAATTTGATAGGAACCTCCTTTGTGTTGGTTTCCAATTGAATAATAAAAATTTATACTATACTTATTTGACATATTATTAATGGATCTTCTAACCTTGACATTTGTTGTTATCATTGTTTAATCCTTATGTTAATCTTCCATCTCAAAGTTCTTATCATCCTTTTCTTCTTCTTCTATTATTATTACTACTATTACCACCACCACCACCACTACTAGTATTATTATTATTGTTGTTGTTGTTATTGTATTATTGTTAATACATGTAAGCTTTTCACCTTGACATAATAAACTTAGCTAAACGTAATGAAAGAAAAAAAAAATAAACAAGATAAGAACATAAATAAGATAAAAGTTAACTAAGTAAAGGAAAGAAAATGAAAGGCATTAACAAGATATTAATGAAAGTAAAACTTAAGCATTACAAAAATCCAAAAAGAGAAAGCAAAAGAATGATCTTGATCTGGAGATCAAGGTGCCTAAACGCATGGCAAATGCCTCCTTTTATAGGCCAAAATTAGAAACTATTGATTTGATGACTAATTGATGAGTGAGTAACTAACTCTTGACTTGGTAATAATCTTTATCTTCTCTTGTCTACCTAAAATATCATTGATAACGTTAGAATTAAAACTACTTGAAAAATAAAAGTTATAGGAAAGTGTCCCAGTTTTCCAGGAAAAAAAAAATAGAGGTCATTTGGATTTCTAGAACTCCAGATATGACCCAAGCACTAAACAATACATGGGTTATAGGATAGATTCAAATTTCTTAGGCTCTATATAAAAGTTGTAGGCCTATGTCTTATCTTTCCATCTATATAAACTAGACCTAAATCTAACATCTATAGCTTCATATATGATCCAATTACCTAATAGTGTTCCGGTTTGGATTGCACCAACATCTCTTTTCTAAGTTTAGCCATTTCTTTGTCCTTTCAATTTCAATTCTTAAACTCATCAATCAATCCTTTTATTTATGTGAGAGGCCTGTATTTAAAACAAACATTTACCATAAATTATAGATATTTTATATTATTAGATATGAAATTATAAAACATGCTTTATTTAAGGAGTTATTGATACTTCAAGTGCAAAATAATGATATAAAACATTGATAAAAAAATATTTTTAAATATTAATTACACCCACAACCAGTTTATTACTAGTCCCTAGCAATTAAAGCTTTAAAATAAAAAAAACAATTTGTAAATTCTATAAAGCAAGGTATTTCCATTAATCTGTCAAGATAAACAAACTCTCATTAAATTTATATATTTGCTCAACCTCCTAAAGAAGATATTAATAAACCTTTTTTTTATGCTCAATATATCAACACATAGTTACGGGGCTTTACTTAGAAGAAAACAAAATTCTTGTTCTAATTTTTAAGGTTAACTTCCTTGAGTTGGGATTTTTTTCTTTTCTTTTTAAATATATATATACATATAACTTAAAATACAATGCATCTTTAACCCATGTAACCAACTTTTGGCTAATGACTTCCAAACCAGTTGGTCTTAGGGCATTAGGTGTTGAAACACCCCTACGAGATTGGTAACTTGGGTTGCCGATACTGATACATAGATAGTGCAATCTTTGATTTTCTTAAGCTTTCTCCTCAACCCATATAACAAATGTTGGGCCAATAGCTCCTAAGTTAGTTGACTTTAGGGTATTAGGTGTTAAAACACCCCTTTGGGCTTAATTGCTTAGGTTAGGGAGGCTACAAAACCAAATTTATCTATATTTTTATTATCATCATTTTTTTTACTCCTTTTTATTTTTTTTCCAGATTATATACTATCCTTTTTTCTTAGTTGTTACCTTTAATAAAAGAACATAAATAATGTAATGGTCCAATGTGCAACCCACAATCATATGGTAAAGTGCGTGTGTAAAAATTAAGGTTTAAGAATACACATTAAATGAGTATATGAGCAGAATTAAGTGATAATAATGTGAGAGTTTGTAAATCTGAATATTGAAGAAGTATTATAATAGACCTAGTTAAGAATGATTACTAAGATGCGTCTCAAAAGTCACTTTATTAAAAGAGCTTCTTTATTCTACCATCTTAGTAACAATAATTTTGCACATGCTTCATGAAATAGAAAACACTATTAGTTAATTTTTTATTTTCAACTACTATCCTCTCCTTCCAACCAAAATGAGACATTGTCTACAACGTCCTAAAGTAGAAAGATAGAGTATAAAAGACATCACCTGAAATAACTGTTGCGATGTCATGGTCACGTAAATTAATTACCCTAGCTTAAAACACAACACACAAGATAGTATAGAGCAAGTAAGGGGTCAATCCCACAAGGAAGATTTAGTTCAGATTTTTATGCTATATGTTATGCAATTGGGGGGTTTTGATTTGTGATGATCTAAACTATGGAAGAAATTAAACTAGCGAACAAAATCAATTGAAATTGAAATTTATCAAGAAAACAAACTTTGGTTGCAAGCACACATCCACCAACGAAAATTAAAATCGATCCTTGAAACAAAACTACAATTTATATTCTGAATTTTTATCTTTTCTTAATGTTGGTTAATTAATACATCCGCCGTATAACTAACCCTAACCAACAAACAATCACAATGTTCGCATTAATGATTTAGTTCAATGACAGCCCTAAGAACTTGATATTTGAGTGTTCTCCCGAAGTTTAATAATGTAGTTCCGCCACAATTATCAAACTTAGTTGCTTCACAAGTTCATACATCACAACTCCGGTTTTGATATAAAACTTAGCAATAAATTGTTCACAATAATAACTTAGAGTTCCGCTCTAGCAATTATCAAAACAATCATAGAAATATGTATAGAAAAACAATCATACTTATTCATACTATAAATTAAAAATAAAAGAAAGAATAAATCTCACGGTTCTTGAAATTCGAAGGTTTATTGTGTCCTTGCAACCAAGAAAAGAGCTTAGCCTTGCATAACTATTGAATAACTACTCTTACAGAATAAAGAGAGCATGATTTTGTTTTTTGGGTTTGTAGAGGAGAGAATTCGTGTTTCTTAACTTTTGGCTGCTGCCCCCCTTCTCTCCTGTCTCTCTTTCTTTTTATATGCTAAGAAACCCTAGTTCTTAATTTACAAAGTAATCCTCCCTTAAGTTGACAATTGACATTTAAGTACTTTAATGTAACCATATTATTCGATAGTGACACCCATATTAACCCAATGTTTTGTCCATGTTTTATATGTAAAATGCCTTGATATTCTTTGTTTTATGTTTTGAAGGCACTTTTGGATGAAAAATGCAAAAAGGAGTAAATTGGAGATAATTGACAGATTTGACGTTCAGTCGATGTTTTGTGTAGAGCATGAGTTCTAAAGATCAAAATGAAGTGATTCTAGTGGCACTAAAAATCTAACATCCATACCTTTCTGGAAATGTAATGCAAGAAAAATAAAAAGAGGAAGATCATGGAAATCACATCCTTCAAAGTCAAATCTCGCATTCTGCCACTGTTGACCTTTGTCTATTCAAAATTCAATATCTGGAGCTATAGAAGTCCAATTTATGCAAACTCAATTTTGTTGGATTCCTGACTCAAAGGTCAAAAAAGATGTTAGATGAGGGAGATATGATTTTTCAAAGATGACAACTGAATTCTGCCAGCTATCAGGTTTCGTGAAGAAATGAGTCCAAATTACATTTTGAAGCTTCTAAACTGTCATCCAAGTTTTTATATTAGCAATTTATCTCCTCTATCAGACCAAGTGGGTAAACAAAACTACGATCTGCAAGTTGTATTACAATGCTAGTTTTATGCAAAGGCTCAAGACTAAGAGAATCATAAACATGTTTGGGCATAACACTAATGGATGCACCTAAATCACACAAGGCCCTCTTGAAATTAGCATTACCAATAACACATGTGATAGTAAACACACCTAGGTCCTTTTGCTTCAAAGGTATATTTTTTTGAACAACAGTAGACACAATTTCACCCATACTTACCATTTCATGACCTTTCAATTTGAACGCTCTCTTGGTAGTACACAACTCCTTTAAAAATTTGGTATACTTGGGAATTTGTTTGATAGCATCAAGCAAAGGAATGTTAAGTTCTACTTTCTTGAAAACATCTAAAATCTCCTTTTCTTTTTCCTCTTTCTTTGACCTAGAAGAACTCATAGGAAAGGGTGGAATTGCTTTAAAACTAGAATTCATTGAGTGAGGAGTTACATTTGGAGTGTTGGTCGATGTTTTAGTTTGTGGAGGAGGATGATGTTACTTCGTTGTACTCAATTCAGTTTCTATCTCTTCTTCTTCCTCCATCTTAATTTGTTTTGACCTTTTCTCTTCAAGTTCTTTCACTTCTCAGCATGATTGCACTAACATTCTCTTTTGGATTCAATGCTTAGGAGGGCAATTTTCCATTCATTTGTGCCTCCAATTTCCCGACACTTGAAGCTACTTGCCCCATTTGCTTCTCCAAGTTATGAATACTTGACCTTGTTTCTTGTTAAAAAGACATGACATTTTGTTGCAAGTGATTAGTACTCAAAAGTGCATTTTCATCATAGTTTTATATCATCATTTTGCAGTTGAAGTATCAATAACTCCTTAACTAAAGCACGTTTTATAATAAGCTATCTAATAATATAAGATACCTTTAATTTGTGGTAAATGTCCATTTTAAATGCAGGCTTATCACATAAATGAAAGGATTGATTGATGACTTTAAGAACTTCAATTGCAAAGGCAAAAAGATGATCAAACTTAGAAAAGAGATGTCGGTGCAATCCAAACCGGAATACTATTCGGTAATTAGGTCATATCTGGAGCTATAAATCTCAGATTTAGGTCTACTTTATATGGATGGAAAGGTAAGACATAGGCCTACAACTTTCTTATGGAGCCCAAGATCTGAAAAGGCCATTTTGAAGTCAAAATTATAGCAACAACAAAGAAGCCCAAATCTGTACTCTAGCCTAAGCACTGTTTAGTATTTTGGCCATATCTGGAGTTCTAGAAGTCCAAATTAGCTGAATGTTTTACACAAGATAGCTAAGACAATTGCTTACAACTTTCATGTTTTCAAGTGGCTCTAATTTTGACGTTATCCATGATGTTTTGGGCAGACAAGAAAAGATAAGGATTGTCACCAAGTCAAGAGTTGGCCACCCACTTATTAATTAGTCATCAAATCAATAGTTCCCAATTTTAGCCTATAAAAGGAGGCATTTGCCATGAATTTAGGCATCTTGGTGTCCAGATCAAGATCATGCTCTTCCTTTCTCTCTTTGTATTTTTTGTAATGTTTATGCTTTACTTCCATTAATATTATGTTTATGCCTTTCATTTCCTTTCCTTTACTTAGTTAACTTTTAGGTTTTTATTTTGTTTATCTATTTTTCTTTCTTCCATTATGTCTAGCTAAGTTAATTATGTCAAGGTGAAAAGGTTACACTAATGGTGTAAGAATAAGTATGGTATAAACTTAACATGGACTTTAATGTTTAATACTAACATGTTTTATATTTGTTATCTTGTTCACTCTTTAATACTTTGCTTGTTAAATGATTAATCTTGATTTATGTTGTATAACAATTGGTACAACAAATGCTTGACACTTTCATAGCTCATAATGTATGGTATAACCGACACCTGAGTTATGAAAGGAACTTGATTTGTTGTTAACATAAGTTATAATCATGAATGCTTGACGAGATTTACAAGTATTAGCGTTAATCGAATAAGATAACTAATATAATCATGTTAATAATTTATAATTTGATTGGAACCTCCTTTATGTGCGGTTTCCAATTGAATAATAAGAGTTTATATTATACTTGTTTGACATACCATTAGTGGAATCTCTAACCTTGACATTTGTTATTATCATTGTTTAATCCTTACTTTAATATTTCATCTCAAAGTTGTCATCTTCTTCTTCTTCTTCTTTATTATTGTTGTTGTTATTATTATTATTATTATTATTATTGTTATTATTATTATCAGTATTACTACTACTAGTATTATTAGTACTATTATTATCATCATCATTATTATTATTGTTAATACTATTATTGTTGTTATTGTTTGTTATTATTATTGTTGTTGTTGTATTATTATTATTTATAATTTGTACAATAACCTCTCTGTGGTTCGACCCTGGTCTTGCCAGGTTATTTATTACTTTAACACGCCTGCACTTGGGAGAAGACATCAATCTTTTCGTCGTGTCAGCAAGGTAAAAGTATTAGAAGCCAAAGTTTTCATCATCTTATAAAGATTATCATTGGATGACGACCCCGTAACATTGGAGTTTGTGAATGGAGGGGGTTGTCTTGCTTGATAATTTTGTTGGGGTCGAAATCCATGGAGATGGAACTGTCGGCCTTGATTGCCTTGTTGGGATGGGTTGTCATAGCGTAAGTTGGGATGATATCCCCATCCAGGATTGTACGTGTTGGAAAAGGGATCGTATTTACGCTGGGACTGTCCACTGAATGCTCCATCAATTGCATGAGCTTGTTCAATGTAATCTTCTTGCATTGTTGGGCACATATCCGAAGCATGTCCTTGTAAGGAGCATATGCTACAAATTTTCACCTGGTGCACATTTCCATGAGCCAAAGAACGTACAAGAGAAGTAAATCATTAACTTTATTTTCAAGGTTAGAAATACTTACCTCATTTACTCGTTTGTTAGAAAAGTCTCCACGAGTGCCAAATTGTTTTGAGTTAGCTGCCATGTTTGAGATCAATTAGCGTGTAGCCTCAGGTGTCTTATCCACCAATATGCCTCCACTTGCAGCATCAATGATACTATGGTCAGTAGGCATCAATCCTTCATAGAAATATTGAATGAGCAGCTGATCGGGTATTTGATGATGAGGGCATTGAATGCATAGTTGCTCAAATCTTTCCCAATACTCAAAGAGTGTCTCTCCATGAGATTGTCGAATCCCACATATTTCTTTCCTTATGTTGGCAACTCGAGATGCTGGGAAATACTTCTCAAGGAAAATCTTCTTCATGGCATTCTAAGTTCCAATAGATCCTGGGAGAATAGAAAAAAGCCATGCCTTTGCTGCCCCTTTTAAAGAGAAAGGGAAATCTTTCAACTTAACTTGTTCTTCATCAACTCCTTTCGGTTTCATGCCAACACAAACCATATGGAACTCCTTGAGATGAGTATGAGGATCTTCTCCTGCAAGACCATTAAATGTTGGTAACAAATGTATAAAACCAGATTTGAGCTCAAAGTTTACATTATTGTCGATGTTTATGCATAGTGGCTGATTTTCCACGTTAGGAGCAGCAAGCTCCTTAAGTGTTTGTTGTCATGCAATAACCATGGTGTTGAGACGAGCTTCCTTTCATAACCTACATAAAGTTTTGTCTATTTCAAGATCCAACTGCACTTGACTTTGATTAGTAGAATGTGTTACTGACATAAATCATCAAGAAAACTCAAAAGACACCAACCACACAAAAGATCAAAAACAATGTAAATTGTATGAAAATCTTACGTTACAAAACTAAAACTACCTTAAAACCTTAGAAAACAGTTGAATTTGGCCTCAATAAAGTGGGGCTAGTAGTGTAGTACTAGTCTTGTTCAGAACGTCGTTTTCCTTTAGAAAAACAAAAGCCAAAACCTAATTCTACAAACAATTCTGTTTTGAACAGTACCGCCATCGCAAATAAACAGTACCACCGCAAACAAAAATTCTGTTTCTTTTTTTTCAGAAATATAAATAAAAAATAAAAGCAACTAAAAATAATGTTATAAGCACAAGAATCAACTAAAATTACTTCCCCGACAACAACGCCAAAATTTGTTGTGATGTCGTGGTCGCACAAATTAATTACCCTACCTTAAAACACAATACACAAGATAGTATAGAGCAAGCAAGGGGTCAATCCCACAAGGAAGATTTAGTTTAGATTTTTATGCTATACGTTATGCAATTGGGGGGTTTTAATTTGTGATGATTTAAACTATGAAAGAAATTAAACTAGCGAACAAAATCAATTGAAATCAAAATTTATCAAGAAAACAAACCTTGGTTGCAAGCACACATCCACCAATGAAAATTAGAACCAATCCTTGAAACAAAACTACAATTTATATTCTGAATTTTTATCTTTTCTTAATGTTGGTTAATTAACGCATCCGTCGTATAACTAACCCTAACCAACCAACAAACAATCACAATGTCTGCATTAATGATTTAGTTCAATGGCAGCCCTAAGAACTAGATATTTGAGTGTTCTCCCTAAGTTTAATAATGTAGTTCCTCCACAATTATCAAGGTTGCTTCACAAGTTCATACATCATAACTCCGGTTTTGATATGAAACTTAGCAATAAATTGTTCACAATAATAACTTAGAGTTCCGCTCTAGCAATTATCCACAACAATCATATAAAACATGCATAGAAAAACAATCATACTCATTCATACTATAAACTAAAAATAAAAGAAAGAATTAATCTCAGGGTTCTTGAAATCCGAAGAACTTGATTACCTCCTAAAAATGTAGTTATTGACACACCTCCCATTAACCCAAGACTACCTCCCTTATACATGAAATAAATCTGTTTCTCAGCTCACTAATTAGTACTTAAAAGTGCATTTTTATCAAGGTTTTATATGATCATTTTGTACTTGAAGTATCAATAACTCCTTAACTAAAACATGTTTTATAATACAATATCTAATAATATAAGATACCTTTATTTTATGGTAAATGTTCATTTTAAACACAAGCCTATCACATAAATGAAAGGATTGATTGATGAATTTATAAACTGAAATTAAAAGGACAAAGAGATAACCAAACTTAGAAAAGAGGTGCCGGTGTAGTCCGAACAGGTACACTGTTCTGTAATTGGGTCATATCAGGAGCTGTAGATCTCAAATTTATACCTACTTTATATGGATGGGAAGGTAAGATATAGGCCTACAACTTTCATATAGAGCCAAGATTTGAAAAGGCCATTTTCAAGTCCAAATTGTAGCAAAAACAAAGAAGTCCAAATCTGTCCTGTAGCTCGCGTATTATTTAGTGTTTGGCCCATATTTGGAGTTCTAGAAGTCCAAATGACCTCTATTTTTTTTCCTGAAAAGCTGAGATAATTTTCTAAAACTTTCATGTTTTCAAGTGGTTCTAATTTTGACGTTATCAATGATAATTTGGGTTGACAAAAGAAGATAAGGATTGTCACTAAATTAATAGTTGGCCACCCACTCATCAATTAGTCATCAAATCAATAGTTCTCAATTTTAGCCTATAAAAGGAGGCATTTGCCATGCATTTAGGCATCTTGTTTTTTAAATCAAGATCATGCTTTTGCTTTTTCTTTTTGTATTTTTGTAATGGTTATGTTTTGCTTTCATTAATATCAAGTTATGCCCTTTATTTCATTTTCTTTATATATTTAACTTTTATCTAATTTATGTTCTTATTTTATTTATTTATTTTTCTTTCTTTCATTATATTTAGTTAAGTTTATTATGTTAGGGTGAAAAGGTTACACTAATAGTGAAAGAATAAGTATAGTGTAAACTTAATATGGACTTTAATGTTTGATACCAACATGTTTTATATTTGTTATCTTGTTCACTCTTTAATACTTTGCTTGTTAAATGACTAATATAGATTTATGTTGTATAACCTTTGGTACAATAAATGCTTGGCACTTTCATAACCTATACTGTATGGTATAACCGACACCTGAGTTATAAAAGGAAATTGATTTGTTGTTAACATAAGTTATAATCATGAATGCTTGATAGGATTTATAAGTATTAGCATTAATTGAAAACGATAACTAATATAATTGTGTTAATAATTTATAATCTAATTAGAACCTCTTTTGTGTGTACTTTCTATTTGTGTATTAAGAGTTTGTACTATACTTGTTTGATATACCATTAGTAGATCCTCTAACCTTGACTTTTATTGTTATCATTGTTTAATTCTTACATTAATCTTCAATTTCAAAGTTCTCATCAACTTCTTCTTCTTCTATTATTATTAATGTTGTTGTTATTATTATTAGTACTACTATTATTACATTTTGCCAATATTGGGATAGGTATCAAAACTTGCTTAATACTTGCCCTCATCATGGTTTTGAAACATGGAGATTGGTTTCATATTTTTATAAAGGGTTAACACCTAGAGATAGGCAAATGATTGAATTGATGTGCAATGAAACTTTTAAAGATAAAGACCCTAATTAAGCAATGAATTACTTAGACTTGTTAGCTGAAAATGCTAAAAATTAGGACATCGTGGGTACTTATTGACACGACGAAAATATTAATGTCTTCTCCCAAGTGTAGGAGTGTCGAAGTAATAAATAACCCGGCAAAACCGGGGTCGAACCACAGGGAGGTTATTGTACAAATTATAAATAACAATGATACAACAATAACAATAATAACAATAATAGCAATAATAAAAATAACAACAACAATAAAGAAGAAGAAGAAGGTGAGAACTTTGAGATGAAATATTAAAGTAAGGATTAAACAATGATAATAACAAATGTCAAGGTTAGAGGTTCCACTAATGGTATGTCGAACAAGTATAGTATAAACTCTTATTATTCAATTGGAAACCACACATAAAGGAGGTTCCAATCTAATTATAGATTGTTAACATGATTACATTAGTCATCTTATTCAATTAATGCTAATACTTGTAAATCTCATCAAGCATTCATGATTATAACTTATGTTAACAACAAATCAAGTTCCTTTCATAGCTTAGGTGCCAGTTATACCATACAGCATGAGCTATGAAAGTGCCAAGCATTTGTTGTACCAATTGTTATACAACATAAATCAAGATTAGTCATTTAACAAGCAAAGTATTAAAGAGTGAACAAGATAATAAATATAAAACATGTTAGTATTAAACATTAAAGTCCATATTAAGTTTATACCATACTTATTCTTACGCCATTAGTATAACCTTTTCACCTTGATATAATTAACTTAGCTAGACATAATGGAAGAAAGAAAAATAGATAAACAAAATAAGAACATAAATAAGATAAGAGTTAACAAAGCAAAGAAAAGGAAATGAAAGGCATAACCTTGATATTAATGAAAGCAAAGCATAAAGAATACAAAGAGAAAACAAGAGCATGATCTTGATTTGGACACCAAGATGCCTAAATGCATGGCAAATGCTTCCTTTTATAGGCCAAATTTGGGAACTATTGATTTGATGACTAATTGATGAGTAGATGGCCAACCCTTGACTTGGTGACAATCCTTATCTTCTCTTGTCTGCCCAAAACGTCATTGAGAAAGTCCAAATTAGAGCCACTTGAAAACATGAAAGTTCTAGAAAATTGTCTCAGCTTTCTTGTGTAAACAATTCAGCTCATTTTGACTTTTAAAACTCTAGATATGGCCAAAATACTAAATAGTGCTCGGGCTAGAGGACAGATTCGGGATTCTTTGTTGTTATAACAATTTGGACTTGAAAATGACCTTTTTAGATCTTGGGCTCCATATGAAAGTTGTAGACCTATGTCTTACCTTTCCATCCATATAAATTAGACCTAAATCTAAGATCTATAGCTCTATATATGACCCAATTACTGAACAGTGTTCCGGTTTGGATTGCATCGATATCTCTTTTCTAAGTTTGATCATCTCTTTGCCTTTGCAATTGAAGTTCTTAAAGTCATTAATCAATCCTTTCATTTATGTGATAGGCCTGTATTTAAAATGGATATTTACCATAAATTAAAGGTATCTTATATTATTAGATAGATTGTTATAAAACATACTTTAGTTAAGGAGTTATTGATACTTCAAGTGTAAAATGATGATATAAAACCATGATAAAAATACACTTTTGAGTACTAATCACTTATGAGACACCGAGTAAAACTTAACCTCATAAATCTAGTGGAGGTATATACATGCTTAGGGAAGATCCTAAACTCCAAGCCAAGTTTGCATCTATAGCTGGAAAAATCGAGGAATTAGAATTGAAAAGGAGTGGTCAATTAAAATCTGTTGAAAACATTGTGTCTCAAATATGTGAAACAAATGAACACTTAACCAATAACTGTCCAAGCTTACCTTCTTTTAAGGAATGTCTGCATGAACGAACTCATGCTTTAAACAGTTTTTAAAAGGCCAACCAGAACCCATACTCGCAAACATACAACACTGGTTAGAGAAATCACCTAAATTTCAGTTGGAATAGTGATAATAACAATGTACAAACTTCACAACCACCGTTTCAAGCACACCATAATTTTCAAAATTCTCATGGATATGTACCTCCTTATGCTCCACCCCCTAGAAGAAATCTCGAGGAAACATTGCATGCATTCATTGAAAAGCAAGAGACAATCAATACTTAACTTGTTCAGAACATGAGAGATTTTAAAGATACTCTTGCAAAATTAACATTTGCTCTTAGTTTTTAAGAGAAAGGTAAGTTTCCATCTCAACCACAATACAATGCAAATGCAAGTAGTTCTAGATGCTAACATATAGATCAAGTCAAATCAGTCACTACTCTTCGCAGTGGTAAGGTTATTGAAAAACCCACTCTTGAACCTTGTGAGAAAGATGATGAGAGAATCTCTGAGGGTAAGGAAGGGGTTGAATATAAAATTTTCAAAGACAAGACTAATTCCTCACCAACTTTTCCATTTCCTCATACCATGACCAAATAAAGAAAAGTCAATCACAACTCTGAAATCTTTAAAACTTTCAAATAGGTAAGGATCAATATACCTTTGGTGGATGCTATTAAACAGGCTCCTTCTTATGCTAAATTTTTGAAAGATCTATGCACTGTGAAGAGAAAAGTGAATGTGAAAAAGAAAGCCTTTTTAGCTGGACAAGTAAGTGCCATTCTTTAAAACAATAATACTTTGAAATATAAAGACCCTGGTTGTCCTATAGTTTCTTGCTTTATTGGAGACCATAAAATTAAAAGAGCCTTGACCTTGGAGCTAGTGTGAATTTACTTTCATATTCAGTTTTTTAGAGTCTCAATCTAGGTGAGCTAAAACCAACTTTTGTATTTCTTTTACTTGCCAATAGATTTATAAAAATGCCTACAAGAATAGTTGAAGATGTGTTAGTACAAGTCGATAAATTCATTTATCCTATGGATTTTATTGTCTTGGACACACAACCTGTTGAAGCATGTAATTCATTTCCTATTATTTTAGGACATTCGTTTCTTGCAACTTCTAATGCATTGATTAATTATAGGAATGGGTTGATGAAACTAACATTTGGAAATATGACATTAGAGATGAATATTTTCAACATTTACAAGTAGCTTAGAGATTATAATGATTTATAGAAAGTGGACTTTACTGAAAAATTAATTCATGATCAATTTCAAACTACTTCTAGTGAAATTAAGATTGATGAATCTGATGATTTGCAAATGATTTATTTTTAGGAAGAATCAAAGGTAAGTAATTGGAGACCACAAATTGAGAAATTGCCACTACGATCAATTAAGTCCATACCTTCAAGTGTTCAATCACCCAAACTTGATTTGAAGTCATTGTCATTCAATCTTAAATACTCATTTTTGGGAGAAAATAAAACTTTTCCTGTAACAATCTCTTCCAAACTTAATGCATATAAAAAAGGTAAGTTATTACAAACTTTAAAAATGCATAAAAATACATTAGGATGGACCATAACTGACATAAAAGGAATTAGTCCTTTGATTTGTACACACAGAATTTATTTAGAGGAAAATGTTAAACCCTCTAGGGAAATGCAATGAAGGCTCAATCCTAATATGAAAGAAATAGTGAAAAATAAAGTTATTAAGCTTTTATCCTATTTATCCTATTTCTAACAGCAAATGAGTAAGCCCTACCCAAGTTGTACCCAAAAAGCCTGGAGTCATTATGATAACAAATAAGAACAATGAGTTAATTTCCACTAGGATAGTTACTGGTGGGCGCATGTGCATTGACTATAGAAAACTTAATTCAATTACTAGAAAAGATCATTTTCCTTTACCTTTCATGGATCAAATCCTCAAAAAAGTTACAAGTTATGAATTTTATTATTTCCTAGATGGCTATTCAAGTTACAACTAAATTAAAATTGCATTGGAAAATCAAGAGAATACTACTTTCACATGTCCATTTAGTATTTTTACATATTAAAGGATGCCTTTTGGATTATGTAATGCACTAGCCACGTTTCAAAGATGCATACTCAGTATATTTAGTGATATGGTTGAATATTTTCTTGAGATTTTTATAGATGATTTTTCTGTTTTTGGCGATTCATTTGATAATTATTTGACTAACTTAAAAAAGGTTTTGAGCAAGTGCAAAGAGAAAAATCTTGTACTGAATTGAAAAAAACATTATTTAATGGTAACAAATGACATTGTACTTGGTCACATTGTTTCATCAAAAGGAATGAAGATTGACAAATCTAAAATCAAGTTAATTGCTAATTTGCCAATACCAAAATCTATTAAAGATGTTAAATCATTCTTAAGATATGTTGGTTTTTATAGAAGGTTCATCAAAGATTGTAGTGTAATATCTAAGCCCTTAAGTAACCTTCTAACAAAGGATAATATTTTTGAATGGACTGAACATTGCGAATAAGTCTTTGTTAAACTTAAAAACTAGCTTACTTGTGCTCTTGTCATTCAACCTCCTGATTGGTCATTACCTTTTGAAATAATATGTGACGGTAGTGATTATACCATATGTGTTGTTTTGGGACAAAGAAAAGATAAGAAACCATATATGATTTACTATATAAGTAAAACTTTAAATAGTGCTCAAATGAATTACACAACTACTGAAAAAATTATTTGCAGTAGTATTTGCATGTGAAAAATTCAAGTCTTATCTTGTTGGCTCACCTATTATTGTTTTTAGTGATCATGCAACATTGAAATATCTTCTTTCTAAGAAAGATTCTAAGGCTAGATTGGTGCGGTGGATTTTGTTACTTCAAGAATTTGATATTACAATCAAAGATAAGAAAGGCACTAAAAATGTTGTCGCATATCATTTGTCAAGATTGACAACAGATTTGAAAACTAACATCACACCAATCGATGACTACTTTCCAAATGAATCTTTACTTTCTGTCTTTACAATGCCTTGGTTTGCTAATATTATCAATTTTCTTGTTTCAAGACAATTGCCAGCTCACTAGAGTACCCAAGATAAAAGAAAGTTCTTGAATGAAATGAAGAATTTTATTGGGATGACCCATATTTATTCAAATATTATCCTGATCAAATATTTCGAAGATGTATTTGCGATAATGAGTTTAGTAGTGTCATTAAATTTTGTTATTTCTGAGGCATGTGAGGGCCATTTCTGATAAAAAAGACAACTGTAAAAATCTTGCAAAGTGGATTTTACTGACCCACCATGTTCAAGGACTTATATGCATTCTGCAAGTCTTGTGAAAATTATCAAAAGTTGGGATCTATTTCAAAATGTAATATGATGCCTTAAAATCCTGTTCTTGTCATTGAGATATTTGACTATTGGGGTATAGATTTCATGGGTCCATTTTCTCCATCATTTGGTTTCTTGTACATATTTATCATAGTAGATTATATTTCAAAATGGGTAGAGGCAATTCCAAGTTGAAACAATGATCACAAAACAGCGATAAAGTTTTTGAAAGAAAATATTTCGAGTCAATTTGAAATCCCTGAAGCTATGATAAGTGATGGTGGACCATATTTTTGCAACAAGCCATTTAAGTCTTTAATGAAGAAATATAGAATCACACACAAAGTTGTCAACCCTTATCACCCTCAAATAAGTGGACAAGTAGAGCTTGCTAATAGGGAGATCAAATATATTTTGGAGAAAATAATGAACCCTAATAGGAAATACTGGTCTTTAAGACTTAATGATGCACTTTGGGATAATAAAAATGGGATCATATATAAATTGAATAAAAAAAAGAAGAACAAAATAATGATAATAAAACCATAGATAAGTTTAGTTTTATAGCCTCCATAACCTAAGCAATTATAACCAAATAGGTGTTTTAACACCTAATACCCTAAAGTCAATTAACTTAGGAGCTATTAACCCAATGTTTGTTACATGGGTTGAGGAGAAAAACTTAAGGGAATTAAACATTGCACTATTTACATATCAGTATCTATAACCCGAGTTACTAAGCTTGTAGGGAGTCTCAACATGTGATAACCTAAGACCAACTAGTATGAGAGTCATTAGCCGAAAGCTCATTACATGAGTTAAAGATGCATTGTGTTTTTAAGTTATATGTATATTAATAAAAAAAAAAGAGAGAAGAAAAGGATAATAATCTTAACCCAAGAAAGTTAACCTTAAATATTAGAACAAAAATTTTATTTTCTTCCAAGTAAAGCCCTATAACCATGTATTGATATATTGAGCACAAAAAAAGGCTTATTAATATCTTGTTTAAGAGGTATTGAACATATATATAAATTTAATGAGAGTTTATTTATCTGGAGAGATTAATGGAAATTGAATGATGAATACCTTACTTTATAGAATTTATAAATTGTTTTTATTTTATTTTAACACTTTGATTACTAAAGACTAGTAATAAGCTCATTGAGGGGGTGTTTAGTACTTAAAAGTGTATTTTTATTAAGGTTTTATATGATCATTTTGCACTTGAAGTATCAATAACTCCTTAACTAAAGCATATTTTATAATAAAACTTTTGATACCATAATATACCTTTAATTTATGGTAAATGTTCATCCTAAATGCAGGCTTATCATATAAATGAAAGGATTAATTGATGAGTTGGAATATTCAAATTTAAAGGATAAAGACAGGGTGAAGTTCAAAAAATAGATGTTGGTTTAGTCCAAATTGGAACACTGTTCGATAATTGACATGACTAAAAGATTGATGTCTTCTCCCAAGTGTAGGAGTGTTTAAATAATAAATAACTCGGTAAGACTAGGGTCGAACCATAGAGAGGTTAATTGTATAAATTATAAATAATAATAATATAACAACAATAACAATAGTAATAGTAGTAGTAGTAGACTACTACTACTACTACTAATAATAATAATAATAATAAAAAGAAGTTGATGAGAACTTTGAGATGGAAGATTAATGTAATGATTAAACAATGATAACAACATATAAGATAAAAGTTAACATTAAAGTTTATGTTAAGTTTACACTATACTTATTCTTACACCATTAGTGTAACCTTTTCACCTTGATATAAAAACTTAGCTAAACATAATGAAAGAAAGAAAAATAAATAAATAAAATAAGAGCATAAATAAGATAAAAGTTAACAAAGTAAAGGAAAGGAATTGAAAACATAAACTTGATATTAATGAAAACAAAACTTAAGCATTATAAAAATACAAAGAGAGAAAGCAAAAGCATGATTGGCAAATGCCTTCTTTTATAGGCCAAAATTAAAAACTATTGATTTGATAACTAATTGATGAGTGGGTGACCAACTCTTAATTTGGTGACAATCCTTATCTTCTCTTGTTTGCTAAAAATGTCATTAATAACATCAAAATTGAAATCACTTAAAACATGAAAGTTGTAGGAAATTGTCTCAGCTTTTCAAGAAAAAAATGAAGTTCATTTAGGCTTCTAGAACTCCAGATATGGCCTAAACATTGAACAATGTTCGAGTTGTGGGATAGATTTTGATTTTGTTGTTGTTGTTGTTAGAATTTGGACATGAAAATGATCTTTTTAAATCTTGAGCTCCTCTAAAAGTTGTAGGCCTATATGTTACCTTTTCATCCATATAAAATACACTTAAATCCGAGATCTACAGCTCTAGATATAACCCAATTATCGAATAATGATTTGATTTGGACTTTTCCGGCATCTCTTTTCTAAGTTTGATCATTTCTTTGTCCTTTCAATTTCATTTGTTAACCTCATCAATCAATCCTTTCATTTATGTGATAGGCCTGCATTTAAAATGAATATTTACCATAAATTAAAGGTATATTATATTATATGATATGTTATTATAAAACATGCTTTAGTTGAGGAGTTAGTGATACTTTAAGTAAAAAATGATGATATAAAACCTTGATAAAAATAAACTTTCAAGTACTAATCAGTAATTGGAACATAATTAGAGCTATAGAACATGAATTTAGGTTTGTTTTATATGGATGGAAAGCTAAGATATAAGCCGAAAATGTTCATAGGAAAGCAAGGCTCAATTATATTATTTGAAAGTCCAAATCTTAGCAACAATATAAAAGTTTGAATCTATCCTGCAACGTAGACACTGTTTAGTGTTCAGCCTATATCTCAAGTTTAAGAAATTTTATTTTCCTGAAAATTTGAAACAATTTCCTAGAATTTTCATTATTAAGGTTAGTTTAAATTATGACATTATCAATGATGTTTTGTTCGAACAATAAGATAAGAATTGTCACCAAGACAAGATATGGCTACCCATTTAGCAATTAGTTATCAAATCAATAGTTTTAAATTTTGGCTTATAAAAAAAAGCATTTTCCATACATTTAGGTATCTTGCTTTTCAGATCAAAACTATGATCTTGCTTTCTCTCTTTATATTTTTGTAATGCTTAGGTTTTGCTTTCATTAATATCTTATTTATGTGTTTCAATTCCTTTTCTTAGTTAACTTTTATCTTATTTATATTCTTATCTTGTTTATTTATGTTTCTCTCTTTCATTATGTTTAGCTAAGTTTATTATGTTAAGGTGAAACGTTTACACTAATAGTGTAAGAATAAGTATAGTGTAAACTTAATATGGAGTTTAATGTTTGATAATAACATGTTTTGTATTTTTTATCTTGTTCA
This sequence comes from Populus ilicifolia, assembly GCA_015708895.1. Lineage (NCBI taxonomy): Eukaryota > Viridiplantae > Streptophyta > Magnoliopsida > Malpighiales > Salicaceae > Populus > Populus ilicifolia. The sequence goes on from SRLM01000131.1 coordinate 81,114, forward strand.
CTCTTAATACTTTACTTGTTAAATGATTAAATCTAGATTTATGTTATATAACACTTAGTACAACAAATACTTGACACTTTCATAGCCCAATCATATGGTGTAATCGACACCTGTGCTATCAAAAAAACTTGATTTGTTGTTAATATAAGTTATAATCATAAATGTCTTATAACATTTACAAGTATTAACATTATTTGGATAAGATAATTAATGTAATCATGTTAACCATTTATAATTCGATTGCAGCATGCTTTGTGTTTGGTTTTACAGTTGAGTAATAAAAAGAGTTTATACTATGCTTATTTGAAATACCATTAGTGGATCCTCTAACCTTAATATTTGTTTTTATTATTGTTTGATTCTCACATTGATCTTCCATGATGTTTTATTACTAGTGGTATTTTACATGACGTTGTTGCGTGCTCAGAAAAACATGGAAATTATAGTCCTTATTAAATAAATTTTATATGTGATGAAATTAAATATAATTTAATACAATAATAAAAAATACTTTATATAAAATATTGTTTATTTCATGATGTAATAACATTAGTTAAATCGTTAATATTACAATTAAAAACAACCAATATTAATATATGTTTTTTATAATTGTTTTATAACCTTAATTTGAAAAATATTTTTTAACTAAACACATTAAACTATTTTTTCTTCAACCTCAATTTTAATCACAGTTTTAGTCAAATATATATTTTTCCAAACCAATCTTAGCTAAAGATCCTTTTTATAAAACAAATTTTTTTCAAACTACAACTACAATAGCTACCATAATATAAATTTAGATTTCTAAACAGTAGTATTGAGTCTTGCATTCCTTATGAATATCTTAGGTCTATATCTTAGCTTTTTAGCCATATAAACTAAATTGAAATATAAGATCTACAACTCCAAATATGACATAATAACTTAACAGTATTCTAGTTTGGACCAAACCAACATCTCTTTTTTAAGCTTCACTCTCTCTTTATCTTCTTGACACGACTAAAAGATTGATGTCTTCTCCAAAGTACAGGAGAGTCAAAGTAATAAATAACCTAGATACTGATATGTAGATAGTGCAATGTTTGATTCCTTTAAGCTTTTCTCCTCAACCTATGTAGCAAGCGTTGTGCCAATAGCTCCCAAGTCAGTTAACTTTAGGGTATTAGGTGTTAAAATACCCCTTCGGGCTTAATTGCTTAGGTTAGAGAGGCTACGAAACCAAACTTATCTATATTTTTATTATTATCATTTTTTCTTTGTTCTTTTTTTTAATTATATACTATCCCTTTCCCTTAGTTGTTATCTTTAACAAAAGAACATAAATAATATAATAATCCAATATGCAACCCACAATTATATGTTTAAACTGTGTGTGTAAATTAAGGTTTAAGAATACATGTTTAATAAGTATATGAGCAGAATTAAGTGATAATCATACAAGAATTTGTAAAATCTGAATATTTTAAGAAGTATTATGATAGACCTTGTTACGAATGATTACTAAGATGCGTCTCAAGAATTATAACAAGTTCTCCTTACTCTGCCATTATAGTAATAAGAGTTTTGCACATGCTTTATAAAATAGAAAACACAGTTTTTTTTTTTAGCTCCTACCCTTTCCCCCCTACTAAAACAAGACATTGTTGTCAATGTTTAAAGGTATAAAGATAGAGTATAGAAGATATCACCTGAAAGAACGAACACTGATAAACCTAAAACACATTGAAACAAATATAAGAAACAATAAAACACAATAATAAAACCAAAAGACACAAATATTCATAAATGAAGGCTCAAATCCAATCTAAGCTTTTTACAACTTTTCTTAGTTGACCAATTTATGCGACTCATTGAGGGATCAATTACAGGAATGAAATATTGTAGTTGGTCAATCAATTGTTCAGCAGTAGTAGCAGAGATTATGATTTATCGTGCAAAAGATGTTAGAAATTCCTGTTCCACAGCATGATAAAAAAAAGACAACTACTTATCATAATAACCATTAACATTTAACAAACTTATAGGTTTATGGTGAATATGCAGTTGAGCCCAAGAGGAAATATGAAAGATCTCTTCCAATGTACCTAGGCCACTTGGTAAGGCAATGAAGACATCAGTCTAGTTAAACATTGCATTCATTCGAGCAGACATTATGGAGACCTGTAGTTTCTCTCCAATTATTTTTCCAATGATGTCCTCTTGTGCCAAAGCTTTGGGGACGACCCCCAAAACTTGACTACCTCTTAAAAATACAGTTATTGACACACCTCTCATTAACCCAAGACCCATACACTAAATGAATCTTTCTCTCAGCTAGCACCTGACCAAGATGATTTGCTCATTCTAAAAACTCCTTTTTTTTCCCAGGACTAGATCCACCAAAAACACAAATATTTCTTATATAATGACTTGAGGAACTTGCCATTTCAACACACTTTTGTATTTGTTGAATGTATGGGTTGAGTAGAAATGAAAGGAAGGAAGATATGATTTTATAGATGGGAAATTAGAAATACAATCATACCACCTATAAATAGGCCAGCTGGAGTCTCACGCACTCTCTCTCTCTATTTATTTATTTACTTTTGAAAAAAACATGTGTATATACAGGTAGTTGTGATTGTGGCTCACATCTTCCCTTGGTTTTATGTCCAAAAACGACCTAAACACCCTTTATGGGTCGAGGATAGGCTTCCCATTGAGTTTTCTTAAAAACTGGCAAACACGATCTTTTTTAGTCAGATTTCCAAGACTAAGTCGATCATGTTCTTTATGAAATGGTGGCCATAAATCATGAATTGCACAATGCACATCTCCATCAGGACGCGTCTCAAGAGTCAATAGAAGATTATCTAAAGACTCCTTACTCAGGCTATCCTTAATGAATTGTATTTTATCTTTACGATTTATAAATACCATTCCTAAAAAACAACATTGTGCATTACAAGTCCATCTAGCACATCGATGACAAACTTTCAGTCTTTTTGCATGATGTTTCTTTGTAAAAGTGCTTTTACCTATTCTAGGCATGTGTGAAATGAAGGAGTTAGAGGACTCACCTAATAATTAGACCTTTGCTTCAATCAACCAACGAATATCTTCGGGAATTCCATGATTCATTAACAATCTCAATCTTGCACATCTAGCATGGTAAATTTTTATAATCGCATTTTAAGACAGAGTGAGAAAATACTTTTTCAATTTTTCAAGATCAATGTCCATTTTCAAATGAGAATTGGAAGAAAGATTCAAATAATTACACAAATATATACATAAATATCAGTTATTATGGAAAACTGAAAGAACCAACTTAAGTCACGGAGTACCGTTATCTGCTATTTGACTGGGGTGAGAGAATCTAGCAAAAATCACTCAAAAAGAACAAAAAAAAATGTGAGAAAAACAAAATAATCAACTTTTATCTACAAGATCATTCCAACTAGTTGATTCATTTTCACTAGGAAAATTATCGAAGTAAGCTTTGAAAAGATGTCCATTTTCTTTAAAAACGTTATCATTCATGGAATTCTCAATATCACAAGTTCCATAAGGATTGCTCCATCTTGATCTTAGCTCTCTAGAGAATGCATAGAGTTGAGACTTATAAAGCAAAACATTTTGACCAGTATCAATTTTTTGACAATTTTCACAAGTTTTGCATAATGCATGTGTGTCCTTGAACATGGTGGACCAATAAAATTTATTTTGAAAGATTTTTGTAGTTGTCTTTTTTAAAGAGAAATAACTTCCACATGCATCAGAATGACAAAGTTTAATGACACTATTTACCTCATTGTCGGAAATGAATCTTTGAAATATTTGATCAGGATAATATTTGAATAAGTTTGGGTTATTATAATAAAAGTTCTTCACTTTGTTCAAAAACTTTTTTTATCTTAGGTACTCCAATCAGCTAGCAAATCTCCTAAAGCAAGAAAATTGAAATTTTTATCATACCGAGGTATTGGACTAAGAGAAAGTAAGGATTCGTTAGGAAAATAATCATTGATCAGTGTGATGTTATATGTCAAATGACACGACTAAAAGATTAATATCTTCTTCCAAGTGCAGGAGTGTTGAAGTAATAAATAACTCGCAAGATCGGGGTCGATCTACGAGGAGGTTAATTGTACAAATTATAAACAACAATAATAGTAACAACAATAGTAGTAGTAGTAGTAATAATAATAATAATAATAATAATAGGACTAATAATAATACTACTACTAGTAGTAGTAGTAATAATAAAGAAAAAGAAGGAGAAGAAGAGGAAGAAAATGAGAACTTTGAGATGGAATTTTAATTCAAGGATTAAACAATGATAATAACAAATATCAAGGTTAGAGGATCCATTAATGGTATGTCAAACAACTATAGTATAAACTCTTATTATTCAATTGGAAACCACACACAAAGGAGGTTCCAATCAAATTATAAATTGTTAACATGATTACATTAGTAATCTTATTTGATTAATGCTAATACTTGTAAATATCATCAAGCATTCATGATTATAACTTATGTTAACAACAAATCAAGTTCCTTTCATAGCTCAGGTGTCGGTTATACCATACAGTATGGGCTATGAAAGTGCCAAGTATTTGTTGTACCAATTGTTATACAACATAAATCAAGATTAGTCATTTAACAAGCAAAGTATTAAAGAGTGAACAAGATAACAAATATAAAACATGTTAGTATTAAACATTAAAGTCCATATTAAGTTTATACCATACTTATTCTTACACCATTATTATAACCTTTTCACCTTGACATAATTAACTTAGCTAGACATAATGAAAGAAAGAAAAATAGATAAACAAAATAAGAACATAAATAAGATAAGAGTTAACAAAGCAAAGGAAAGGAAATGAAAAGCATAAACTTGATATTAATGAAAGCAAAGCATAAGCAATACAAAAAATACAAGAGAGAAAACAAGAGCATGATCTTGATCTGGAAACCAAGATGCCTAAATGCATGGCAAATGCTTCCTTTTATAGGCCAAAATTGAGAACTATTGATTTGATGACTAATTAATGAGTGGGTGACCGACTCTTGACTTGGTGACAATCCTTATCTTCTCTTGTCTACTTAAAACATCATTGATAATGTCAAAATTAGAGCCACTTAAAAGCATGAAAGTTCTAGGCAATTGTCTCAGCTTTCTTGTGTAAACAATTCAGGTCATTTCGACTTCTAGAACTCTAGATATGGCCAAAATACTGAACAGTGCTTGGGCTGGAGGACAGATTCGGGTTTCTTTGTTGTTGCAACAATTTGGACTCGAAAATGGCCTTTTTAGATCTTGGGCTCCATATGAAAGTTGTAGGCCTATGTCTTACATTTATATTCATATAAAGTAGACTTAAATCTAAGATCTATAGCTCTAAATATAACCCAATTACCAAACAGTGTTCTGATTTGGATTACGCCGACATCTCTTTTTTAAGTTTGGTCATCTCTTCATCAATCAATCCTTTCATTTATGTGATAGGTCTGCATTTAAAAATGAACATTTACCATAAATTAAAGGTATCTTATATTATTAGATATATTATTATAAAAAATGCTTTAGTTAAGGAGTTATTGATACTTCAAGTGCAAAATGATGATATATAATCTTGATAAAGATACACTTTTAAGTATTAGTCATGAAATTTGTTGTCACTGTTGACAAAAGATTCACATCAACATTGTCAATGCTTTTTTCATCCATGATTTTTTCCTCAGAATAAATCATTTGCAAATCTTCACATTTATCCAACTCATTTTTACTTAAAGTAGATTCAAGTTGATCATAAACTAATTCATCAATATGATCTACTTCTTGTAAATCATTATCATCTCTAGGGTCTTGCAAATGTTGAAAATATTCATCTCTAATGTCATGTTTTCAAATGATAGCTTCCTCAGTCCATTCCTACAATTAATAAATGTGTTAGAGGTTGCAAGAAATGGACGTCCTAAAATAATAGGAAATGAATTACATACTTCAACAGGTTATGTGTCCAAGACAATAAAATCCACAGGATAAATGAATTTATTGACTTGTAATAACACATCTTTGACTATTTCTCTAGGCATTTTTATAGATCTATCGGCAAGTAAAAGAGTTATAGAAGTTGGTTTTAACTCACCTAGATTGAGACTCTGAAAAATTGAATATGGAAATAAATTCACACTAGTACCGAGATATTCCTTAAAAGAAGGCAAGGTTGGACACTCGTTGGTTGAGTATTCATTTGTTTCACAGATTTAACACATAATGTTTTCAATAGATTTTAATTGATCACTCTTTTTCAATTCTAATGCCTCGACTTTTCTAGCTAAAGATGCAAACTTGGCTTGAAGGTCATGATCTTCCCTAAGGTTCTACATACCTCCACTAGATGTATGAGGTTGAGTTTTACTCGGTGCCTTATAAGTACCCGCGGTGTCCTAATTTTGAGCATTTTCAGCTAACAAGTCTAAGTACTCCATTGCTTCATCAGGATGAAGCCATTGCACATCAATTCAACCATTTGCCTATCTCTAGGTGTTAACCCTTCATAAAAATGTGAAACCAATCTCCATGTTTCAAAACCATGATGAGGGCAAGTACTAAGCAAGTCTCGATACCTATCCCAACATTGGTAAAATGTTTCTCCTCATTTTTGAGTGAAAGTGGTGATTTGTCTTTTGAAAAAGTTTGTTCTATGAGATGGGAAAAACTTCTTTAAAAACTATTGTTGCATTTCATCCCAAGCACGAATGGATCCTCGTCTCAAATTTTATAGCCATGTTTTAGCTTTATGTTTTAATGAAAAAGGAAAAAAGCTTTAATGTGATGGTGTTCATGCTACAATTTAAATTACTATATGTGTTGCAGACCTCCTTAAATTTCCTTAAATGCAAGTATGGATTTTCCAATTCTAAGTCATGAAAAGAAGGTAAAAGTTGAATAATGCCTGATTTAAAATTAAAATGACATGCATCAAGAGGAAAAACTATGCATGATGGTGCACTTGTTCTTGTAGGATTCATGTGGTCTCTAAGTGTTCTAGTATGATTATTCTCATTATTCTAATTATAGAGTGATTGATTATTTTCTTCGGCCATATTTTTTGAAATTGATGAGGATGCCTTACAAAGTCTACCACTTGATGTACGTGACCACACTTTCATGCACGTGTAGGAATAGAATAAAATGAAAAGGTAAACAAAAGAAGAAGAAACAAGAGAAAAGAAATAAAGTTATATACAAGAAAAATGAAAAGAGAAAATAAAATAAATATTATAATTTATACAAAACTTAACTCCCCAACAACGATGCCAAAAACTTGACACGACTAAAAAATTGATGTCTTCTCCCAAGTATAAGAGTGTCGAAGTAATAAATAACCCAGCAAGACCGGGGTCAAACCACAAGGAGGTTAATTGTACAAATTATAAACAATAACAATAGTAACAATAACAATAACAGTAATAATAATAATAGTAGCAATAATAATGCTAATAATATTAATAGTAGTAGTAGTAGTAGTAATAATAATAATAATAACAACAACAACAACAACAACAATAATAAAGAAGAAGAAGAAGAAGAAGAAGAAGAAGAAGAATAAAAGTTGATGAGAACTTTTAGATGGAAAATTGACGTAAAGATTAAATAATGATAACAAACAATGTCAAGGTTAGAGGATCCACTAATGGTATGTCAAACAAGTATAGTATAAACTCTGATTATTCAATTGGAAACCACACACAAAGAAGGTTTCAATTAGATTATAGATTGTTAACATGATTACATTAGTCATCTTATTTAATTAATGCTAATACTTGTAAATTTCATCAAGCATTCATAATTATAACTTATGTTAACAACAAATCAAGTTCCTTTCATAGTTCAGGTGTCGGTTATACCATACAATATAGGCTATAAAAGTGCTAAGCATTTGTTGTACCAAGTATTATACAACATAAATCAAGATTAGTTATTTAACAAGCAAAGTATTAAAGAGTGAACAAGATAACAAATATAAAACATGTTAGTATCAATCATTAAAGTCCATATTAAGTTTATACTATACTTATTCTTACACCATTAGTGTAACCTTTTCACCTTGACATAATAAATTTAGCTACACCTAATGAAAGGAAAAAAAATAGATAAACAAAATAAAAACATAAATATGATAAAAGTTAACTAAGTAAAAGGAAAGGAAATGAAAGGCATAAACTTGATATTAGTGAAAACAAAGCATAAACATTACAAAAAGTACAAAGAGAGAAAGCAAGAGCATGATCTTGATTTGGACACCAAGATGCCTAAATGCATGGCAAATGCCTCCTTTTATAGGCTAAAATTGGGAACTATTGATTTGATGACTAATTGATGAGTAGGTGGCCAACTTTTGACTTGATGACAATCCTTATCTTCTTTTGTCTGCCTAAACATCATTGATAATGTCAAAATTGGAACAACTTGAAAATGAAAGTTGTAGGAAATTATCTCAGCTTTCTTGTGTAAACAATTCAGATCATTTTGACTTTTAAAACTCCAACTATAGCTAAATTATTGAACAGTGCTCGGGCTAGAGGACAGATTCAGACTTCTTTGTTGTTGCTCCAATTTGAACTTGAAAATGACCTTTTTAGATCTTGGACTCCATATGAAAGTTGTAGGCCTATGTCTTACCTTTCCATCCATATAAAGTAGACCTAAATTTGAGATTTAAAGCTCTAAATATGATCCAATTACTAAACAGTATTCCGGTTTAGACTGCACTGACATCTCTTTTCTAAGTTTGGCCACCTCTTTGTCCTTTCAATTTCAATTCTTAAATTCATCAATCAATCCTTTCATTTATATGATAGGCCTGCATTTAAAATGAATATTTACCATAAATTAAAGGTATCTTATATTATTATAAAACATGCTTTAGTTAAGGAGTTATTGACACTTCGAGTGCAAAATGATGATATAAAATCTTGATAAAAATACACTTTTAAGTATCAATCACTTCTCAATTTTTGTAGTTGAACTCATCAATCAATTCTTCAATCCTTTTATTTATACGATAGGTCTGCATTTAAGGTAAATATTACCATAAATTAAATATATCTTATATTATCAAACTTATTTTTATAAAACATGCTTTATTTAAGGAGTTCTTGATACTTCAAGTGCAAAATGCTAATATAAAACTTTGATAAAAAAATATATTTTTAAGTACTAATAAAAAAAACTACATTAAACTTTGACCAAATTCCTAAATTAAAACTCTAAAGCCTAAAAACATCATCGTTTTTATTCTTTCTTGCTAATTAACCCAACAACAATTATAGCGCTAACCTAAAGGGTCTAACTCAGACAACCTTAACTGTCAACAATTGAGATGTTTTAGGCGAAATCAAAAAAATAAGATTTGTCCCTAATAAGATAAAAATTTTCTTTTCTATCCCTATAAATAGAGGTGGATTCTAGATATTAGGCTTTAAGAAATCGAAGGCAAAAGTTGGTGAAAAACCAGCCTTCTCTTTAGTTTTTTTCTGCCATTATTATTCTCTCTCTACCTCTCTCTATTATGCCCTCGACCACGATGACCTTGATGCCAACCTCTTTTCCAATAGTTCTATTATGAGCCACCAACTTGACCACCAACATACCACCCTTGTGTTAGGAGTAACCATTGCAAACTTCTTCCTCTCCACCACATGTTTTTTCTCCCTCTTGCTTCTATACTACTAGATCCTCTACTAACACCATCGTCAACCTCGTGTCGACATTCCATCATAATCAACCATCACCATTGCACATATAGCCTACTCCCTTTCTTCTTCTTCTTATTCTACAACTTACCCAACTCACCTAGCTATTGCATGTAAATAAATTCTATTTGCAGTGAAAATAATTAAGGTCGAGTTAGCAATCTTATAGGTCTGGGTTGGACCAATTTCAGCCTAGCCTAGATAGTTGGGTCAGGTCTAACCCAATATTAAAAAAAAAGACCAAGTTTGTTGAGTCGCTTGTTAGCCCAACCCAATTGGGTCCGACCTAGATAAAAGGTTAGCACTTTAAGGTATAAACCCTTTTAGGATAAAGGAATTTTTATACCTTAAATTGCCAACCTTTTATGTTTTAGGTGTTAACAAACTACACTTTTCTCACCCTAAAAAAAATAAAAAGTATAACTTATTATTTATAAGAAAACCTAAAAAACCCTATAAATATCAAAATATCAACTTGCCCCTTAAATAATATCACATATATTATTTTAAGCTAATTTTAGAAATTTATTCAATTAAGTCTTTACTTGATTGTTTATAGGTCTAAAATTACAATCCTCTATATTAATTACATTTTAGTCCTTAATTTATAAAATTTATTTACAATTAAGTCACACTTCATTAGTCATCCCATTTTAATTCCTAACCAATGGTTTTGATATGCATATGACTTATTAGTTGTCTAATAAGTTGTCTCAAATATAAATCTCAATCCTAAATAAAATAAAACTAAATAAATTAAACAAATTAATTTGTTATCAATTCAATAATCAATTGATTTATAATTAAGGATGAAGTATAATGTCTAATAACTTCTCATGAGTCCTCAAATATTAGAAAACTTATAATTGCTTTGACTTAACTTTTTAGTGACTATTTTTTAGTGTAATTATTATTCTTTCATCAATATTGTTTTGATTAAAATATTACGCATTAAGTGTGTCTACTATTTCAAATTATGTTTCTTCTCAACACCATAATCGTTTATTATTTGAATAAGATTTGAAACTCTTTTCACATCTCATTTGCATAAGGATTTATAATTAACACTATTTGATAATAGATGAAACATAATTCATTTAGGATAATGAATCATCTCTTGATTACTTTAATAATTTTATATAGTTCATATTATACCTAATATTTGCTCATTTATTACCCTTGATTATGATAACTTATGATAAGATCAAAATATAACACTCTCTATATAAGATAACTTAGTGATCTTAAGTCTAAGAATCACTCACATAATCATCACGTAAGTCTTTCCATAGAAAAAAATGATTTCTCCCTATGAGATTATCTTATGGGTTAATTCAACATTCATATTATCTAACAAACACCTTCATATTAGCTCTAGATATTCCTCATACCTTAACTTATGAGAACAATTATTTTTTTTCATAAAAGAAAAAAACATAATATATATTAGTCTTGGTACCTCTAAGTAATATCTAGTTTTAATAGAATATTAACCATAAATATTTATGAACAATACTTTGATGCATTTAGAATCTCATATTTATAATAACTTTAGAGTTTTCATTGCAAAATATTTTTATTCCAAAAACTTTATTTTTACTATAGATTTAATTTAAAATATTTGATTAATATTAAAGATAAATAAGTTTTTTATTAAAAAATCAAATATATTTTCATGAATAAAATTAATATCACGTATGACCAACCAATTGATTGTAGGACATATACATTAATGCTTTTTTTTTCCCACTTTGATTTTATCTTATTAATTTTATGTGTATATCTATTACTTTTATTGTTTGATTAAATAAAAATAATAATTTTAATAAACATAGTTATTGAACACAATAAGGTAAATAGACCATGTTATGAGATTAGATATATTAATCTATATCCGCCTCTCGTCTTTTTCAGATACATTATTAGTTATTGTCAATGATTTTTTTTAATTTATTAACATAGATAGCTGTTGATTTATTTAATGAAATATGTTCATAAATTTTTCAATTCACACTTACATTATTTATGTAAAAAACCATGTTGTCAATGCTATATACCCAATTTTTTTATTGAAAAAAAAATCTAACCCATGACGAAACACAACTTAAAAAGCTAATTTTTTCTATTATGATTAAGGTTCACTTTTCAATAATAAAATTAAACATTTATGCTAATAAAAAACAATCGATGAGATGATTTAATAGATGCAAAACTAAAACCAAGCCTTGTTTTCTTTCCTTATCAATTCTATTATTTTTTTTCTTTTTTTTTTCTAATTGATCAAAATGATACGTCAACCTTTCAATAAACTAAATGAATAGGAGACAATGAAATAAAATAAAATAAAAATTTATAGTCCAATGACAAAAAGTATAGTTGACAAGACTAAAAGATTGATGTTTTCTCCCAAGTGCAAGAGTGTCGAAGTAATAAATAACCCGACAAGACTAGGGTTGAACCATAAGGAGGTTTAATGTATAAATTATAGATGATAATAATAATAACGACAACAACAACAATAATAATAGTTGTTGTTGTTGTTGTTGTTGTTGTAGTTGTAGTAAAGAAACAAGAGGAGAAGAAGAAGAAGATGATGATGATGAGAACTTTAAGATGAAATATTAATGTAAAATATTAAACAATGCTCATAACAAATATCAAGGTTAAAGGTTCCACTAATGATATACCAAATAAGTATAGTATAAACTCTTATTATTCAATTGGAAACCACACACAAAGAAGGTTCTAATCAGATTATAGACTGTTAACATGATTACATTAGTCATCTTATTCGATTAATGCTAATACTTGTAAATCTTGTCAAGCATTCATGATTATAACTTATGTTAACAACAAATCAAGTTCCTTTCATAGCTCAGGTGTCAGTTATACCACACAGTATATGGTATGAAAGTGTCAAGCATTTGTTGTATCAAGTGTTATACAACATAAATCAAGATTAGTCATTTAACAAGCAAAGTATTAAAGAGTGAATAAAATAACAAATACAAAACATGTTAGTATCAAACATTAAAGTCCATATTGAGTTTAAAATATACTTATTCTTACACCATTAATGTAACCTTTTTACCTTGACATAATAAACTTAGCTAAACATAATGAAAAAAAGAAAAATAGATAAACATAATAAAACATAAATAATATAAGAGTTAACTAAGTAAAAGAAAAGAAATGAAAGGTATAAACTTGATATTAATGAAAGCAAAGCATAAACATTACTAACACGACTAAAAGATTGATGTCTTCTCCCAAGTGCAGGAGTGTTGAAGTAATAAATAACCCGGCAAGACCAAGGTCGAACCATAGGGAGGTTAATTGTATAAATTATAGATGATAATAATAATGATAATAATAACAACAACAATAAAAATAACAACAACAACAACAACAACAATAATAATAATACTAGTAGTAGTAGTACTACTAATAATAATAATAGTAATAATAATAATAATAAAGAAGAGGATGAGAACTTTGAGATGAAATATTAATGTAAGGATTAAACAATGATAATAACAAATGTCACGGTTAGAGGTTCGACTAATGCTATGTTAAACAAGTATAGTATAAACTCTTATTACTCAATTGGAAACCACATATAAAGGACGTTCCAATCTGATTATAGATTGTTAACATGATTACATTAATCATCTTATTCAATTAATGTTAATACTTATAAATTTTATGAAGTATTTATGATTATGACTTTTGTTAGCAATAAATCAAGTTCTTTTCATAGCTCAGGTGTCAGTTATACCATACAGTATGGGCTATGAAAGTTGACACGACGAAAAGATTGATGTCTTCTTCCAAGTGCAGGAGTGTCGAAGTAGTAAATAGCCCGACAAAACTAGGGTCGAACCACAGGGAGGTTATTGTACAAATTATAAATAACAATAATACAACAACAACAACAATAACAATAACAACAACAACAACAACAACAACAACAATAATAATAATAATGGTACTAATAACAGTAGTAGTAATAATACTACTACTACTAATAATAATAATAATAATAATAATAACAATAATAAAGAAGAAGAAGAAGAAGATGATGATGATGATGATGAGAACTTTGAGATGAAATATTAAAGTAAGGATTAAATAATGATAATAACAAATATCAAGGTTAGAGGTTCCACTAATGGTATGTCAAATAAGTATAGTCTAAACTCTTATTATTCAATTGGAAACCACACATAAAGGACGTTCCAATCAGATTATAGATTGTTAACATGATTACATTAGTCATCTTATTCCATTAATGCTAATACTTGTAAATCTCGTCAAGCATTCATGATAGTAACTTATATTAACAACAAATCAAGTTCCTTTCAAAGCTCAGGTGTCGGTTATACCATACAATATGGGCTATGAAAGTGCCAAGCATTTGTTGCACCAATTGTTACACAACATAAATCAAGATTAGTCATTTAACAAGCAAAGTATTAAAGAGTGAACAAAATAACAAATATAAAACATGTTAGTATTAAACATTAAAGTCTATATTAAGTTTATACCATACTTATTCTTACACCATTATTATAACCTTTTCACCTTGATATAATTAACTTAGCTAGACATAATGAAAGAAAGAAAAATAGATAAACAAAATAAGAACATAAATAAGATAAGAGTTAACAAAGCAAAGGAAAGGAAATGAAAAGCATAAACTTGATATTAATGAAAGCAAAGCATAAGCAATACAAAAAATACAAGAGAGAAAACAAGAGCATGATCTTGATCTGGAAACCAAGATGCCTAAATGCATGGCAAATGCTTCCTTTTATAGGCCAAAATTGAGAACTATTGATTTGATGACTAATTAATGAGTGGGTGACCGACTCTTGACTTGGTGACAATCCTTATCTTCTCTTGTCTACTTAAAACATCATTGATAATGTCAAAATTAGAGCCACTTAAAAGCATGAAAGTTCTAGGCAATTGTCTCAGCTTTCTTGTGTAAAACATTCAGGTCATTTCGACTTCTAGAACTCCAGATATGGCCAAAATACTGAACAGTGCTTGGGCTGGAGGACAGATTCGGGTTTCTTTGTTGTTGCAACAATTTGGACTCGAAAATGGCCTTTTTAGATTTGGGCTCCATATGAAAGTTGTAGGCCTATGTCTTACATTTTTATTCATATAAAGTAGACTTAAATCTAAGATCTATAGCTCTAAATATAACCCAATTACCAAACAGTGTTCTGATTTGGATTACGCCGACATCTCTTTTTTAAGTTTGGTCATCTCTTCATCAATCAATCCTTTCATTTATGTGATAGGTCTGCATTTAAAAATGAACATTTACCATAAATTAAAGGTATCTTATATTATTAGACATATTATTATAAAACATGTTTTAATTAAGGTGTTATTGACACTTCAAATGTAAAATGATAATATAAAACCTTGATAAAAATACACTTTTACACTTTTAAGTATCAATCACACTCTCTAACTAGCTTATTACTAGTTCATAGTAATCAAAGCATTAAAATAGAAAAATACTTTGCAAATTCCATAAAACAAGGTAGTCATTATTTAACTTCCATTAATCTATCTAGATAAACAAACTCTCATTAAATTTATATACTTGCTCAATACCTCTTAACAAGATATTCATAAACCTTTGTTTTATACTTAATGTATCATCACATAATTATAGGGATTTTCTTGGTAGACACCCCTACGAGTTTAGTAACTCGAATTACAGATATTGATATATAGATAGTGTAATGTTTGATTGCCTTAAGTTTTTCTCCTCAACTCATGTAACAAGTTGTTGCAATGTCGTGGTTGCACAAATTAATTACCCTAACTTTAAAACACAACACACAAGATAATATAGAGCAAGCAAGGGGTCGATCTCATAAGAAAGATTTAGGTTAGATTTTTATGCTATACATTATGCAATTTGGGGGTTTTAATTTGTAATGATCTAAACTATGGAAGAAATTAAACTAGCAAACAAAATCAATTGAAATTAAAATTTATCAAGAAAACAAACCTTAGTTGCAAGCACACATCCACCAACAAAAATTAGAACCAATCCTTGAAACAAAAATACAATTTATATTCTGAATTTTTATCTTTTCTTAATGTTGGTTAATTAACGAATCCGCTGTATAACTAACCCTAACCAACAAACAATCATAATGTTCGCATTAATGATTTAGTTCAATGGCAACCCTAAGAACTAGACATTTCAGTGTTCTCCCTAAGTTTAATAATGTAGTTCCACCATAATTATCAAGCTTAGTTGCTTCACAAGTTAATATATTACAACTCTGGTTTTGATATCAAACTTAGCAATAAATTATTTACAATAATAACTTAAAGTTCTGCTTTAGCAATTATCAACAATAATCATAGAAATATGCATAAGAAAATAATCATAATCATTCATAATATAAACTGAAAATAAAAAGAAGAATAAATCTCATAATTCTTAAAATCCAAAGGTTTGTTGTGTCCTTGCAACCAAGAAAATAGCTTAGCCTTACATAACTATTGAACAACTACTCTTAAACAATGAAGAGAGCATGACTTTTTTTTGGGTTTGTAGAGGAGAGAATTTGTGTTTCTTAACTTCTGGCCCCTGCCCCCTTCTCTCCTCTCCTTTTCTTTTTATATGCTAAGAAACTCTAGTTCCTAATTTACAAAGTAGTCCTCCTTTAAGTTGACAATTGACATTTAAGTACTTCAATAACTATTTTCTCTAAAAAAGGAGAAATAACCTTGCATGAAATCTTCAACCTGATTGCTGGTAGAATTCTATTGTCATCTTTGAAAAATCATATCTCCCTCATCTGACATCTTTCTTAGCTAAAATTTGGAGTGTTTATAGAGCTTTGAGTCAGGAATCTAACAAAATTGAGTTTGTATAAATTGGACTTCTATAGCTTCAGATATTGAATTTTGAATAAACAAAGGTCAATAGTGGCAGAATGCGAGATTTGACTTTGAAGGATGTGATTTCGATGATCTTTCTCTTTTTATTTTTCTTGCATTACATTTCCAGAAAGGTATGGATGTTAGCTTTTTAGTGCCACCAAAATCACTTCATTTCGATCTCTAAAACTTATGCTCTACACAAAACATCAACTCAATATCAAATCTGTCAATTATCTCCAATTTACTCCTTTTTGCATTTTTCATCTAAAAGTGCCTTCAAAACATAAAATAAAGAATATCAAGGAATTTTACATATAAAACATGGACAAAAAATTAGGAAATATGGGTGAAACTATCGAATAATATAATTACATCAAATACCCCCACACTTAGCTCTTGCTCGTCCTCGAGAAAGGATAAATAAAATTAAATTGAAAATAACCATGATCAATCTCTTAATCTTCCATTAATGTCCAAGAGTACAAGCATTATAAATAAGAATATAACAAAAAAGGATAAGATAAATAAATTTTTATGAATTTGTTTACATGCAAACTTCAAAATTCATTCAATTGTCGGGATTTAAATGAAATATATGTCATGCCAAAGTGATAGGTCCTCTCATTGATATACACTCCAACACTCATGTGTTTAGGGTTTATGTGTTTAAATCTCTCAAATTCAATCAAAGAGCATGTTCTACCATGAGCTTGCTTTTCAATCACATCTCCATTACTAACACATTACAAACAATGCATGAATCAAAAGGTCTTATTTTCTGATTGTAATGGGGCTAAGGTTAAGATAAGGTAAAAGAGAGTAAAAGAAAAGGTTCAAATCAAAGAAAGTAGAGCATTCTGAAAAATGATATTTCAAACAAGATATTCTATCAAAGCTCATAAAGTTTTCATCTTTAATCACCAATGCTTAACTCCTTTTGATTTTAAGCTCTTTTAACATACAATCTTAAGAATCTAAAGGAACCTTTTTTTTCCTTCTTTTCTTTTCTTTTCTTTTTTTAATTTTGCCCATCTTTTCATCAAGTATCACTTCTTCTGTCTTTTCACATAATTTCCAACCATAATTCCATGAAGTATCACAAGTACATGCTCTACTGATCCTTCACAGGGAAAAAAGAAAATATATATAAAGTTAAGGCTTATACATGGATAAAGCAAAGAAAAGATAAACAAGCTCAAAAGGAGCTCACTAAGGATAATATGCTTTAGGTTGGCTTTTTGGTTTAAGTGATTTAAAATTCCTAATACCTTTATCATCTTCATGTATATTTGTAATGGAATATATTCTCAATAAGATATGAAGCAAGTTCTAGAGATATATATCATTGAAAGAATGCACACTCAAAAAATACAATGTTGAAGGCTCAAAAACTTGTAGTGGTATAATACTATAAAGTCAACATGGCATATTCTCAAAGTCAATCCCTAAATCAATTAAACCTTAAAATTTGCATGCATACTCTTTCATTTGATTTATATCTTCATCTATCTCAATTAATTCTCATGCATAATACTCATATTCTCAAAAACCAATAGGAGTTAAAAAGATCAAACATAATTTATTTTCTTAAGAACAACAAATAAAACTAAAATAAAAAAATAAAAATTCTCTTGATACCCCCACATTTAAAACACAACATTGTCATCAATGTTGAAATAAAAGCAAAGGAACATAAGAGAATAACAGAAAATAAATTAAAATACAAAAAAAAGATAAGGAAAAAGAAAGCAAATCTGATTTTTTCTTTTTGTGTGCTGGGTTACCTCCCAATAAGCGCAAGCAAATCTGATTTTTTCTTTTTGTATGCTGGGTTGCCTCCCAATAAGCGCTTTTGTTTTATGTCATTAACTTGACATGTGGCATGCTCATTCTTTATAGATTGGTTCAGCTAACTCTACAGCAGCAGTGAGTTCTACTGCCCAACCTTCATAGAAAGGTTTCAAACGATATCCATTGACCTTGAGTACTTTGCTGGTTTCTAAACTTGTAATTTCAACTACACCATAAGGAAAAATATTACAAACAACAAAGGGTCCAATCCAACAAGAGTGCAATTTTCCAGGAAAAAGTTTCAAACATGAATAATAAAGAAGGACTTTGTCTCTAACATGAAATTCCTTTCTTGTAAGCATTCGGTCATGAAGATTCTTAGTCTTTTCTTTGTAAATCCTTACATTCTCATAAGCATCATTTCAAATTTCTTCCAACTCTTGTAGCTACAATTTTTTTGTAATCCTAGTAGCATCATAATCCATGTTGCATTGTTTAATGACCCAAAAAGCTTTGTATTCAAGCTCCACCGGTAGATAGCATACTTTCCCATAAATCATTCTATAAGGTGACATTCCTATTGGTGATTTATAGGCAATCCTATAAGCCCAAAGTGCATCTCCAAGGCATAGACTCCAATCTCGTCAGTTAGGTTGCACTGTTTTCTCCAAAATAAACTTGATTTCTCGATTGGAAATTTTAGTTTGGCCATTCATTTGTGGATGATATATTGTGAAAGTTTGATGAGTCAAATGATATTTGTGTAGCAATGCTTCCAAGGAATGATTGCAAAAATAAGTGCCATGATCACTGATGATAGCTTTAAGGATGCCAAACCTATCAAATATGTGAGTCCTGACAAAATCTAAAACAACCTTAGCATCGTTAGTTCATGTGGCTTTCACCTTAATTCATTTGGACAAATAATCAACAACAAGAAGAATATAAAGATTTCCAAAAGAAGAAGGAAATGAACCTATAAAGTCAATACCCCAAACATAAAAAATTTCACTTACAAGAATATTTGTTAAAGGCATTTGATTTTTATGAGTGATATTACCTGTTTTTTGGCATTTTTCACATGATTTGCAGAAGTGATATGCATCTTTAAAAATAGAAGGCCAATAGAAACCACTTTCAAGTATCTTGTGGGCTATTCTTTTTGCTCCAAAATGCCCACCATAAGAATAAGAATGACAAAAAGTGAGAATTGAAAGTAATTCATCCTGTGTTACACATCTCCTTACTACTTGATCCACACAAAATTTCCACAAGTAAGGAGTATCCTAAAAATAATATTTAGCATCAGCTTGTAACTTGTCCTTTTAGGATGTAGACAAACCTGGAGTGAATTCTTTGGTGACTAAATAGTTCATTAACTTAGCATACCATGGTCTTGTAAAGGAGTGCAACATATACAACTATTCATTAGGAAATGTTTCTCTTATTGTTTCGGTTGGAATATCCTCGATCCTCAGTCGACTCAAGTGATCAGCCACATGGTTTTCGACACCTTTTTTGTCTTTGATGTCAAGATCGAATTCTTGTAGAAGCAAGATTCACCTAATCAATCTTGGTTTAGACTTCTTCTTCAAAATATACCTGAGAGCTGCATGGTCAGTAAAAACAATGAATTTTGTTCAAAGTAGATATGACCTAAATTTTTCAAGACCAAACACCACTACAAAAAGTTCCTTTTTAGTTGTATGGTAATTGCATTGTGTTCTATCCAACATGTGAGAAGCGTAGGCGATAACATGTAAATTCTTTCCAATTCTTTGCCCAAGCACAGCTCCTACCACATAGTCACTCGCATGACACATTATCTCAAAAGGTTCATCCTGATTTGGTGATTGGATGATAGGGGCAGATGTGACACGTCTCTTAAGCTCATCATGGGCATCTTTACAGGCTTGATCAAACATAAAATCCACTTCTTTAGGTAATAGTCTGCACAAGGGTGTTGTAATCTTCAAAAAATCTTTGATAAAGCGTCGATAGAAACCTACATGGCCTAGAAAAGAATGAACTTTCCTCAAGTATGAAGGGTAAGACAATGATGAAATAACATCTATCTTAGCTTTATCAACTTGTAATCCACGTGAAGACACAACATGCCCAAGAACTATTCCTTGTTCTACCATAAAATAACACTTTTCATAGTTCAAGACAAGGTTTGTTTCAATGCACCTTTTTAGGATCAAAGATAAATTTTCTAGACATTTGTCAAAAGAATCACCATACACTATGAAATCATCCATAAAAACCTCAATTATTCTTTCAACATAGTCAGAAAAAATACTCATCATGCATCTTTGAAAAGTTGCAGGAGCATTACAAAGACTAAAAGGCATTCTTCTATATGCATATGTACCAAATAGACATGTATATATAGTTTTTTTTTATCCTTAGGATTAATAACAATCTGATTGTATCTACAATATCCATTAAGAAAGCAATAAAAAGACTTATCTGCTAGGCATTCAAGCATTTGATCCATGAATGGTAATGAGAAATGATCTTTGCGTGTAGAAGGATTGAGCTTTTTGTAATCAACACACATTCTCCATCCACTCGAGATGCGAGTAGGAATGAGCTCATCATTTTTGTTTTTCACCAACGTGATTCCGATCTTTTTAGGCACCACATAGATTGGTGCCACCCATTTACTGTCAGTGATGGGGTAAATGATTCTTGCATCTAACAGTTTTAAAAGTTCAGCTTTCACTACCTCCATCACTAGTGGATTCAACCTCCTTTGCATTTTCCTTGTTGGTTTTGTGTTGTCCTCTAATAGTATGTGATGCATACATATTGAGGGACTAATGCCCTTGATGTCAGCTAAAGTCCATCTAATGGTCGTCTTGTGATCACACAATAACTTCACAAGTTTTTCCTCTTGCATACTTGTCAAACCTTTTGCTATGATAATAGAAAGTGTATTGTTGTCGCCAATGAATACATACTTCAAATTATCGAGCAAAGGTTTTAATTCTAACTCGGGGCCCTATAAAATAGATGGTAAAAGCTTTTTATGTGAGAGTACTAAATCAATAAAGACATTACCATGGGGAACGATTTGTAAAGCTTGTAAGGCCAATACTGATTCGTGCATGTTTTGGGGAACACATATGTGCCTCTCCATCTCTTCTATCTTGGTGAAATCATAGCCATAGCTCAAAGCTATGCTTAATTCATCTTCACAATCAAAATCACAAACTTATTGCACACACTTATCAATTTGGTCATAACATGTGATAGAATAAACATTGTTATAAGGATATTTCATTGCATCATGAAAATTGAATTCAATTTTTTCATCTCCTACCTCCATAGACAAGGTATCCTTACCACAATCAATCTTTGTGTTGACAATTTTCAAGAATGGTCTCCCAAACAATATATGAGTGCTAGTTGATGAATCACAAGAATCATGTTCCATATCAAGAATATAAAAGTCACATGGAATAACCAAAGTATCAATCTTGACTAGGACATCCTCTATCACACCAAATTGGTAAACAAAACTATGATCCGCAAGTTGTATTACAATGCTAGTTTTATGCAAAAGCTCAAGACTAAGAGAATTATAAACATGTTTGGGCATAACACTAATGGATGCACCTAAATCACACAAGGCCCTTTTGAAACTAGCTTTACCAATAACACATGGGATGGTAAACGCACCTAGGTCCTTTTGCTTCAAAGGCATATTCTTTTGAACAACAGCAAACACAATTTTATCCATACTTACCATTTCATGACCTTTTAATTTGAAAGCTCTCTTGGTAGTACAGAACTCCTTCAAAAATTTGGCATACTTAGGAATTTGCTTGATAGCATCAAGCAAAGGAATATTGAGTTCTACTTTTTTAAAAACCTCTAAAATCTCTTTTTCTTTGTCCTCTTTCTTTGACCTAAAAGAACTCATAGGAAATGATGGAATTGCTTTAAAACTAGTATTCATTGAGTGAGGAGTTACCTTTGGAGTGTTGGTCAATGTTTTAGTTTGTGGAGGAGGATGATGTTCCTTCCTTGTACTCAATTCAGTTTCTATCTCTTCTTCTTCCTCCATCTCAATTTGTTTTGACCTTTTTCTCTTCAAGTTCTTTCCCACTTCTCAACATGATCGCACTAACATTCTCTTTTGGATTCAATGTTTGGGAGGGCGATTTTCCATTCATTTGTGCCTCCAATTTCCCTACACTTGAAGCTACTTGCCCCATTTGCTTCTCCAAGTTGTGAATACTTGACCTTGTTTCCTGTTGAAAAGACATGATATTTTGTTGCAAGATAATAGTATTAGAAGCCAAAGTTTTCATCATCTCACGAAGATCATCATTAGATGACAACCCCATAGCATTGGAGTTTGTGAATGGAGGGGGTTGTCTTGCTTGATAATTTTGTTGGGGCTGAAATCCATTGAGATGGAACTGTCGGCCTTGATTACCTTGTTGGGATGGGTTGCCATAGCGTAAATTGGGATGATCTCTCCATTCAGGATTATACGTGTTAGAAAAGGGATCATATTTATGCTGGGGTTGTCTGTTGAATGCTCCATCAATTGCATGAGCTTGTTCAATGTAATCTTCTTGCATTGTTGGGCACATATCCAAAGCATGTCCTTGTAACTCCATATGCTACAAAATTTCACCTACTGCACATTTCCATAAGCCAAAGAACGCATAAGAGAAGTAAGATCATTAACTTTATTTTCAAGGTTAGAAATACTTACCTCATTTACTCGTTTATTGGAGAAGTCTCCACGAGTGCCAAATTGTTTTGAGTTAGCTGCCATGTTTAAGATCAATTGGTGTGTAGCCTCAGGTGTCTTATCCACCAATACGCCTCTACTTATAGCATTAATGATACTACAGTTAGTAGACATCAATCCTTCATAGAAATATTGAATGAGCAACTGATCGGGTATTTAATGATAAGGGTATTGAATGCATAGTTGCTCAAATCTTTCTCAATACTTAGAGAGTGTTTGTCCATGAGATTGTTGAATTCCACATATTTCTTTCCTTATATTGGCAACTAGAGATGTTGGGAAATACTTCTCAAGGAAAATCTTCTTCATAGCATTCCAAGTTCCAATAGATCCTGGGAGAATAGAGAAAAGCCATGCTTTTGCTGCCCCTTTTAAAGAGAAAAGGAAAGCTTTCAACTTAACTTGTTCTTCATCAACTTCATTCAGTTTCATGTCAACATAAACCATATGGAACTCCTTGAGATGAGTATGAGGATCTTCTCCTGCAAGACCATTAAATGTTGGTAACAAATGTATAAAACCATATTTGAGCTCAAAGTTTATATTATTATCAATGTTTATGCATAGTGGCTGATTTTCCATATTAGGAGCAGCAAGCTCCTTGAGTGTTTGTTGTCGTGCAATAGCCTTGGTGTTGAGACGAGCTTCCTTGTGTAACCTGCGTGAAGTTTTTTCTATTTTGAGATCCAACTGCACTTGAATATGATTAATAGAACGAGTTACTAGCATAAATCATTAAGAAAACTCAAAAGAAACCAATCACACAAGAGACCGAAAACAATGCAAATTATACGAAAATCCTATGCTAGAAAATTAAAACTACCTAAAAACCTTAGAAAACAACGGAATTTAGCCTCAATAGGGTCAGGCTAGTAGACTTGTTCAGAACGTCCTTCAGGAAAAGAAAAGTCGAAACCTAATTCTACAAACAATTCTATTTTGAACAGTACCACCACCACAAATAAACAGTACCGCCGCAAGCAAAACTTTTGTCTCTTTTTTTTTAGAAATATAAATAAAAAATCACAGCAACTAAAAATAACAGTACAAGCATAAGAATCAACTAAAATTACTTCCCTGGCAACAGTGCCAAAATTTGTTGCGATGTCGTGGTCGCACAGATTAATTACCCTAGCTTAAAACACAACACACAAGATAGTATAGAGCAAGTAAGGGATCGATCCCACAAGGAAGATTTAGGTCAGATTTTTATGCTATACGTTATGCAATTGGGGGTTTTTTGATTTGTAATGATCTAAACGATGGAAGAAATTAAACTAGCAAACAAAATCAATTGAAATTGAAATTTATCTAGAAAACAAACCTTATAATTTATATTCTGAATTTTTATCTTTTCTTAATAATGGTTAATTAATGAATCCGTCGTATAACTAACCCTAACCAACAAACAATCACAATGTCCGTATTAATGATTTAGTTCAATGGCAGCCCTAAGAACTAGATATTTTGAGTGTTCTCCCTAAGTTTAATAATGTAGTTCCACCACAATCATCAAGCTTAGTTGCTTCATAAGTTCATACATCATAACTCTAGTTTTGATATCAAACTTAGCAATAAATTGTTCACAATAATAACTTAGAGTTCTGCTCTAGTAATTATCAACAACAATCATAAAAATATGTATAGGAAAACAATCATACTCATTCATAATATAAACTAAAAATAAAAGAAAGAATAAATCTCATGGTTCTTAAAATCTGAAGGTTTGTTGTGTCCTTACAACTAAGAAAATAGCTTAGCCTTGCATAACTATTGAATAACTACTATTAAAGAATGAAGAGAGCATGACTTTTTTTTGGGTTTGTAGAGGAGAGAATTTGTGTTTCTTAACTTTTAGTCGCTGCCCTCCTTCTCTCCTTTCTCTTTTTCTTTTTATATGCTAAGAAACCCTAGTTTCTAATTTACAAAGTAGTCCTCCCTTAAGTTGACAATTGACATTTAAGTACTTCAATAACTATTGTCCCTAAAAAAAGAGAAATAGCCTTGCATGAAATCTTCAAGATCTGACTGAGAGGAGCTAAATTGCTGATATAAAACTTAGATGACGGTTTAAAAGCTTCAAAACGTAATTTGGACTCGTTTCTTCACGAAACCTAATTGCTGACAGAATTCAATTGTCATCTTTGAAAAATCATATGAGCAGAATAAAGTGATAACAATGCGAGAGTTTGTAAATCTGAATATTTCAAGAAGTATTATGATAAACCTTGTTAGGAATGATTACTAAGATGCATCTCAAGAGTCATAAAAAGTTCTCCTTACTCTGCCATCATAGTAACAATCATTTTGCACATGCTTTATGAAATAGAAAACATAGTTTTTTTTTAAGCTACTACCCTCTCCCCCCAACTAAAACAAGACATTGTCCTCAATGTTTAAAAGTAGAAAGATAGAGTATAGAATATATCACCTGAAATAACGAACACTGACAAACTTGAAACACACTGAAACAATAATAAAACCAAAAGACACAAAGATTCACAAATGAAGGCTCAAATCCAATCTAAGCTTTTTACAGCTTTCCTTAGTTGACCAATTTATACAACTCATGGAAGGATCAATTACAAGAATGAAAGATTATAGTTGGTCAATCAATTGTTCAGCAATAGCAGCAAAGATTATGATTTGTCGTGTAGAAGATGTTAGAAATTCCTGTTCCACAGCATGATCAAGAAAAGACAACAACTTATCATAATAACTATTAATATTTAACAAACCTATGAGTTTATGGTGAATGTGCAATTGAGCCCAAGACAAGATATGAAAGATCTCTTCCAATATGCCTAAACCACCTAGTAAGGCAATAAAGGCATCATCATGGTTAAACATTGCATTCATTCGAGCAGACATTGTGGAGACTTGTAGTTTATCTCTAATTATTTTTCCAATGATGTCCCCTTATGCCAAAGCTTCGAGGATGACCCCCAAAACTTGACTACCTCCTAAAAATGCAGTTATTAACATACCTCCCATTAACCTAAGACTGCCTCCCCCATACACTAAATGAATCTTTCTCTCAGCTAATACTTGACCAAGATGATTTGCTGATTCTGAAAACTAGATCCACCATAAACATAAATATTTCTTATCTGATGACCTGAGGAACTTTCCATTTCTACACACTTCTATATTTATTGAATGTTCAACTGAAAAATAATCAAAGTAAACTTTCAAACGATGTCCATTTACCTTGAAAACATTGTTATTCTTTGGATTCTCGATGTCGTAGGCCCCATATGGATACACATGTTTCACAATAAAAGGACCGCTCTATCTTAATCTTAATTTTCCAAGAAATACATGTAGTCGAGAATTATAAAGCAAGACTTTTTGACTAACATTGAATGTTTTTCTCAGTATTTTCTTGTCATGAAACTCTTAATTCTTACTTTATGAATTCTTGAATTTTCATATGCATCATTTCTTATTTCCTCAAGCTCATTTATTTGTAAGTTTCACAATTGAGTAGCATCATTTAGATTTGAATTGAAAACTTTAATAGCCCAATAAACTTTATGTTCAAGTTCCACAGGCAAATGACAAAGTTTTCGATAGACTAATCTATAAGGTGACATACCTAATGATGTTTTATACATAGTTTGATAAGCCCAAAGTGTATCATTAAGTCTTAAGGACCAGTTTTTCATATTAGGGTTCACTGTTTTTTCCAAAATATGTTTGATTTCCCTATTAGCAAGCTCTACTTGTCCACTTGTTTGAGGGTGATAAGGGGTGGCAACTTTATGTCTGATTCCATATTTTTTCATTAAAGAATCAAATGGCTTATTGTAGAAATGTATTCCACCATCACTTATTATGGCTCGAGGCACTCTAGATCGACTCAAAATATTTTCTTTCAAAAACTTTATCACTGTTTTATGATCATTGTTTCGACTTGGAATTGCCTCTATCCATTTTGAAACATAATCTACTGTGACTAATATGTATAAAAAACCAAATGATGGAGGGAATGGACCTATGAAATCTATACCCCAGCAGTCAAAGATCTCAATGACAAGAATAGGATTTAAAGGCATCATGTGATGTTTTGAAATATATCCTAACTTTTAACAATTCTCACAAGTCTTGCAGAATGCATGTGAGTCCTTGAACATGGTGGGCCAGTAAAATGCACTTTGATGAGAAATAGCCTCTACATGCCTCAGAATGACAAAATTTAATGACGCTACTTACCTTATTGTTAGGAATGCATCTTTAAAATATTTGATCAGGACAATATTTGAATAAATAAGGGTCATCCCAATAAAAGTTCTTCACTTCGTTCAAGAACTTTCTTTTATCTTGGATACTCTAATGAGCTGACAATTGTCCTGAAACAAGAAAATTGACAATATTAGCAAACCAAGGCATTGTAGAGATGGAAAGTAAAGACTCATCAGGAAAGTAGTCATCGATTAGTGTGATGTCAATTTTTGAATATGTTGTCAATCTTGACAAGTGATCTGCAACAACATTTTCGCTGCCTTTCTTATCTTTGATTGTGATATCAAATTCTTGAAGTAATAAAATCCACCACATCAACCTAGCCTTAGAATCTTTCTTAAAAAGAAGATATTTCAATGTTGCATGATCACTAAAAACAACAAAAGGTGAGCCAACAACATAAAACCTGAATTTTTCACATGCAAATACTGCTGCAAGCAATTCCTTTTTAGTGGTGGTATAATTTATTTGAGAACTATTTAAAGTTTTACTTACATAGTAAATTATATAAGGTTTCCTATCTTTTCTTTGTCCTAAAACAGCACCTACGGCATAATTACTAGCATCACATATTATTTCAAAAGGTAATGACCAATCGGGAGGTTAAATGATAAGCACAAGTAAGCAAGTTTTTAAGTTTAACAAAGGCTTCTTCACAATGTTCAGTCCATTCAAAAATAGTATCCTTTGTTAGAAAGTTACTTAAAGGCTTAGAAATTACACTGAAATCTTTGATGAACCTTCTATAAAAACCAGCATGTCTAGGAATGATCTCACATCTTTAATAGATTTTGGTGTTGGCAAGTTTGCAATTAACTTGATTTTAAATTTGTCAACCTCAATTCCTTTTGATGAAACAATGTGACCAAGTACAATGTCGTTTGTTACCATAAAGTGATATTTTTTTCAATTCAGCACAAGATTCTTCTCGTCACACCTGCTCAAAACCTTTTCTAAGTTAGTCAAACAATCATCAAATGAATCGCCAAAAATAAAAAAATCATCCATGAAAATCTCAAAAAAATATTCAACCATATCACTAAATATATTAAGCATGCATCTTTGAAACGTGACTAGTGCATTACACAATCCAAAAGGCATCATTTGATATGCAAAAAGTACTAAATAGACATGTGAAAGTAGTCTTCTTTTGATCTTTCAATGCAATTTCAATTTGGTTGTAACCCGAATAGCCATTTAGGAAACAATGAAATTCATGCCCTTCAACTCTTTCTAGGATTTAATCTATGAAAGGTAAAGGAAAATGATCTTTTCTAGTCATTGAATTAAGTTTCCTATAGTCAATGCACATGTGCCAACTAGTAATAGTTCTAGTGGGAATTAACTCATTGTTCTCATTTGTTATCATAGTGACTTCAGACTTTTTGGGTAGGACTTACCCATTTGCTGTCAGAAATAGGATAAATGATTTCATTATCTAAAAGCTTAATAACTTCATTTTCCACTACTTCTTTCATATTAGAATATAGTCTTCGTTGCATTTCTCTAGAGGGTTTAACATTTTCCTCCAAATAAATTCTGTATGTACAAATCAAAGGGCTAATTCCTTTTATATCAGTTATGGTCCATGTTAATGTATTTTTTTGCATTTTCAGAGTTTGTAATAACTTACCTTCTTGATGTGCATTAAGTTTGGAAGAGATTATTACAAGAAAAGTTTCATTTTCTCCTAAAAATGAGTATTTGAGATTAGATGACAACGACTTCAAATCAGGTTTGGGTGGTTGAACACTTGAAGGTATGAAATTAATTAATCGTGGTGATAATTTCTCAATTTACAGCCTCCAATTACTTGTCTTTGATTCTTCCTGAAAATAAATCATTTGCAAATCATCAGATTCATCAGTCTCAATTTCACTAGAAATGGTTTGAAATTGATCATGAATTAATTTTTCAATAAAGTCCACTTCCTGTAAATCATTATCAGCTCTAGGTTACTTACAAATGTTGAAAATATACATCTCTAATGTCATGTTTCCAAATGATAGCTTCATCAGTCCATTCCTACAATTAATCAATGTGTTAGAAGTTGCAAGAAATGGATGTCCTAAAATAACAGGAAATGAATTACATACTTCTACAAGTTGTATGTCCAAGATAATAAAATCCACAGCATAAATAAATTTATGGACTTGTATTAACACATCTTCAATTATTCCTCTAGGCACTTTTATAGATTTATCGACAAGTAAAAGAGTTATAGAAGTTGGTTTTAACTCACCTAGATTGAGACTCTAAAAAATTTAAAATGGAAGTAAATTCACACTAACACTGAGATTAAGTAAAGCGCTTTAAATTTTATGCTCTCCAATAAAGCAAGAAATTATAGGACAACTAGGGTCTTTATATTTCAAAGCATTTTTGTTCTGAAGAATAACACTTTCTTGTTCGACTAGAAAGACTTTCTTTTTCACTTTCAGTTTCCTCTTTACAGTGTATAGATGTTTCAAAAATTTAGCATAGGAAGGAACCTGTTTAATAGCATCCAGCAAAGTTATATTGATCCTTACCTGTTTGAAAGTTTTAAAAATTTCATAGTTATGATTGATTTTTTTTTGTTTGGTGATGGCTTGAGGAAATACAAGTGCTAGTAGGGAATCAGTCTTTTCTTCGTAATTTTCAGACTCAACCCCTTCTTTACCCTCAAAGATTGACTCATCATCTTTCTTATAAAGTTCAAAAAAGGGTTTTTCAATAACCTTACCATTGCGAAGAGTAGTGACTGATTTGACTTGATCCATGTGTTGACTTCCAGAACTACTTGCATTTACATTGTATTGCCCCTTGGGATTTTATTGTGGTTGAGATGGAAATTTACCTTTCTCTTAGAAACTAAGAGCAAATGTCAATTTTGCAAGAGTATCTTTAAAATCTGTCATGTTTTGAGCAAGTTGAGTAATGATTATCTTTTGCTTTTCAATGAATGCATGCAATGTTTCCTCAAGATTTCTTCTAGGAGGTGGAGTATAAGGAGGTGCATATCTATAAGAATTTTAGAAATTATGGTGTGTTTAAAAGGGTGGTTGTGAAGTTTGTGCATTGTTGTTCTCACTCTTCCAACTAAAATTTAGGTGATTTCTCCAACCAGGGTTATATGTTTATGACTATGGGTTGTGGTTGGCCCTTTGGAAACTATTTGAAGAATGGGCTTGTTCATAAAGACATTCCTTAAAAGAAGGCAAGGTTGGATAATTATTGGTTGAGTTTGTTCTGTGAGATGGAAAAAACTTATTTAAAAATTGTTATTGCATTTCATCCGAAACACGAATGGATCTTGGTCTCAAATTTTGTAGCCATATTTTAGCTTTATCTTTTAATGAAAAAGGAAAAAGCTTTAATCTGATGGTGTTCCTACTACAATTTAAATTATCATATGTGTTGCAGACCTCCTCAAATTCTCTTAAATGCAAGTATGGATTTTTCAATTCTAAGCCATGAAAAGAAGGTAAAAATTGAATAATGTCTGGTTTAAAATTAAAATGAGATGTATCAAGAGGAAAAACTATGCATGATGGTGCACTTGTTCTTATGGGATTCATATGGTCTCTAACTGTTCTGCTACAATTATTCTCATTATTCTCATTATGAAGTGATTGATTATCTTCTTCAGCCATATTTTCTTTAAATGATAAGGATACCCTACAAAGTCTACCACTTGATTTACGTGACCTAAATCTGAGATCTACAGCTCTAGATATGATCCAATTACTAAACAGTGTTCCGGTTTGGACTATACCAACATCTCTTTTCTAAGTTTAGCCATCTCTTTATCCTTTCAATTTCAGTTCTTAAAATCTTCAATCAATCCTTTCATTTATATGATAGGTCTGCATTTAAAACGAATATTTACCATAAATTAAATGTATCTTATATTATTTGATTTATTATTATAAAACATGTTTTAGTTAAGGAGTTATTGATACTTAAAGTGCAAAATGATGATATAAAACCTTAATAAAAATACACTTTTAAGTATCAATCAATTATAAAAAATACAAAGAGAGAAAATAAGAGCATGATCTTGATCTGGAAACTAAGATGCCTAAATGCATGGCAAATGCCTTCTTTTATAGGCCAAAATTGAAAACTATTGATTTGATGACTAATTGATGAGTGGGTGACCACCTCTTGACTTGGTGACAATCCTTATCTTCTCTTATCTACTCAAAACGTCATTGATAACGTAAAATTAAAGCCATTTAAAAAACAAAGTTGTAGGAAATTATCTTAGCTTTTTTGTGTAAAAAAATTCAAGTCATTTGGACTTCTAGAACTCCAAATATGAGCTAAATACTGGACAGTGCTCGGGCTGGAGGACAGATTTAGACTTCTTTATTGTTGCTATAATTTGGACTTGAAAATGATCTTTTAAAGTCTTGGGCTCCTATGAAAGTTATAGACCTATGTCTTATCATTCCATCTATATAAAGTAACCTAAATCTGAGATTTACAGCTCCAGATATGACCCAATTACCAAACAGTGTTCTGGTTTGGACTGCACCGGCATCTCTTTTCTAAGTTTAGCCATCTCTTTCTCCTTTCAATTTCAGTTTTTAAATTCATCAATCAATCCTTTCATTTATATGATAGGTCTGCATTTAAAATGAAGATTTACCTAAAATTAAAGGTATCTTATATTATTAGATATATTATAATAAGACATGCTTTAGTTAAGGAGTTATTGATACTTCAAGTACAAAATAATGACATAAAACCTTGATAAAAAAATAAACTTTTAAGTATTAATCATACCGCCAACCAGCTTATTACTAGTCTCTAATAATCAAAGTGTTCAAATAGAAAAATAATTTATAAATTCCACAAAGCAAGGTGTTCATCATTCAACTTCCATTAATCTATCCAAATAAATAAACTCTCAGTAAATTTATATATCTACTTAATACCTGTTAAGAAGATATTAATAAAACTTTCTTTTATGCTTAATATATCAATACATAACTATAGGGCTTTTCTTGGAAGAAAACAAAATTTTTGTTCTAATATTTATGGTTAACTTCCTTGGGTTAGGATTTTTTTTTAATATATATACATATAACTTAAAACACCATACATCTTTAATCCATGCAACGAGCTTTCAGCTAATGACTCCTAGACTAGTTGATCTTAGGGCATTAGGTGTTGAGACACCCCTACAAGCTTAGTAACTCAGGTTGTAGATACTGATACGTAGGTATTGCAATGTTTGATTCTCTTAATTGCTTAGGTTATGTATCAATTACAAGAATGAAAGATTGTAGTTGGTCAACCAATTGTTCAGTAGTAACAAGTGATGGGCTAATAGCTAAACAAGTGTCATTCTTCAAAACAATAATGCTTTGAAATATGAAGACCCTGGTTGTCTTACAATTTCTTGCTTTATTGGAGAATATAAAATTGAAAGAACCTTACTTGATTTTAGAGCCAGTGTGAATTTACTTCCATATTCAGTTTTTCAAAGTCTCAATTTAGGTGAGTTAAAACCAACTTCTGTAACTCTTTTACTTGCCGATAAATCTATAAAAGTGCCTAGAAAAATAGTTGAAGATGTGTTAATACATGTCAATAAATTCATTGATCCTGTGGATTTTGTTATTTTAGACACACAACCTGTTAAAGCATGTAATTCATTTCCTGTTATTTTAGGACGTCCGTTTCTTGCAACTTCTAACGCGTTGATTAATTATAGAAATGGACTGATGAAGCTATCATTTGGAAACATGACATTGCAGATGAATATTTTCAACATTTGGAAGCAACCTGCAGATGATAATGATTTACAAGAAGTAGATCATATTGATGAATTAGTTTATGATCAATTTGAATCTACTTTAAGTAAAAATGAGTTGGATGAATCTGAAGATTTGCAAATGATTTATTCTGAGGAAGAAATCACAAATGAAAAACGCACCGAAAATGTTGATGTGGATCTTTTGTTAAAAGTAACAACAAATTCGACATCTGACATCACACCAATCGATGATTACTTCCCTAACAAATCTTTACTTTCTCTTAGTTCAATGCCTTGGTATGATAAAAATATCAATTTTCTTATTTTAGGAGATTTGCCAACTGATTGGAGTACCCAAGATAAAGAAAAGTTTTTGAATGAAGTGAACTTTTATTCAGATGACCCTAACTTATTCAAATATTATCTTGATCAAATATTTCAAAGATGCATTCCTAACAATGAGGTAAGTAATGTCATTCAACTTTGTCATTCTAAAGCATATGCGAGTTATTTTTCATAAAAAAAATAACTGCAAAAATATTTCAGAGTAGATTTTATTGGCTCACTATGTTCAAGGACTCACATCATTTTACAAAGCTTGTGAAAATTTTTAAAAGTTAGGATTCATTTCAAAACATTAGGAATCTTTAGATAATCTATTTTTGACTTTTGAGACATATCCTGGTGGAAATGTGCATTATACAATTCATAATTTTTGGCTCTATTTTCATTAAGAACATGATTGATTTAGTCTTCGCAATTTGATTAAAAAAGACCCTATTTGCTAATTTTTAATAAAACTGGATGGGAAGCCTATCCCCGACCCATAGAGGGCACGTTTAAGTCATCTTGGACCTAAAATCAAGGGAAGATGTGAGTCACAATCATAATTACCTGTACATACATATGTTTTTTTCAAAAATAAATAAATAAATAAATAAAGATAGAGAGTGTGTGTGTGATACTCCAGCTGGCCTACATATAGGTGGTATGATTGCCTTTTCAATTTCTCATCTATAAAATCCTCTCTTCTTTCCTTTCATTTCTACTTAACCCATACATTCAACAAATATAGAAGTGGGTAGCATTGGCAAGTTTCTCAAGTCATCACATAAGAAATATTTGTGTTTTCGGTGAATCCAGTCCTGGGAAAGAAAAGAAGTTTTTAGAATTAGCAAGTCATCTTGGTCAGGTGTTAGCTGAGAGAAAGATTCATTTAGTGTATGAGGGAGATAGTCTGGGATTAATAGGAGGTGTGTCAATAGCTGCATTTTTAGGAGGTAGTCAAGTTTTGGAGGTCATCCCCGAAGCTTTAGCACAAGGGGACATTATTGGAAAAACAATTGGAGATAAACTACAGGGCTCTACAATATCTAGTCGAATGAATGCAATGTTTAATCATGTTAATGCCTTCATTGTTTTACCAAGTGGTTTAGGCATATTGGAAGAAATATTTTATATTTTCTCTTGGACCCAACTGCATATTCACCATAAACCTATAGGTTTGTTAAATGTTAATGGTTATTATGATAAATTGTTGTCTTTTCTTGATCATGCTGTGGAACAGGAATTTCTAACATCTTCTGCATGACAAATCATAATCTCTATTGTTACTGCTGAACAATTGGTTGACCAAGTATAATCTTTCAACAGATTTTAATTGACCATTCTTTTTCAATTTTAATGCCTCGACTTTTCTAGATAAAGATACAAACTTGGCTTGGAGGTTATGATCTTCTCTAAGGTTGTATATACATTTGCTAGACGTATAACATTGAGTTTTACTTGGTGCCTCATAAGTAACTGTGGTGTCCCAATTTTGAGCATTTTCAGCTAACAAGTCTAAGTACTACATTGCTTCATTAGGGTCTTTATCTTCAAAAGTTTCATTACACATCAATTCAACCATTTGCCTATCTCTAGGTGTTAACCCTTCATAAAAAAGTGAAACCAATCTCCATGTGTTCAAAACCATGATGAGGGCAACTATTAACTAAGTCTCGATAACTATCCTAACACTGGTAAAATGTTTCTCCTGGTTTTTTAGTGAAAGTGGTGATTTTTCTTTTAAAAGAGTTTGTTCTATGAGATGGAAAAAATTTGTTTAAAAACTGCTATTGTATTTTATCCTAAACACGAATAGATCTTGGTCTTAAATTTTATAGCCATGTTTTAGATATATCTTTTAATGAAAAAGAAAAAAGCTTTAATCTGATGGTGTTAATGCTACAATTTGAGTCATTATAGGTGTTACAGACCTCCTCAAATTCCTTTTAAATGTAAGTATGAATTTTCTAAATCTAAGCCATAAAAGGAAGGTAAAAGTTGAATAATATCTGGCTTAAAATTAAAATGAAATGCATCAGGAGGAAAAACTATACATGATGGTGCACTTATTTTTATAGGATTTATGTGGTCTCTAAGTGTTTTAGCATGGTTATTCTCATTATGAAGTGATTGATTATCTTCTTCGACTATATTTTCTGAAAATGATGACGATACCCTACAAAGTCTACCACTTAATATACATGACCACACTCTCATGCACATGTAGGAATAGAATAAAAGAAAAAAAACAAAAGAAGAAGAAATAAGAGACAAGAAACAAAGTTATATACAAGAAAAGTGAAAAAAAAAATTCTATAATTTGTATAAGAACTTACCTCCCTGGTAACTGCGCTAAAAAGTTGACAAGACTAAAAGATTAATGTTTTCTACCAAGTGCAAGAGTATCAAAGTAATAAATAACCCGGCAAGACCAGGGTCAAACCACAAGGAGGTTAAATGTATAAATTATAGATGACAACAACAACAACAACAATAGTTGTAGTAATAGTAGTAGTAGTAGTAGTAATCGTAATAAAGAAAAGAAGAAGAAGAAGAAGAAGATGAGAACTTCCAGATGAAATATTAATGTAAAGATTAAACAATGATCATAACAAATGTCAAGGTTAGATGTTTCACTAACGGTATGTCATACAAGTATAGTATAAAATCTTATTATTCAATTGAAAACCATACACAAAGGAGGTTCCAATCAGATTATAGATTGTTAACATAATTACATTAGTTATTTTATTCAATTAATGCTAATACTTGTAAATTTCATCAAGCATTCATGATTATAACTTATGTTAACAATAAATCAAGTTCCTTTCGTAGCTCAAGTGTCAGTTATACCATACAATACGGGCTATGAAAGTGCCAAGTATTTGTTGTACCAATTGTTATATAACATAAATCAAGATTAGTCATTTAACAAGCAAAGTATTAAAGAGTGACTAAGATAACAAATACAAAACATGTTAGTATCAAACATTAAAGTCCATATTGGGTTTAAATTATACTTATTCTTACATTATTAATGTAACCTTTTTACCTTGACATAATAAATTTAGCTAAACACAATGAAAGAAAGAAAGAAAAATAAATAAATAAAATAAAACATAAATAAGATAAGAGTTAACTAAGGAAAGGAAATGAAAAGCATAAACTTGATATTAATGAAAACAAAGCATAAACATTACAAAAAAAAATACAAAGAGAGAAAACAAGAGCATGATCTTAATCTGGAAATTAAGATGCCTAAATGCATGGCAAATGCCTCCTTTTATAGGACAAAATTGGCAACTATTGATTTGATGACTAATTGATGAGTAAGTGGCCAACTCTTGACTTGGTGACAATCCTTATCTTCTCTTGTCTGCCCAAAACGTCATTGATAACATCAAAATTAGAGTCACTTGAAACTTAAAAATTATAGGAAATTATCTCAGTTTTCTTGTGTAAAAAAATTCAAGTCATTTTGAATTATAAAACTCCAGATATGGGTTAAATACTAAATAGTGCTGAGGTTAGAAGACAGATTCAGACTTTTTTTATTGTTGTTATAATTTGGACTTGAAAATGATCTTTTTAAGTCTTGAGCTTTATATGAAAGTTATAAGCCTATGTCTTACCTTTCCATCCATATATAGTATACCTAAATCTAAAATCTATAGCTCCGGATATGACCCAATTATCGAACAGTGTTCTACTTTGGACTACACCGACATCTCTTTTCTAAGTTTGACCATCTCTTTCTCCTTTCAATTTCAGCTCTTAAATTCATCAATCAATCCTTTCATTTATGTGATAGGCCTGCATTTAAAATGAAGATTTACCACAAATTAATGGTATCTTATATTATTAGATATATTATTATAAAACATGTTTTAGTTAAGAAGTTATTGATACTTCAAATATAAAATAATGACAAAAAACCTTGATTAAAAAATACACTTTTAAGTATTAATCAATAACCTTTTCCAATAATTTTCTATGAAGCCCATTTTCTGCAAACCATAATGTGATGCAAGACATGTCAACATCTATATACTAAAATAGTTTTTTATTAGGTAATAATGATTTTTTAAAATATTTTTTTATTTAATATATATTAAAATAATATTTTTTAATTTATTTTTTACAATAACACATCAAAATCTTTAAAATAAAAAAATAATAATTTAAAAAAAATAAAATATTTTAAAAGCACTTTTTAAATACTAAAACAAACACTTTCTAAATAAATAGTCTACACTCAAATAAAAAATTAAAAAAAAAGTTAAACTTAAAGTGACACATTTAAAAAGAAAATTAATATAAAAAATTGATATCCAATATATAGTTTTTTTAAAATTGAAAATTTGTTAAAGATTTTTTTAGATAAAAATATAAATAATGTTCAGATGACACAAATATACCAAAAAAAAATAGAGTTGAAGATAATTAAAACTTAAAACTTTAGTCATTACCTTGATTAAGTCAAATAAGCTTGTATTATTAAATTAGATAATAATAGAATAGGCAATTATTATAAACGAATTAAATCAAATAATTTTTTTTCATCAAAACTTGAATAAAAAAAGAGTGATCTAGAAAAACTACTATAACACAACTAAACAAATAATAAAATTTAATTCTCAACAAATTCAAAGTAAAATGATGATATTAAAAAGAAAAAAAAATCATTTAACAAAAATAACTTCAAGTTAAATGCTAGCAAACGGAGAAGCACACCAAACCTTGAGACACGAAGTATATGTATTAAATAATTCAATAAAAAACAAATTAAGAAAAAAATATAAACTTTAATTAAAAACTCAATGTTGAAGGATTAAAATATTAAATTAAAAAAATACATAGTTAACTTGTATCAATCTACCAAACTTGTGGTCTTTAATAAGATAAGGATAATCAAATAAAAAAAATCATAAAATTTATAAAAAAAAACCTTAACATGAGAGAATGAAACTACAAAAAAAAAATTAGTGTGCAAAAACCCTAAAAAAACAAATGTCAACCTACATTAAGCTTTTAAATCTATGACACCATTATAAAATCAAGATCATCCTATTAAGACAAGATCACCCCTATCAAGAAAAAAAATTAATTTTCAAAAAATAATATACCGAATAATAAAATAAAAAAAACAATTTGATAAAATAATCTAACATAAAAAATAAAAAGAAAAAAAATTAAGGATCAGATTTAAAAAACTATTTATATTTTTTTATTTAAGGATGAAATTGAAAAAAAAATTAAATTTATAAAAAGATAAAATAAAAAAACAACTAGAAAAATAATAACAAACTTTGAAAAATAAAATAAAAGAACTTGCAACATTTTTACAAAAGAGTGAATTTGAAAACACTTTATAATTTTATAAAAAAACAAAAAAAGTAAATCACTGCCAATGTGATAAATGATCGTGATTTTTTCTACACGTGTCGCCCTACATGGGAAAAATTATGCGCCACCTCTATAGCCATTGCAAACCACTATGTTCAGCCATAAGAGAAGTTTGCATGCCCTACCAAAGCATGGTGACCTCTTTCACTTTCTGGCCGCATGCAAATTTTACCCTGCAACTTTTTTATATATATAAAAAATTAAAATATTTTTAAATTTTATAAAAAAAATATAAAAAAATATTTAGATATAAAAAAACAAATATCAAATTTAAAATAACTATCAAATGAAAGAACAATTCAAAATTCGTGATTGGAGCGCACAAAATGTGATGAAAAAAGTGATAAAAGGAAAGAAAAAAAATATATATTCAATGACAAAAACAAATTTTGTCCACACGACGCGACACCTCTGAAGCCATTGCAAACTGTCATGTTTGACCATGACTTGAATAAGAGTTCATGTTATACAACAAATAATAAGTCTATTTTTTAAAAAAAAAAACCCATATCCTAGCACTCAAAATCAAATATTTTTTAAAAAATACATCCTTATTATAATCAAATAGACCCAACCAATCAAGCCTTAGACAAATAGTAGCCCAACTCAATCTCTAAAATAAAGTTGGCTATAGAAGCACCTGCAGAATCTTTTAAAAAACAATTTTTTCTAGAACTAATTCTTATTCGTTACATCAATACGTAAAAATTATAATTATAATTATAATTATAATTATAATTATATATATTAAAAATACATCCGTACTATAATCAAATAGACCCAACCAATCAAACCTTAGACAAACACTGGCCCAACTCAATCTCTAAAATAAAGTTGGCTATAGATGCACGCTGCAGAATCGTTTAAAAAACAATTTTTTTCCAGTACTAATTCTTATTTGTTACATCACTACGCAAAAATTATATATATATATATATATAACTCCAGTACAGTTTAGTTTAAAACCCTCCCAGTAGATCTGCAGTTTTAATTAAAATTCTTCAAGACATTAAAATCTGCGAAAACTGTCTTTTTTTTCAAAATTGACAACCGACAGCCAGAGTGTATACAAGTTAAACGCAGATTGTAATATCATTTCTCTTCTTCGTTTATTAATCCAGAAATCTACTTTTTTTAAACCGTTTCAGCAAAAAGAATTTCTGCTAGAAAGCACTCTGCAGATTGGTGAGCTTAGATCAGGGGATACAGTTCCATTGATTTGAAGTGGAGGTTTAGGGCGGGAGCGTTATTTAATTAATTCAGGACTGTGAAACTTTGCGCCAGCATTTTACATACAGGCACACATTGACGATCACGAATCCGTCCATAACGAACCTGAAATCTATCCTTTAGATATTAAGGATAATTATATAGCAATTCTTTAAAATCAGCATTCGGAAGATTTGTAAATGCGATGTTGGAAATCCGAGAGGCCGACTCAGACATGTGAACCCACAATATATCCTTGATAGACATTTGTACAAGAGAAAGGACTAGCCAGGAAAGAAAAAAAGTAGTTGACGGCAATTCTGCTCAGAAGTTATGGAAGTCTCTTCTCATCGATTAAAAATCTCTGAAGTCTTGCATGTGGATCTTATTCCATGAATTCATCACTGCAGAAGTATTGAAAGAAAAACTTTGCAAACTTTTTTCCAAAAAAGGATAACAGGGAGTTATAAATTATATATGATTTACTACGATGGTAAGAGCTCTCATATTTTCTTCGAATTTCAGCTCATGTAAGAATGATTTCAGAATAGCGTATATTGCCCGAATGGGGCATATAATCACAGAGCCAAACCATTAATTCATTTAAAAGAAACATTCTAAATCTCATGCAAAATCAAAGACCAAGTAATTTCATTTATATGTAAAAGAAAAATAAAAGCAACAGATATCAAAGTGTTCTAAATGGATATCAGCCACGGTAAAATCAGAAACGCAGATCAATTAAAATACTTATCATATCTCACAATAATTGAAGAAAAAAATTAATAAAAACAAAAGAATACTATTTTTTAAAACAAAGAAAACATCATCAGGTATTGAAATACCAAGAATCATCATCAACTGATGGGAGAGCGTCAAGAAATAGAGCGGAGGATGGTTTCATCCATTGGCAGCGCAGCTAGGTTAACCCAAAAAACACTACAAAAGTGGTTTATTTATAGAGGTGTAACCCTAAATCTAGACCGTTCGTTTTTATGGGCGCTGGCATACCAAACACTGTGCTTCACCCTTCAGCTGTCATCCAGTGGAGGCCCAGCCTGCAGCCGTTGTTTCTTTTGGGCCCAAGCACAACCTCCGAATAGCGATGAGTCTCCACTAATCATGCCTTGTTTATTATTTACTGAATAAAAAAGAAATTAATGGATTGGTAATTTAAAATCGAAGGTTGTCTATAAAATTAGAGAGATGGATGGAATATAAGAATGAAATTTATTATCTTTTTTTTTCAAAAGACAGGAGAGAGCAAATAGTGAAAGCATTGTACATTCTCAGTAACTTTTTTCTCAGAAATTAATAAGATTAACGGCACTAGTAAAACCACACATTTTTTATAATAATAATAAAAATAAAAAAAATTCTTAGGTGTTAATATAACCATCATCATCATCCCTACTATTAAAGATACTACTCTGCATTCTAGGGCTTGGCCTAGCGGTGGAAGGGGCTTGTCTCTTTCCACTGACCTGGGTTCGAGCCCTGGCGTGCACGCCTGTCACCCCCGCGGTGCCTTACATGCCTACTGGGTTTGCAGGGTATTCAGTGGGCCGTGGGGATTAGTCGTGGTGCGCGCAAGCTGGCCCGGACACCCCAAAAAAAAAAAAAAAAAAAAAAGATACTACTCTTGATTAGTTTACTATCATTCTTGAATTTCTGCCTTATTAAACGGATATCATTTGATTGATTGGCTGCAACTTTAAAACCAAGAAATCCACCACTCCTACGAAACACTTGATGTAAATTTCATGTAATGAAGGTAATGGATAGAGGAATGTTAGCCGGGAGGAACAAGTTGTTGGGAGCTCAGACTAGAAAGACATTTTGGGTTTGTTGGATAATCCATTTTTACCTACTTTTTATTCACAGTTTCGAACCGATAAGTTTTCTTGTTTCTTAATAGAGCTTTACAGTGCTGGGGATCATTATATACTAAGGCAACGAAAACCTGGCACGCTTCAGATAGCAAGCACCAAGGCTAGTCTATGCTTAGTTAATTGTCATTATTAGTATCTTTTGGTCATTTATTTTGCTCTTGTTGTACTTTAATTACTTGTCATTAATGTTATAACACCACCTAACTTCTTTCAATTAAATTTACCTATTATTGAATACATGATGAAACAGTGAAGTTCCGGACCCCAACCCTAAAAATGGTTATTTATTTAAGAATCATCATCACGTGGAAAAGACAGGAGTCTAGAAAGAAAATGATCACATGAATCTAAAGCGTCGTCAATGAACGCAAAATCATAATTAAAAGAAAGCAATGAAAACCCCCAAAGAAAAACCGAGTTATACAAAATTACAAGAACAGAATACGTAGAGCTGAATATCATTTACAATAGTAGTTAGCCATATTTATATTATTTATATTGTTATAAAGTTTTGATCCAAATTATAGATAATTCTAATCCTACACATATATTGTTATTATATGAAAATATTTAGTGATTAGTACTTAAAAATATATTTTTATCAAGGTTTTATATTATTATTTTGTACTTAAAGTATCAATAACTCCTTAACTAAAACATATTTTATAATAAAATATCTGATAATATAATATACATTTAATTACATAAATAAAAGGATTGATTGATTAATTTAAAAACTAAAATTGAAAGGACAAACAGATGACCAAACTTTAAAAAAAGATATTGGTGCAGTCTAAACTAAAATACTATTCAGTAATTGAGTCATATTTGGAGTTGTAGATCTCGGATATAAGTCTATTTTATATAGATGGAAAGATAAGACATAGGCTTACAACTTTTATATGGAGCTTAAAGATTAGTACTTAAAAGTGTATTTTTATTAAGGTTTTATATCACCATTTTGCACTTAAAGTATCAATAAATCCTTAACTAAAACATGTTTTATAATAATATATCTAATAATATAAGATACCTTTAATTTGTGACAAATTTTTATTTTAAATACAGGCCGATCACATAAATGAAAGGATTGATTGATGAATTTAAGAACTGAAATTGAAAGGACAAAGAGATAGCAAAACCTAGAAAAGAGATGCCGGCGCAGTCCAAACCGAAATACTATTTAGTAATTAGGTTATATCTGGAGCTATAAATCTCAAATTTAGGTCTACTTTATATGGATGAAAGGTAAGACATAGGCCTACAACTTTCATATGGAGCCTAAGATTTAAAAAGGTCCATTGAATAATAAGAGTTTATACTATATGATTAGTACTCAAAAGTGCATTTTTATCATGGTTTATATCATCATTTCGCACTTGAAGTATCAATAACTCCTTAACTAAAGTACGTTTTATAATAATCTATCTAATAATGTAAGATACCTTTAATTTGTAGTAAATGTCCATTTTAAATACAGGTCTATCATATAAATGAAAGGATTGATTGATGACTTTAAGAACTTCAATTGCAAAGGCAAAAAGATGATCAAACTTAGAAAAGAGATGTCGGTGCAATCCAAACCGGAACACTGTTCGGTAATTGGGTCATATCT
Organism: Populus ilicifolia; assembly: GCA_015708895.1. NCBI lineage: Eukaryota > Viridiplantae > Streptophyta > Magnoliopsida > Malpighiales > Salicaceae > Populus > Populus ilicifolia. The sequence continues at coordinate 124,799 of SRLM01000131.1, forward strand.
GGAGCTATAGATCTCAGATTTAGGTCTACTTTATATGGATGGAAAGGTAAGACATAGGCCTACAACTCTCATATAGAGCCTAAGACCTAAAAAGGTCATTTTCAAGTCCAAATTGTTGCAACAATAAAGAAGCCCGAATCTGTCCTCTAGCCTGAGCACTGTTTAGTATTTTGGCCATATCTGGAGTTCTAGAAGTCGAAATGAGCTGAATCGTTTTACACAAGAAAGCTGAGACAATTTCCTAGAACTTTCATGTTTTCAAGTGGCTCTAATTTTGACGTCATCAATGACGTTTTGGGCAGACAAGAGAAGATAAGGATTGTCACCAAGTCAAGGGTTGGCCATCTACTCATCAATTAGTCATCAAATCAATAGTTCCCAATTTTGGCCTATAAAAGGAGGCATTTGCCATGCATTTAGGCATCTTGGTGTCCAGATCAAGATCATGCTCTTGTTTTCTCTCTTTGTATTCTTTATGCTTTGTTTTCATTAATATCAAGTTTATGCCTTTCATTTCCTTTCCTTTCTTTAGTTAACTTTTATGTTCTTATTTTGTTTATCTATTTTTCTTTCTTTCATTATGTCTAGCTAAGTTAATTATGTCAAGGTGAAAAGGTTACACTAATGGTGTAAGAATAAGTATGGTATAAACTTAATATGGACTTTAATGTTTAATACTAACATGTTTTATATTTGTTATCTTGTTCACTCTTTAATACTTTGCTTGTTAAATGATTAATCTTGATTTATGTGGTATAACAATTGGTACAACAAATGCTTGGCACTTTCATAGCCCATACTGTATGGTATAACCGACACCTGAGCTATGAAAGGAACTTGATTTGTTGTTAACATAAGTTATAATCATGAATGCTTGACGAAATTTACAAGTATTAGCATTAATTGAATAAGATGACTAATGTAATCATGTTAACAATCTATAATATGATTGGAACCTCCTTTATGTGTGGTTTCTAATTGAATAATAAAATTTTATACTATACTTGTTTGACATACCATTAGTGGAACCTCTAACCTTGACATTTATTATTATCATTGTTTAATCTTTAAATTAATATTCTATCTCAAAGTTCTCATCTTTTTCTTCTTCTTCTCCTTCTTTTTCTTTATTATTATTACTATTATTATTACTATTATTATTATTATTATTGCTGTTATTACTATTATTGTTGTTATTGTTATTATTGTTGTTGTTATATTATTGATACTTATAATTTATATAATAACCTTCCTATGGTTCGACCCCGGTCTTGCCAGATTATTTATTACTTCGACACTCCTGCACTTGGGAGAAGACATCAATCTTTTTGTCATGTCATAAGTATTAGCATTAATCGAATAAGATGACTAATGTAATCATGTTAACAATTTATAATATGATTGGAACCTCCTTTATGTGTGGTTTCCAATTGAATAATAAGAGTTTATATTATACTTGTTTGACATACCATTAGTGGAATCTCTAACCTTGACATTTGTTATTATCATTGTTTAATCCTTACTTTAATATTTCATCTCAAAGTTATCATCATCTTCTTCTTCTTCTTTATTATTGTTGTTGTTGTTGTTGTTGTTATTATTATTATTATTATTATTATTACTACTACTAGTATTATTATTATTATTATTGTTGTTGTTGTATTGTTGTTATTTATAATTTGTACAATAACCTCCTTGTGGTTCGACCTCGGTCTTGCCGGGTTATTTATTACTTCAACATTCCTGCATTTGGGAGAAGACATCAATCTTTTCGTCATGTCACTATACTTGTTTGACATATCATTAGTGGAACCTCTAACTTTGATATTTGTTATTATGATTATTTAATCCTTACATTAATATTCCATCTCAAAGTTCTCATATTTATCTTCTCCTTCTCCTTCTTTTTATTTATTTATTTATTTTTATTATTATTATTATTATTAGTACTACTACTACTACTACTATAATTATTATTATTATTATTATTATTATTATTGCTAATAATATTATTGTTGTTATTATTGTTACTGTTATTGTTTATAATTTGTACAATTAATCTCCTTATGGTTTGACCTTAGCCTTACCAGGTTATTTATTACTGACACTCCTGCATTTGAGAGAAGATATCAATCTTTTGGTGGTGTCAAGTTTTGGACATCATTGCTAGGGAGGTAAGTTCTCATATAAATTATAGTATTTATTTTATTTTCTCTTTTCATTTTTCTTGTATATAACCTTGTTTCTTTTTTCTTGTTTCTTTTTTTTATTCCATTCCTACACGTGCATGAGAATGTGGTCATGTACATCAAGTGGTAGATTTTTTAGGCTATCCTTATCATATTTAGAAAATATGGCTGAAAAAAATAATCAATCACTTCATAATGAGAATAATCATGTTAGAACACTTAGAGACCACATGAATCTTACAAGAAAATTGCACCATCATGTATAGTCTTTCCTCTTGATACATCTAATTTTAATTTTAAATGAGGCATTATTCAACTTTTACCTTCTTTTCATGGTTTAGAATTGGAAAATTCATACTTGCATTTAAGAAAATCTGAGGAGGTCCGCAACACATATATTGATTCAAATTATAACATGAACACCATTATATTAAAGCCTTTTTCTTTTTTATTAAAAGATAAAGCTAAAATATGGCTATAAAATTTATGGAATTTGCAAAGTATTTTTCTATTTTAATGTTTCGATTACTAGGGACTAGTAATAAGCTAGTTGAGGGGTGTGATTGATACTTAAAAGTGTATCTTTATCAAGGTTTTATATCATCATTTTGCATATAAAGTATCAATAATTCCTTAACTAAAGCATGTTTTATAATAATATATCTAATAATATAAGATACCTTTAATTTGTGGTAAATATTCATTTTAAATGCAGGCCTATCATTTAAAATGAATTTAAGAACTGAAATTGAAAGGATAAAGAAATGGCCTAACTTAGAAAAGAGATGTCGTTGCAATCCAAGCCTACAACTTTCATATGGAGCTCAAGATCTAAAAAGGTCATTTTCATGTCCAAATTATTGCAACAACAAAGAAGTCCGAATCTGTTCTCTAACCCAAGCACTGTTCAGTATTTTGTCCATATCTTGAGTTATAGAAGTCGAAATGAGCTGAATTATTTACACAAGAAAGCTGAGATAATTTCCTACAACTTTCATGTTTTCAAGTGGTTCCAATTGTGACGTTATCAATGATGTCTTGGGCAAACAAAAGAAGATAAGGATTGTCACCAAGTCAAGAGTTGGTCACCCACTCGTTAATTAGTCATCAAATCAACAGTTCCCAATTTTGACCTATAAAAGCAGGCATTTGCCATGCATTTAGGCATCTTGGTGTCTAGATCAAGATCATGCTCTTGCTTTCTCTTTTTGTAATGTTTATGTTTTGTTTTCATTAATATCAAGTTTATGCCTTTCATTTCCTTTCATTTACTTAGTTAACTTTTATCTTATTTATGTTCTTATTTTGTTTATCTATTTTCTTTCTTTTATTATGTCTAGCTAAGTTTATTATGTCAAGGTGAAAAGGTTACACTAATGGTGTAAGAATAAGTATAGTGTAAACTTAATTTAGACTTTAATGTTTGATACTAACATGTTTTATATTTGTTATCTTTGTTCACTCTTGAATACTTTGCTTGTTAAATGATTAATCTTGATTTATGTTGTATAACACTTGGTACAACAAATGCTTGGCACTTTCATAGCCCATATTGTATGGTATAACCAACACTTGAGCTATGAAAGGAACTAGATTTATTGTTAACATAAGTTATAGTCATGAATGTTGGACAAAATTTACAAGTATTAGCATTAATTGAATAAGATAACTAATGTAATCATGCTAACAATCTATAATCTGATTGGAACCTCCTTTGTGTGTGGTTTCCAATTGAATAATAAGAGTTTATACTATACTTGTTTGATATATTAGTGGAACCTCTAACCTTGACATTTGTTATTATCATTGTTTAATCCTTACTTTAATATTCCATCTCAAAGTTCTCATCCTTTTCTTCTTCTCTTTCTTTTTCTTTACTACTACTACTAGTATTATTACTATTATTGTTGTTGTTATTGTTGTTATTATTGTTATTATTGTCATCTAAAATTCATACAATTAATCTCCCTATGGTTCGATCCCAGTCTTGTTGGGTTATTTATTACTTCGACACTCCTGCACTTGGAAGAAGAAATTAATCTTTTAGTCATGTCACCTACGTATAGGTGGTATGATTGCCCTTTTAATTTCTCATCTATAAAATCCTCTTTTCCTTCCCTTCATTTCCATTTAACCCATACATTTATCAAATATAGAAGTGTGTAGAAATGGCAAGTTCCTCAAGTCATCAGATAAGAAATATTTGTGTTTTCGTCGAATCTAGTCCTGCGAAAGAAGAGGAGTTTTTAGAATCAACAAATCATCTTGGTCAGGTGCTAGCTGAGAGAAAGATTCATTTAGTGTATGGGGGAAGCAGTATTGAGTTAATGGGAGGTGTGTCAATAGCTGCATTTTTAAGAGATAGTCAAATTTTGGGGGTTGTCCCCGAAGCTTTAACACAAGGGGATATCATTGGAAAAACAATTGGAGAGGAATTATAGGTCTCCAAAATGTCTGCTCGAATGAATGCAATGTTTAACCATACTGATGCCTTCATTGCCTTACCAGGTGATCTTGGCACATTGGAAGAGATCTTTCATATTTTCTCTTGGCCCCAATTGTACATTCATCATAAACCCATAGTTTTGTTAAATGTTAATGATTATCATGATAAGTTGTTATCTTTTCTTTATCATGTTGTGGAATAGGAATTTCTAACATCTTCTACACAATAAATCATAATCTCTGCTGCTATTGCTAAACAATTGATTGACCAACTACAATCTTTCATTCTGTAATTGATCCTTTCATGAGTCGCATAAATTGGTCAACTAAGGAAAACTGTAAAAAGATTAGATTGGATTTGAGCCTTCATTTGTGAATCTTTGTGTCTTTTGGTTTTATCATTGTGTTTTGTTGTTTCTTATATTTGTCTTAGTATGTTTTAGGTTTGTTAGTGTTCATTATTTCAGGTGACATCTTCTATACTCTATCTTTCTACCTTTAAACATTGAGGACAATGTCTTGTTTTGGTTGGGGGGAGAGGGTAGTAGCTTAAAAAAAAAACTAACTGTGTTTTCTATTTCATAAAGCATGTGCAAAATTGTTATTACTATTATAGCAGAGTAAGAAGAACTTTTTATGACTCTTGAGACGCATCTTAATAACCATTTGTAACAAGGTCTATCATAATGCTTCTTGAAATATTCAGATTTACAAACTCTTGCATTCTTATCACTTAATTCTGCTTATATACTTATTTAACATGTATTTTTAAACCTTAGTTTACACACATACACTTTAAACATATGATTGTGGGTTGCATATTGGATTATTATATTATTTGTGTTTTTTTGTTAAAAATAACAACTAAGAAAAAGAAATAATATATAATTGAAAAAAGAAAAAAAGAAAAAAAAGAAAAAAAATGAAATGATGATAATAAAAATATAGATAAGTTTGGTTTCGTAGCCTCCTTAACCTAAGCAATTAAGCCCGAAGAGGTGTTTTAACACCTAATACCCTAAAATCTACATATCAGTATCTAAGACCCGAGTTACTAAGCTCGTAGGGATGTCTCAACACCTAATGCCCTAAGACCAACTAATCTGGGAGTCATTAACTGAAAGCTCATTACATGGGTTAAAGATGCATGGTGTTTTAAGTTATATGTATATATATATTAAAAAAAATTAAAAAAATGAGAAAAAAAAAGACAAAAATAATAATCCTAACCCAAGGAAGTTAACTTTAAACATTAGAACAAAAATTTTGTTTTCTTCTAAGAAAAGCCCCATAATTATTATGTGTTGATATATTGTGCATAAAAGAAAGGTCTATTAATATCTTATTAAGAGATATTGAGTAGATATATAAATTTAATGAGAGTTTGTTTATCTGGATAAATTAATGGAAGTTGAATGATGAGTACCTCGCTTTATGGAATTTACAAATTGTTTTTCTATTTTAACGCTTTGATTACTAGGGACTAATGATAAACTGGTTGGGGTGTGTGATTAATACTTAAAAGTGTATTTTTATCAAGGTTTCATATCATCATTTTGCACTTAAAGTATCAAGAACTCCTTAACTAAAACATGTTTTATAATAATATATCTAATAATATAAGATACCTTTAATTTATGGTAAATGTCCATTTTAAATGCAAGCCTATCACATAAATGAAAGGATTGATTGATGAATTTAAGAACTGAAATTGAAAGGACCAAAAGATGGCTAAACTTAGAAAAGAGATGTCGGTGTGGTCCAAACCAGAACACTGTTCAGCAATTGGATCATATCTAGAGCTGTAGATTTCAGATTTAGGTTTACTTTATATGGATGGAAAGTAAGACATAGGCCTACAACTTTCATATGAAGCCCAAGATCTAAAAAGACCATTTTCAAGTCCAAATTGGAGCAACAACAAAGCAATCCGAATCTGTCCTCTAGCTCGAGCATTGTTCAGTATTTTGGCCATATTTGGAGTTCTAGAAGTCGAAATGATCTAAATTTGTACACAAGAAAGCTGATACAATTTCCTACAACTTTCATGTTTTCAAGTGGTTCCAATTTTGACGTTATCAATGACGTTTTGGGTAGACAAAAGAAGATAAAGATTGTGACCAAGTCAAGAGTTGGTCACCCACTCGTTAATTAGTCATCAAATCTTGACATTAATGGATCCTTTAATCTTGACATTTGTTGTTATCATTATTTAATCCTCACATTGATCTTTCATCTCAAAGTTCTCATCAACTTCTTCATTTTCTTCTTCTTCTTCTATTGTTATTATTGTTGTTTATAATTTATATAATTAATCTCCATGTGGTTTAACCCTGATCTTGCTAGGTTATTTATTACTTTAACACTCCTATTTTTGAGAGAAGACATCAATCTTTTAATTATGTCAAAAATCTATTCAAATTCTGATGTTAACAATGACGTATTGTTCGGATAAGAAGATAATGATTGTCACCAAGTCAAGATGTGGCCACCCACTCAATAATTAGTCAACAAATCAATAGTCCCTAATTTTGGCATGTAAAAGAAGGCAATTGCCATGTATTTATGCATATTGATTTTTAAATTAAGATCATGTTCTTGCTTTCATTCTTTATATTTTGTAATGTTTAAGTTATGCTTTCATTAATCTCTTGTTTATGCATTTTATTTTCTTTCCTTTATTTAGTTAACTTATATCTTATTCATATTCTTATCTTGTTTATTTATATTTTTTTTCATTGTGTTTAGCTAAGTTTATTATATTAAGGTGAAAAGGTTACATTAATGGTGTAAGAATAAGTATAATATAAACTCAATATGAATTTCAATGTTGATATACTAAACAACTTTTAACATGTCTTATTATTTTTATCTTAGTAATTCTTAATACCTTACTTGTTAAATGGTTAATCTAGATTTGTGTTGTATAAAACTTGGTACAACAAATGCTTAGGACTTTTCTAACCTAGTTGTATGGTATAACCCATATCTGTGCTATGGAAAGAACTTGATTTGTTGTTAAAAGCTATCTTATATTATAAGGTATGTTATTTGCCATACATTTAGTACAGGTGTAGGTTATACCATACAATTTGGGTATGAAAGTGTCAAGTATTTGTTATGCCAAGTATTTGTTGTACCAAGTCTTATACAACATAAATCTAGATTAATCATTTAACAAGCAAATTATTAAAGAGTGAATAAGATAACAAATACAAAACATGTTACTATTAAACATTAAAGTACATGTTAAGTTTATACTATACTTATTCTTATACCATTAGTGTAAGCTTGTCACCTTAACATAATAAACTTAGCTCAACATAATGAAGAAAAGAAACATAAATAAGATAAAAGTTAACTAAGAAAAGGAAAGGAAATGAAAGGCATAAACTTGATATTAATGAAAGCAAAATATAAGCAATATAAAGAGATAAAGCAAGAGCTTGATCTTAATTTGAAAACCAAGATACCTAAATACATGGCAAATACATGCTTTTATAGGCCAAAATTGGTAATTATTGATTTGATACTAATTGATGAGTGGGTGGCTAACTGATTAGTACTTAAAAGTGCATTTTCATCACGGTTTTATATCATCATTTTGCACTCGAAGTATCAATAACTCCTTAACTAAAGTACTTTTTATAATAAGCTATCTAATAATGTAAGATACCTTTAATTTGTGATAAATGTTCATTTTAAATGCAGGCCTATCACATAAATGAAAGGATTGATTGATGACTTTAAGAACTTCAATTGCAAAGGCAAAGAGATGATCAAACTTAGAAAAGAGATGTCAATGCAATCCAAACCGGAACACTGTTTGGTAATTGGGTCATATCTGGAGCTATAAATCTCAGATTTAGGTCCATTTTATATGGATGGAAAGGTAAGACATAGGCCTACAACTTTCTTATAGAGCGCAGGATTTGAAAAGGCCATTAGCCCGAATTTGTCCTCTAACCTGCACACTGTTCAGTATTTTGGCCATATATGGAGTTCTAGAAGTCCAAATGAGCTGAATTTTTTACACAAGATAGCTGAGACAATTGCCTACAACTTTCATGTTTCAAGTGGCTCCAATTTTGATGTTATCAATGATGTTTTGGGCAGACAATAGAAGATAAGGATTATCACCAAGTTAAGAGTTGGCCACCCACTTATTAATTAGTCATCAAATCAATAGTTTCCAATTTTGGCCTATAAAAGGAGGCATTTGCCATGCATTTAGGCATCTTGGTGTCCAGATCAAGATCATGTTCTTGTTTTCTCTCTTTGTATTCTTTGTAGTGTTTGTGTTTTGTTTTCATTAATATCAAGTTTATGCCTTTCATTTCCTTTCCTTTGCTCTGTTAACTCTTATATTATTTATGTTCTTATTTTGTTTATCTATTTTTCTTTCTTTCATTATGTCTAGCTAAGTTAATTATGTCAAGGTGAAAAGGTTACACTAATGGTGTAAGAATAAGTATAATGTAAACTTAATATGGACTTTAATGTTTGATACTAACATGTTTTATATTTGTTATCTTGTTCACTTTTTAATACTTTACTTGTTAAATGACTAATCTTGATTTATGTTGTATAACACTTGGTACAACAAATGCTTGGCACTTTCATACCCATACTATATGGTATAACCGACACTTGATCTATGAAAGGAACTTGATTTGTTGTTAACATAAGTTATAATCATGAATGCTTGACGAGATTTACAAGTATTAGCATTAATT
>SRLM01000131.1:134610-174084 GCA_015708895.1 Populus ilicifolia
GGGGAGGTAAGTTTTGTATAAATTATAATTTTTTGTTTATTTTCTCTTTTCACTTTTTCTTGTATATAACTTTGTTTTTTCTTTCTTTCTTCTTGTTTCTTCTTCTTTTTTTTCTTTTCCATTTATTCTATTCCTACACGTGTATGAGAGTGTGGTCACGTACATCAAGTGGTAGACTTTGTAGGGTATCCTTATCATTTTCAGAAAATATGGCTGAAAAAGATAATCAATCACTTCACAATGAGAATAATGAGAATAACCGTGCTAGAACACTTAGAGACCACATGAATCCAACAAGAACAAGTGCACCATCATGCATAGTTTTTCCTCCCGATGCATCTCATTTTAATTTTAAGCCAGACATTATTCAACTTTTACCTTCTTTTCATGGTTTAGAATTGGAAAATCCATACTTGCATTTAAGGGAATTTAAGGAGGTCTGCAACACATATAATAATCTAAATTGTAGTATGAACACCATTAGATTAAAGCTTTTTCCTTTTTCATTAAAAGATAAAGCTAAAACATGGCTACAAAATTTAAGACCAGAATCCATTCGTGCTTGGGATGAAATGCAACAACAGTTTTTAAAGAAGTTTTTCCCATCTCATAGAACAAACTCTTTCAAAAGACAAATCACCACTTTCACTCAAAAACTAGGGGAAACATTTTACCAATGTTGGGATATGTATCGAGACTTGCTTAGTACTTGCCCTCATCATGGTTTTGAAATATGGAGATTGGTTTCATATTTTTATGAAGGGTTAACACCAAAAGATAGGCAAATGGTTGAATTGATGTGCAATGAAACTTTTGAAGATAAAGACCCTGATGAAGCACTGGAGTACTTAGATTTGTTAGCTGAAAATGCTTAAAATTGGGACGCCGCGAGTACCTATGAGGCACCGAGTAAAACTCAACCTCATACATCTAGTGGAGATATGTACAACCTTAGAGAAGATCATGACTTTCAAGCCAAGTATGCATCTTTAGCTAGAAAAGTCAAGGCACTAGAATTGAAAAATAGTGGTCAATTAAAATTTATTGAAAACATTGCATGCAAAATATGTGAAACAAATAAACACTCAACCAATAACTGTCCAACCTTGCCTTCTTTTAAGGAATGTCACCATGAACAAACTCATGCTTTAAACAGTTTTCAAAGGGCCAACCATAACCCATACTCACAAACATACAACCCTGGTTGAAGAAATCATCCAAATTTTAGTTAGAGGAGTGAGAACAACAATGCACAAACTTCACAACCACCATTCCAAGCACACCATAATTTCCAAAATTCTTATGGATATGCACCTTCTTATGCTCCACCTTATAGAAAAAATCTTGAGGAAACATTGCACGCATTCATTAAAAACCAAGGGGCAATACAATACAAATGCAAGTAGTTCCGAAAGCCAACACATAGATCAAGTCAAATCAGTCACTACTCTTTGCAGTGGTAAGGTTATTGAAAAGCCCTCTCTTGAACCTTATAAGAAAGATGATGAGTCAATCTCTGAGGGTAAGGAAGGGGTTGAATCTAAAAATTGCAAAGAAAAGATTGATTCTCCGCCAACACTTCCATTTCCTGAAGCCATGACCAAACAAAAGAAAGTCAATCACAACTCTGAAATTTTTGAAACTTTCAAACAGGTAAGAATCAATATACCTTTGCTGGATGCTATTAAACAGATTCCTTTCTATGCTAAATTTTTGAAAGATCTATACACTGTGAAGAGAAAACTGAATGTGAAAAAGAAAGCCTTTCTAGTCGAACGAGTAAGTGCTATTCTTCAGAACAATAATGCTTTGAAATATAAAGACCCTGGTTGTCCTACAATTTCTTGCTTTATTGGAGAACATAAAATTGAAAGAGCCTTACTTGATCTTGGTGCTAGTGTGAATTTACTTCCATATTCAGTTTTTTAGAGTCTCAATCTAGGTGAGTTAAAACTAACTTCTATAACTCTTTTACTTGCTGATAGATCTATAAAAGTGCCTAGAGGAATAATTGAAGATGTGTTAGTACAAGTCAATAAATTCATTTATCCTGTAGATTTTATTGTCTTGGACACACAACCTGTTGAAGTATGTAATTCATTTCCTGTTATTTTAAGACGTCCATTTCTTGCAACTTCTAACGCATTGATTAATTGTGGGAATGGACTGATGAAGCTATCATTTGGAAACATGACATTGGAAATGAATATTTTCAACATTTGCAAGCAACCTAGAGATGATAATGATTTATAGGAAGTGGACTTTATTGAAAAATTAATTCATGATCAATTTCCAACCACTTCTAGTGAAATTAAGATTGATGAATCTGATGATTTGCAAATGATTTATTTTTAGGAAAAATCAAAGACAAGTAATTGGAGGCCACAAATTAAGGAATTGTCACCACGATCAATTAAATCCATACCTTCAAGTGTTCAACCACCCAGACCTAATTTGAAGCCATTGCCATCAAATCTCAAATACTCATTTTTGGGAGAAAATGAAACTTTTTCGGTAATAATCTCTTCCAAACTTAATGCACATCAAAAAGGTAAGTTATTAGAAACTTTGAAAATGCACAAAAATGCATTAGGATGGACCATAGCTGATATAAAAGGAATTAGTTCTTTGATTTGTACACACAAAATTTATTTGGAGGAAAATGCTAAACCCTCTAGAATAATGCAACGAAGCCTAAATCCTAATATGAAAGAAGTAGTGAAAAATGAAGTCATTAAGCTTCTAGATAATGAAATCATTTATCCTATTTCTGATAACAAATGGGTAAGTCCTACCCAAGTTGTACCCAAGAAGTCTAGAGTCACTGTGATAACAAATGAGAACAATGAGTTAATTTCTACTAGAACTATTACCGGTTGGTGTATGTGCATTGACTATAGGAAACTTAATTTAATGACTAGAAAAGATCATTTTCCATTACCTTTCATGAATCAAATCCTAGAAAGAGTTGCAGGTCATGAATTTTATTGTTTCTTAGATGGCTATTCGGGGTACAATCAAGTTGAAATTGCATTGGAAGATCAAGAGAAGACTACTTTCACATGTTCATTTGGTACTTTTGTATATCGAAGGATGCCTTTTGGATTATGTAATGCACCAGCCATATTTCAAAGATGTATGCTTAGTATATTTAGTGATATGGTTGAAAATTTTCTTGAGATTTTCATGGATGATTTTTCTGTTTTTGGCGATTCATTTGATGATTGTTTGACTAACTTAGAAAAGGTTTTGGCCAGGTGTGAAGAGAAGAATCTTGTGCTGAATTGGGAAAAACATCACTTTATGGTAACAAACGACATTGTTCTTGGACACATTGTTTCATCAAAAGGAATTGAGGTTGACAAATCTAAAATCGAGTTAATTGGAAACTTGCCAACACCAAAATCTATTAAAGATATTATATCATTCTTAGTACATGTTGGTTTTTATAGAAGGTTCATCAAAGATTTTAGCATAATATCTAAGCCCTTAAGTAACCTTCTAACAAAGGATAATATTTTTGAATGGACTGAACATTGTGAACAAGCCTTTGTTAAACTTAAAAACTTGCTTACTTGTGCTCCTGTCATTCAACCTCCTGATTGGTCATTACCTTTTGAAATAATGTGTGATGCTAGTGATTATGCCGTAGGTGCGGTTTTGGGACAAAGAGAAGATAAGAAACCTTATGTAATTTACTATGCAAGTAAAACTTTAAATAGTGCTCAAATGAATTATACCACCACTGAAAAAAAATTACTTGCAGTAGTATTTGCATGTGAAAAATTTAGGTCCTATCTTATTGGCTCACCTGTTGTTGTTTTTAGTGATCACACAGCATTGAAATATCTTCTTTCTAAGAAAGATTCTAAGGCTAGATTGGTGCGGTGGATTTTGTTACTTCAAGAATTTGATATCACAATCAAAGATAAGAAAGGCAGCGAAAATGTTGTCGCAGATCATTTGTCAAGATTGACAACAGATTCGAAAACTGACATCACACCAATCGATGACTACTTTCCCAATGAATCTTTACTTTCTGTCTCTACAATGCCTTGGTTTGCTAATATTGTCAATTTTCTTGTTTCAAGACAATTGTCAGCTCATTAGAGTACCCAAGATAAAAGAAAGTTCTTAAACGAAGTGAAGAACTTTTATTGGGATGATCCTTATTTATTCAAATATTGTCCTAATCAAATATTTCAAAGATGCATTCCTGACAATGAGGTAAGTAGTGTCATTAAATTTTGTCATTCTAAGGCATGTGGGGGCCATTTCTCATCAAGAAAGACAACTGTAAAAATCTTACAAAGTGGATTTTATTGGCCCACCATGTTCAAAGACTCACATGCATTCTGCAAGTCTTGTGAAAATTGTCAAAAGTTGGGATCAATTTCAAAACATCACATGATGCCTTTAAATCCTATTCTTGTCATTGAGATCTTTGACTGTTGGGGTATAGATTTCATGGGTCCATTTCCTCCATCATTTGATTTCTTGTACATATTAGTCGCAATAGACTATGTTTTAAAATGGATAGAGGTAATTCCAAGTCGAAATAATGATCACAAAACAGTGATAAAGTTTTTGAAAGAAAATATTTTAAGTTGATTTAGAGTCCCTCGAGCCATATTAAGTGATGGTGGAACACATTTCTGCAACAAGCCATTTGAGTCTTTAATGAAGAAATATGGAATCACACACAAAGTTGCCACCCCTTATCACTCTCAAACAAGTGGACAAGTAGAGCTTGCTAATAGGGAGATCAAACACATTTTGAAGAAAACAGTGAACCCTAATAGGAAAGATTGGTCTTTAAGACTTAATGATGCACTTTGGGCTTATCGAACTGCTTATAAAACATCATTAGGTATGTCACCTTATAGACTAGTCTATGGAAAACCTTGTCACTTGCCTGTGGAATTTGAACATAAAGTTTAATGGGCTATTAAAGCTTTCAATTCAAATCTGGATGATGCTAGTCAACTGCGAAAATTACAAATAAATGAACTTGAGGAAATAAGAAATGATGCATATGAAAATTCAAGAATTCATAAAGCAAGAATCAAAGAGTTTCATGACAAGAATTTACTGAGAAAAATATTCAATGTTGGTCAAAAAGTCTTGCTTTATAATTCTCGACTGCATTTATTTCCTGGAAAATTAAGATCAAGATGGAGCGGCCCTTTTATTGTGAAACATGTGTATCTATATGGGGCCTACGACATCAAAAATCCAAAGAATGACAATGTTTTCAAGGTAAATGGACAACGTCTGAAAGTTTACTTTGACAATTTTTAATTGAACATGACTCTATTGAATTGGGTGATCCTATATATAAAAATTGATTTGTTTTAGAGATTTTTGCTAGTTTCTCTCACCCTGGTCAAATAGCGGATAACAGTACTCCATGATTTAAGTTGGTTCTTTCAGTTTCCCATAATTACTGATATCTGTGTATATGTTTGTGCAGTTCTTTTAATCTCTCTTCCAATTCTCATTTGAAAATGGACACTAATCTTGAAAAATTGAAAAAGTATTTTCCCGCTCTGCCTCAGAATGCGATTATAAAAATTTACCGTGCTAGATGTGCAAGATTGAGATTGTTAATGAATCATAGAATTCCTGAAGATATTCATTGGTTAGTTGAAGCAAATGTCTAATTATCAAGTGAGTCCTCTAACTCCTTCATTTCACACGTGTTTGGAACAAGTAAAAGTACTGTTGCAAAGAAGCGTCGTGCAAAACAACTGAAAATCTGTCATCAATGTGCTAGATGAACTTGTAATACACAATGTCATTTTTTAGGAATGATATCTATAAACCAAGAAGATAAAATACAATTCATTAAGGATGACCTAAGTAAGGAGTCTTTAGATAATCTTCTATTGATTCTTGAGACGCATCCTAGTGGAGATATGTATTGTGTAATTCATGATTTATAGCCACTAACTTTTGATTTAGTGACAATTCTTATCTTCTCTTGTCTTTCCAAAATGTCATTGATAATGTCAGTATTGAAACCATTTGAAAACATGAAAGTTCTAGAAAATTATCTCCTCATTCCAAGAAAAATAATTAAGGTCATCTGGATTTCTAGAACTCTAAATATGGGCTAAACACTAAACAGTGTTCGGGTTACAAGATAGATTCAGATTTCTTCGTTGTTGCTACAATTTGGACTTGAAAATGGCCTTTTTAACCTATGTATTGCCTTTGCATCTATATAAAATAGACCTATATCCAAGATTTATAGCTCTAGATATGACCCAATTATCGAACAGTGTTCCGGTTTGGACTGCACTAGCATCTCTTTTCTAAGTTTGACCATCTCTTTGTCCTTTCAATTTTAAAGGTATCTTATAGTTTTAGATATGTTGTTATAAAACATGCTTTAGTTAAGGAGTTATTGATACTTCAAGTGTAAAATGATGATATAAAACCTTAATAAAAATGCACTTTTAAGTACTAATCACCTAACCATCTATGTTAGGGATAAAATCCAAGCTATTAGATGATGGTGAGGTTCTTCTTTTCATGTCATTTTGCATTGTTAAAAGCTACTATTGTCTATGAATTATAGCTACACAAAACCATGATTTTCCTTATTCGGTGTGGTAGAAATCCTATCATTTATGATGATTCTACTTGCCTCTCCAGTTTCCAATATCCTTCTTTAATTAAATCTCTCATTTTAGCACTTTTCATCCTTAGTCCGAAAAATTCTTTGAATTAGGCTCGCGAACTTGGGCTAAACCTTTCTCACAAGAGGACTCTCTACTTTCACATTGGATATTCAAATGGGAATATCTTGAGCTTCTGATATTGAAATCAAATGATTCAAAAGCCCAAATTCATCAACACGTTTACGACTACAACTTTAATGATGATTTGAAGTGAGATAAAATCATTTTAGAGAACAAAATTTGGCAGGAATCTAGATGGTAAAAAAAGGTCTGCATATTAGGTGACTGACCCATCTTAAAATTCTTTAAAAACTCCATGCTTTTCTAAAAACCAGTTTCAATATCATGTGACTAGGCCTCTTACAATTCTTAGAAAACACCATGCTTTTCTAAGAAATAGTCTCAATATCGGGTGACCTGCTTATCTTAAAATTCTTAGAAAACTCCACACTTTTTTAAGAAATGGTTTCAATATCGAGTGACTGGCTTATCTTAAAATTTTTAGAAAACTCAATGCTTTTTGAGAAATAATCTCAATATCGGGTGATCGGCCGCTCTTAAAATTCTTAGAAAACTCTATGCTTTTATAAGGAATGGTTTCAATAACACTTTTCTAAGAAACGATCTTAATATTAGGTGATTAACCCATCCTAAAATTCTTCCAAAACTCTATATTTTTATAAGAAATGGTCTCAATATCGGGTAACCTGCCCATCTCAAACTTCAAAAGAAAACATTTTACCTCAAGGAAATGAAGCTATGCTGATTCACAATTCCTATCCTTTTTCATAGTTCTGTTGACCTAAGATTTTCTACCTCAACGGTTTTCCCAAAAGCTTGGAACTATTTTGGCTTTCATCACACCTTCTCCTACCAGGTTAGTGTTATGACAATATAGCATGCATGTTTTTTGTTACCTATTTTCGATATAAAGGTTACTCTTTCTGTTGTAGACTTATTGAGCTCTTGTTTCTATTTGCTTGTCCAACTCGTCCTCTTGAAATTGAATATGCTTCTTACATTATACTTCCTATCCTCTTTGATGAAGAGATCTCTCGTTCCTTATAGGGCCCTTTCTTACTCCATTAAATGTTCCTTTGTATTATACTTTTACTTATGTTTTAATTGTCTTTTCTATTTTTAAGAAATTATTTTTAAGAGGAAAACTAAAAAACATTGGTTTTGTTTATGAAAACTAAAACTTTTAATGCAATCATCATATTTTGTCTTAAGCAATTGTCATAAAAGTGTTTTAGAAGTTCTATGATGATACCCATTTAGGCATTAGTTCACTATAAACCTCTATGTGCACTTTTTGCCCCTAGTATGGCGTGCAATATTTATGAAGTTTAAATTTGGTTTGGATCCCTTTAATTTAAGAATTGATGGAGTCATCTCCTTTGTTATGCATAAAAATAGTTATTTTTAAGTAAAAGATTTAAATGCTATGAGATCATGCACTTTATGAAGAAAAAGTTCTTTACAGAGAAAATTCTTGGCTGAACTTTATTTTATTGATTGGGAAGCATAGTATTTCTTTATAGAGTTGGAATTCACAAGTCTAACTAGATCTTCTCCATTCATTCTAGATAACAATAAAGCTCCCCTTGAGAATGTTTTCTTTACCACAAAGGGCCCTTATTGTTTGGCTCTCATTTACTCTGATCTTCTCCTAGTAAAGACAACATTTTCTTCAGTACAAAATCTCCTTCGTGGAATCCTCGAAGTTGGACTTCTTATCACATGATTTTTTCATCCTTCTTTAATATAGTTGATGATGACAAATTGCAGCTATCCTCTTTTTACTAACCATATTCAACCATTCATATGTAACTTTTACACATTCCACCTTTTTTAACTCAGAGTCTACCAATACTCTTAATGAGAGGATTTCCACTTCTAAAGACATCACCTCCTCCATTCTATATACCAAAGTGTATAGGGTGGCTCCTGTTGAAGTTCAAACTGTAGTGTAGTATGCAAAAAGAGCAAATGACAACATCTTATGCCAATCCTTATAGGTGACTATCATCTTCTAAATAATCTTCTTAACATTCTTGTTAGTAACTTATACCGCACCATTCATCTTAAACTTATATGGCAAGGAACTAGAATGCTTGATCTTTCATTTAGAGTAAACTTCTATTATTATCTTACTATTGAAGTTCTAGGCACTATTAATCTTTTCTAGTGGGCCATATCAACAAATCAAATTTCTTTCCGCAAATTTCTTCACCATTTTTTGCCTCCACATCATCCAAATATCTTAATAAAGTTCTATCAAATAATTTCTTATATAAAGTTTCCCCATCAAGATAGAAATCCATTGCCAACCTCTTCAAAGTCTTCATGTTGATTTTGGACGTCCCTATAGGATATGTATGATTTTGGATGAAATTCTCGATATCATAGTACCAAGGGTTTCCATCTATTTCCTTTTCAACTAAGCAACAATAAGCTAGGTTATTTTTTATAATCAATGTGTACCAACTGTACCTTGTGCCAAAATCTATTCTAACCATAAAAGCTAGTGTGGCTAAAATATCAACAAATTGACTTCCTTCCCTTTTCTAAATGGGTGAATTATATTTCCTTAAATTCTTCAGCTAAGTTAGACAAGTATTTTTGGTAAAGCCCTAACTTCTCTTCCTTAGTTTTCCTTTCTCCTTTTTACTTGGCAAATTATCAATATTGAGTCTCCATATACATCTATCTTTTTGATGTTTAGTTCCAATGCAGCCAATAAAACTAAGAATACAAGCTTCATACTCATATGCTATTATTGCACCAAAATTGCAACTTAACTGAACATTGCTTTTTATTAGGAGAGATTATCAATGCGCTAGATCTATTACCACATATGTTTATAACACCATTAAAGTACATAGTCCATCAATTTAATTTCCCTTCCTAAACTAAAAGCACATCTTTATTAGGAAACTCAAATTTTGATGAATCATAATCTTCCATAGCATGGTCGGCCAGGTGATTGGCAATAATACTCCCTTTCATGGCTTTCCTTGTCATATATACTATGTTATACTTAGCTAGTAAAACATGCCATTTTACAATTTGGCTTGATAGATAGGGGTGGACTCAGTAGGTACTGTGACACGACTAAAAGATTGATGTCTTTTCCCAAGTGCAGGAGTGTCAAAGTAATAAATAACTCGGCAAGACCGAGGTCGAACCATAGGAAGGTTAATTGTATAAATTATAGATAACAATAACACAACAACAACAACAACAACAATAGTAGTAATAATAACAATAATAGTAGTAGTAGTAGTAGTAGTAGTAGTAGTAGTAGTAGTAGTAGTAGTAGTAGTAGTAAAAAGAAGAAGAAAAAGAAAAAGAAGTTGATGAGAACTTTGAGATGGAAGATTAACATAAGGAGTAAACAATGATAATAACAAATGTTAAGGTTAGAGGATCCATTAATGGTATGTGAAACAAGTATAGTATAAACTCTTATTATTAAATTGAAAATCACACACAAAGAAGGTTCCAATCAGATTATAAATTATTAACATGATTACATTAGTTATCTTATTTGATTAATCCTAATACTTCTAAATATTGTCAAGCATTCATGATTATAACTTATGTTAACAATAAATCAAGTTCTTTTCATAACTCAGGTGTTGGTTACAACATACAGTATGGGCTATGAAAGTGCCAAGTATTTGTTGTGCCAAGTGTTATACAATATAAATCTAGATTAACCAATTAACAAGCAAAGTATTAAAAGTGAACAAAATAACAAATATAAAACATGTTAGTATCAAACAATAAAGTTCAAGTTGAGTTTATGTTATATTTATTTTTACACTATTAGTGTAACCTTTTCACCTTAACATAATAAACTTAACTAAACATAATGAAATAAAGAAAAATAAATAAACAAAATAAGAATATAAATAAGATAAAAGTTAACTAAGTAAAGAAAATGAAATGAAAGGCATAAACTTGATATTAATGAAAGCAAAACTTAAGCATTACAAAAATACAAAGAGAGAAAGCAAGAGCATGATCTTGATCTTAAAACCAAGATGCCTAAATGCATGGTAATTGCCTCCTTTTATACGTTAAAATTAGGAACTATTGATTTGATGACTAATTGATAAGTGGGTGACTAACTCTTGATTTGGTAACAATCTTTATCTTCTTTTGTCTGCCTAAAAGATCATTGATAATGTTAGAATTAGAACCACTTGAAAACATAAAAGTTATAGGAAATTCTCTCAGCTTTCCAAGAAAAAAAGTGGAGGTCATTTGGACTTCTAGAACTCTATATATGGGCCAAACACTAAATAGTGTTTAGGCTACATGATAGATTTGTTCTTTGTTGTTGCTACAATTTGAACTTGAAAATAACCTTTTTAAATCTTGAGCTCTATATAAAAGTTGTAGGCCTATGTCTTACCTTTCCATCCATATAAAGTGTACTTAAATTTGAGATTTATAGCTCTAGATATGACCCAATTATCGAATAGTATTCCGGTTTGTACTGCATCAATATCTCTTTTCTAAGTTTGGCCATTTCTTTGTCCTTTCAATTTCAGTTCTTAAACTCATCAATCAATTCTTTTATTTATATGATAGGCTGCATTAAATGAATATTTATCACAAATTAAAGATATCTTATATTATTAGATATGTTATAATAAAACATACTTTAATTAAGGAGTTATTGATACATAGCCTATACTGTATAGTATAACCGACACCTAAACTATGAAAAGAACTTGATTTATGGTTAACATAAGTTATAATCATGAATGCCTAACGAGATTTACAAGTATTAGCATTAATTGAATAAGATAACTAATGTAATCATGTTAACAATTTATAATCTGATTGAAACCTCCTTTATATGTGGTTTCTAATTGAATAATAAGAGTTTATACTATACTTGTTTGGCATACCATTAGTGGATTCTCTAACCTTGATATTTATTGTTATCACTGTTTAACCCTTACATTGATCTTCCATCTCAAAGTTCTTATCAGCTTCTTCTTCTTCTTCTTTTTTACTACTAGTACTATTAGTATTGTTGTTGTTACTATTTTTATTGTTTATAATTATTATTTATAATTTATATAATTATCCTTCTTGTGGTTCGACCTCAATCTTGTTATGTTATCTATTACTTCGACACTCGTACACTTGATAGAAGACATCAATCTTTTGATCATGTTAATTGATGTCAATTGAATAGCCTTTACTTACTCTTTAGGTATCACCATTGTGTTGGACATACATTGCAGATACTTGACTATTTCCAGAAAACTAGCATTCCACCACTTTTCAATTTTTATCTTTACCTTGATTAAGAGATTTAGATTGGTCCTTCTCAACCTTTGCTTAAACAATTTACATCCTATTGCTAGTGGTACCTTATACAAACCAGGTATATCCTTGTATGACCAAAGAAAAAAAAAATCTACATAATCTTGGAGTAGTGCAATCAACTCTTCTATTTCTTTTCTTTAAAGGTGATCAAAGTCCTTATCTTTAACTCTCTCTTGATTTCTTCATTGCCCACATCTATGGTTTTAAGTTCCTTTTTAGCAGGTTTCCAGGCTTGTTCATGTTGTTCTTATTATTTTTTGTGAATCCCTTAATGTTATTTTCCTCCCATTCTTCATCTTCTATAACTAATATGTATAGATCCCCTAATGTTATTTCCAAGCCATTCATTATTAGTGTAAAGTGTAGGTGTTGTTATGGAATATTTACTTTGAAAATGAAAAGTGATATGTAAAAACACTAAGATGAACTTTTGAAAATGCATGATCTTATTAAAGGAAAAAAGTTGTCTTAGAACATTTGCTCAAGCAAACTAATTAGGTGCATAACATCATTCTAAACTCCTTCAAGCTCCTTTTGGTACTAAGCTTCTAGGTGTGACCTCTCTTTATTTTTCATCCTTTTCCTTAGTCGAGTATTGTGGATTCTAGAAGGGAGACCTATGTTTCCAGGTCTATAGATACTTGCATAAACGTATAAGAAAATACATGATATAATACATGATTGTGATAACAATGCATTTGTATATTGGGTATGGATGTAGCCTTCTTATGAATGAATAGTAGCCACCACCTTATAAACATAGGTTCTCTTGTCATATTGCTTTGCTAGGAGTACTACCTTTCGAGTCGTTTGCTTGAATAATATTCACCATGAAACAAATTTTGCATAAGAAGATGGGTTAACACCCTTTTCATTAATGTTTGATAGGTTTATTACATTTAGAAATAAAATGAAAATACAACATATGAATCCTTTTCCTCCATATACTTTCTAGCCAAGGTAAGAAGGCAAAGTTGCATTTCTCAATCGTTCCTAAAAAGGCATCGGTTTCAGCTAGGCTTCGACAATAACGAATGATGTCCCTTCTCACATTTCGCGCATTGATTCTAATAATTTAAGCATGTGCAACAACATTGTCCATTTGCTTATCTGTGTTAGTCATCTTTTCTATGAGCAATATATTAGTTCTGTTCAAATCAGCTTTGTTGGTGTTGATTTGATCCTTGTGTTTTTCTATTGCTACTAGTTTCTCATCCAAATACTTCACTTTTTCATGTCACTTGTCAAGTTTTATCCTCGTAACTTTTATCTCATTCTTTTTAACCACTAACTCTACTTTAACACCCTCAAAACCTTTCCTTTTCCTTTCTTCTTTTGCCATCCGTATCTAATGGCTTTCCAACACCATATATTTCTTATTCAAATCCTTATACTTCCTAATCCTATCTATCAGTTCGAACTGAACTTATACAAATTTTTCTTGGTAATATTTTACGCTTCCTTGGCAGTCATTAAAGTCAATCTCCATTGCTTCAAGTTCAGAGCAATTTTGCATCCAATCCAAACTCATTCCACCTAGCTCCTTCTCACTTTCTTCCCAAGCAATCTTCTCCGCACCCAACTTTAACTCAAACTTTGTTATTTTTACATCTCTAGATTGTATTTGCTCATCTAGAAATGCTCTCCTTTTATTCCTTTCCAGCACATTTCTTCCAATGTTGCCTTGTCTTTTCTACTTTTGCTTAACTCTATCTGAAGTTGTTCCACTTGTCTTCTTAACTCTGTTTTATTATTGACCCTTTTTCTCTTAATAGGTTCTTTTATTGTTTGGCGAGTTTTGACTCCTACACAAGGCATGGTTGAAGCAGCTAAGTCTCTCAATCCTGCATATCCTTCACTTGCATTTAAATCCATTATACCTTTTTATGTCAACCACTACCAAATGCTTTCAATCTTGTATGATGATCTCTAAAACTTCTTGTGTAATGTGATATTTAAACAAACCAAAGAATCGAGCAATTCCTATAGTCCTTAGAACAAACAACATACTCCCAAGTTGCCTTACCACAAAGGCAGGAGCATAACTCACATAACCTATAATTCTTATTAGTGGCACCTAACATCTTTGTCCACAACTCATTATGATTTTCATTGTCGTTACCCATGAGGCTCTCCACTTGAAATCATTATTAGCCAAACCTTCTAATTTGTCAACCCAACCTTAGTCGTTTAGCTCTCCCTATTCCTTTTCTTCTACAAACTTCAGGGGTATTTGGGTGAAGCACCAAAAATTATTAAAGATAGGTTTTGTTTTTTGAAACGGCTCACCATCTAGATGTACAAAAACTATGTGCAACATCTCATTGCTTCTTTTCCGGTCCTTCTATAATGATTAAATGTCAAGATGGTTTCAACTATAATAGTAGCTACTAGATTATTTTGTGTATTCTCATACTCTATATAAGCAGCAGCGACATCCAAACTCACTATACCCGTCTGGCTTGGGAATAACACATGGCCAAATATGCCTAAGGTAATCAATCTCTCCTTTTCTAATCTTGACATCTTTTCTAGTTCTATTTCTAGCATCCTCCATTTCAGACCGGTAGCATTCTTTTCCAAAAACTTTTCCCAATTAGCAATTTTAAGCAGTTTTGACAGTTTAGGGATGATCTTGTCAAACCTCAAAGGAAAATAAATCTTATACAGATTGTTTGGAAACTCAATCAACATCCCATATTCCTTCATAGTGGGACATAGGTCTATACTTCAAAAATAAAAGCACTAGTAGTCTGGATCCTAAAAATAAGCTAAGGCTTGCATAGTTGGGCTTAAAACCTCTACCCTTGCAATCTCCACCAAACGTCCATATTTTCCTAAAATACATCCTTATCCACTTTCTAAAAGTGAGTCGTTAAGCAATTTAGGTTCTTAATTGGTGACAACTTCTTAGCATCGCTTCTAAGGCAATCTCTTTTAGTTAATTATAACAGTTCAAAATTTTCCCTATAGTTTATGTTGGAAAATTTAACAATAGTGGTCATTTTGTTCACAAGTCCTGTGATTCAAGATGCCTTGGGGTTAGACTTGTTTTGATGCAAAAGATATTACGGAGCATACACCTTAAGGATAGGTTATAGTTCCTTTATGTAAGATATAAGGTAGGTTTATTACTTGGTCTCTAAAAAAGGTCTTTTGCTATCCTAGTGACCACTCTCGTAAAGGCAATATGGGGGTTCAGTAGATAGTGTGATGACATGTGTACCAATCACTATCAATCTAAACACTAACTAAAGAGTTAGGGTTTACACAAACTTAAACCTTGACTCAAGTCATAAGGCAAGCTACTAGTCCCCCTCTTAACTTAAAGTTCAATATGTGTACCCTTAAAATGTTAATAAAGTGATGAATGACTATACCATGTATGACATAATGTAAAGATGCTAAAGCTTTTAAACAAAGTATCAATAAATAGCAATTAGAGAACAACAAATACCTAACATAAACAAACAAATCCAAGCCTAGTCCTAGAGTCCTTAATGGAGTCGCCATCCTATTACGCCCTCGTGAGTAAAGCATGGCATCGTGGTGACCCTCGATTAATTTCAGGTTTTTATTTTTATTTTTGTGAATAAGGGAATCGTTACCTAGTATTATAATCACTAGAAAACCTAACCGATCTTTTAGAGATTCTAAGTTAAGAGATTGATTGTGTAAATGGAAAAATATTAGCACCCCTAGTACGCCCTACCTAAGGTAAGTTGCTTGATATTTGGTTTGTTTTATATTTGTTATGGTGTTGGTGTTTTCTAATCCCATCAATTTTTCTAGGATAAGTTTGCTATAGTGATCAAAGTTGGAATCAAAGTATAAAAATAAAGAACCCTTGGTTATTATGGATCACACCCTTATACATGTTTACAAAGTACCAAGAAGAACCAATGCAAATCTCTTAAAATCTATTGTTGATTCAAACTAAATCTATTAAGATAGAAATCTAAGGACATTCCATGTGCTTTAAGAGATCATTTTTCCCTTAGTATTTCAAGAGTTAGCGATTCATAAATCACAAAAAGGATGGATAAAATTTAGAAATCTAAGGAAATTTAGAGCACTTTAAAAGCCTTTTTTTGCCTTAGTGTTTCATGCTTTCACGGCTCGTAAACCGTGGAGTCAAAAGTTGAAATGCCCTTAATTATAATTGAGGCTTCTTTCAAGGATGTGTGACGACTTATTATTCCTAAAAAATTATTTTAGATATTTACCACTTAGAATTTCTTTATCAAAATATTAATAGTAAATAATAACAAATTATTCTCAATAATATTTTGGATATTTGTCCCTTAAGGATTTTTTTATCCAAACAGTAGTAGTGAATAATAGATGAATTCCCCTCAAAATAAGATTTTTATATCTTTTTAGAATATTGGGCAATACCCTTTGGAGTTTTACAAATATGTTGTAAAATTCAGAATGCAAGTAAATAATTTTTTGTTGTGTTTATGAAATCCATGTGAAAACATATTTTTGAAAATTCAAATATATATATATATATATAAAGAACGTTCAAAACATGTTAGGGTATTGACCGTATACAGCACATAAGAAAATATTTTATATTTTTTTATCAAAAAATACAAACACCACAATTAATGAAAATAGTTGATTCGGTTGGGTTGCTTGCCTAAGCGAGGGAGCCTCCTGGACACAAAAACTAAGCTACTATTCAAGTGAATTATAATTCCTTTATTTGATTGTAATTCCTTTCTTTATTGTGGTTATTGAGGTTGTTGATTCTTTTGTTGATATGGTATTGGGTCTCTTTCTTTTTTTATATGGTGGCTTCTTATATTGTCTTTCTTATTCCTATTTTGTGCTACGAGTTAGGTTGGGCATCCTATTTTAGATTTGGTTCTTCATCTAACTATTGTTAGCTAATCCTTTTAGCTTGATAGCTTTTTTTTATTAGCTTTGATGTATATATCTTTAGAGGGTCTATTCTTTTTTGTAAATAATGTATATGAACTTGCTGGCTTTCCAGCCATATAAAATTTTTTGATCTAATATATATATACTTACTTTTGATATAAACAAATTTATTAAGCTAGTGTTTTTGTATTTTTAAGTTGATTTTTTTTTCATAATCAAGTTGAAAACGAAGAAATTTTCTATCTTAATATATATATTATTTGAAAAAAAAAAGTGGTTGACGCATGCAACGCATGCACCAATAGGTGGGATTCAGGTAATGCGTGAGACGTCTTATGACAAATTTATAATGGCTTCCATGGAAAAATTCAAATTATTTCGATGATCCATCCATCTCTAGGCGGCGACCTCTAGTTTAGCACTAATGACCTTTTCTTGTATCTTTTTCCTTCTTGTCTCCCCCTTGATTTCCATACTAGCCCCTCCAATTTTTTAAAGCAATTCTTCAATTTATTTTTTCAACTTTAATCCCTATTATTTTTATTATAATTTTTTTATTTGAAATAATTTATAAAATTAAAATAGTTTTTCAATTTCTTCCCCCAAAGTTTCAACTTATTTGGTTCCTATTCTTTTGACCGGTAATTTTTTGTTTTCTTATCTTTTTTCTCGATTTGTCTTATTTTTAATTTTATTCCATATTATTTTATTTCATTTAATTATTATATTAGATTTGATTCTTATTTTTCTGATTGCTATTTTTATATCACTTCCTTGATTTATTTTATTTTTTTAATTTTATCCCTCATTGTTTTGTTTTATTTCATTTAAATTTTATATTAAAGATGGTCCTTATTCTTTTTATTGTTTTTTTTTTAAAAATTGGATGAATGAGGATTTTACGTCATGATTTTTTTTTCATGGTCTTTTATAGGAAAACTCTTTTTTATGACTTGAGTTGCAGGTTTTGAAAATTAATCCTATTTGACTTTGGTTTTTTAGGTTCTTTTTTTAAAAAAGATTGTTTTTTCTTCAATTTCATAATTAGATAGTAAGTTATTGGGTCTTCAACTTTGAGATTTTTGCAACTTTTCTTTTTATGAGTTTATCTTAATCTTATATCTCAAGTTGTGGGTTAGTCATAATTTAGGTTAACTCAAGCTTTTTTTAATCGATTTTTTTTTTAGTTTAGCCTTTCATTTCATTGATTTATTCAATTTCTTTTGTTCAAAATTTATTCAACCTCACAACAAAGTTTTGAATTTGACATATTTACTTGAATTTTTTTTTAATTTGTACTTGAGCGTTTGGTTTCCTAATAATTAAGCTTCATATTTTTTAAAAATATTTTTATTTTTATGAGATTATACCGTTATCATTTAACTTTATTTTTTTATGAAATAAAATTATTGAAATCTCTTAAGAATATTTAGAAAGTATTTTTTATAATATTGACAATAAATTATTTTTTCATTTAGCCATTACTATTTTTTTATTATTAGACTTTTTTGATAATTATATTATTAAATAAACCAAGTTTATTAAATTTATTTAAATTAATAACTCAAGTCTCTAATTTTTCATGCTTTTTTAAAAACACTATCATATGAACATTTTTTTTTTATTAGAAAACATTTGATTCAGCTCGTGTAGCCCATACCACTTACCTATAGCAAATCATTTCAGTATATCATTAACTCTCATTCATCATTTTATGTATCAACAATCATATCATATCATTATATTTTTTTATACACGTATTGACCAATTCAAAAAGAGTCATGACCTCTTTTATTAAGAAAAAAAAAAAACTAGAAAAACTATACAGAAAAAGAACATGAACTCAGTGAGAGAGAATGCTTCAATAGCTCAAGTGAAATGAAACGATCAATACCAGAACGCCTTCTGTTTTGATTTAGCTGCAAACCGGCTATTCCAAGTGCATTGAGCCACCGAAAACATGACTGCAGAGTTGTCTGTAAATGTATTTTACGGGAAAAAAAAACCTTTTAAGCACTTTTGAAATAGAATCAATAGGGTTTTGAAAAAGAGTAAACAATCCAGTTGGATTTTAGAGCGAACAGAAACACGCCATCATTTGGCATAAAACCTATTTCTGAATGACGCTGGAACTAGAAAAAAAATAAAGGTTCCATGAGTCTACGACATGGCAAAGCAGCTTCACACAGCCGGAAGAGAGATCAAATAACAATGCGGAAAACGTTTGCATATACTAGCAACATGAACTTAAAATCATCACACCTACGAAGAAAATAAATAAAAACCTTGTACTTGGAGGCGCTGGTTTTTCGCTTGGCCTTCTCTGTAAGGGGCTTCAGTTGCTTCTTTTCAGCAAGAATCTTGAGGAAGTTGAACAAAATTGGAATATAATTGTGCTTCCGACAGATATTTTCTGTTCTCCATTTCTTGAATTTTTCTTCCTCCATCAAAATATTTTCTGTAGCACTTTCAATCGCAGCATTCACGTCAGACAGGGATTTGTTCAGCGATGAATAGTAGCCATTGTCGACCAGTCTTTCTGCCTGGAAAGCAGCTAGCTGCTGCAAGATACGCTCCCTCCTCTTTTGGGGCTCCTTGAGTTCAGCAGTATACATTTCCTTCCTGTTTTTGACTATTGCCTAGAGATTAAATCTTATCTCACTATTGGAATGCCTTTCTATGCGTTCCAGGATCACTGGCTGCTCCATAAGCAGCCAGTCCATATCACCATCCCCACCAGTGCACTGACCAAGGCTGATGGGTCCCTCTTTCAACCCATCAAGTTCATACAGCACTCCTTCAACAGACAAGTAACTTATAAAATGGTACACGTCATCTTCTTTGCTGGCTGCCTTCTCCTATTCAGGAACAAAAGGCCCAAGTCGTAAGTCGTGCAAAACTGTTATGAGCTGCACGTACAGCTTCGCAGCTATTAATAGCCAGCCCTTTGAGCTCAGGAGGAAAATTCTTGGTGAATTCTTTTAATTTCGACAATTCTGGACCAATATCCATATCTGGGCAGTTCATGAGGATAGACAAAATTGCTTGACTTGCACAAGCATCGTTAATAACATACAAGAGAGGAAATACCTTTTGAAAATTAATTAGAGCTTATGAACCTCCACTGATTGAAGACCTCATCTAAACATACCTGATGGGCAAAAAAGAGATTAGGATTTGGATCCGTAATTACAACAGGTTCATCTTTCTCTTCTGGGCGCCATTTGAAAAGAAAAACCAACCCATATACAGGACTGCAAAACGAGTAAGAAAAAGTCACGTGTTAGTGTAAAGAAAATGGCGACCGAACATTAGATATAAAATGATATAGGGCCATAGAATTCAGAAGGTAACCTCAGGCTGTCAAGAGAATCAAGGTCCAATAAATACAACTCTTCAACCTGTAAAGACGCATCAAGATATCATATCCAGTCCATGGAGGTTATCGGACCTCATTGAAAAAAAAAAAGCACAACTCATAGACCGTGCATTTCTAACAAACAAGTCGAGTGACTATGCCTTAAGTGATAGAAACACGTAGTCCTTTTGGTTCCTGTTCTTCAGTTCTAGTCTCTTAAGAAGGTCCCATTTTGTAACAGCAAATACAATATTTGATATTGTCCTGAATAATCATTTAAATTAGCAACATTGAATATAGAGTCTTCATTATAGCATTCAGGTAGGTATAACAAATAGGTATCAGTAATGAAAATGGAATTGAAATGGTAACATGAAATGAGAATGACATTTAATTCTAAACACTAGATTGGGTATAACAGTTAAGAATCAGAATGGAACCTTGAAATGGCAATCCCTGGAAAAATAAAGCAGTGAACTTGTAGCGCTCCACAGAAACTGAAAAACATGTGACTAAGCTCGAAAGCCTTTTACCAGTGTTTCCTTGTTTTCGTGAGCATGATTGAGGTGGTGATGCTGATGGAAATGGTGGTGGCGATGGGTCATGGCGGTAATGATGGGTGACAATGGTGTTGGTGGGCAACAATGATGGTAATAAATATGGATTTTTTTTTAATAGATACACTTTAAAACTTATTTCTCCAAACAAAGAATTGTAACTTATTTCCCACAATTTTCCATTTGAGCACCAAATTAATGTAATTAATTCAATGCTACATAAGCATATATCAAATGAAAAAAAATAAAATCAAAAGCTATATGCACAATACAGATAATTTGGGCTAATATGGATTAAGCATTGGATAGAAAAAAGTTGTTCCGACGCTGATTTTAAAATTCCATAATAGCATAATTCTAAAATGAAAATAAAATTCCTTGATAGCAGTAATTTTTTTTTTCTTGGAGGAAATACAAGTCAAACAAGATTTATCACAGTGTAAGATAAGGATGCATTTTTTAATCACAAAGTTAATTCCTGGTGACTACTATTCAAGAATTATGATGGAAAGTCAGACACAAATTAGTGAATCAATAAAGCTGATAATGGAACGTGCAAATGGAGAATAATGAGTATTTTTACATAGCTTGTCTGCTCCAGCAAATCCTTGATAAAAGCAGCTACATCAGGAACCCCATGAGATTATTCCTAATCGTCTTAATTTTGAAATGTTACCTCTAGTGGAATTAATATTGTGATAAACAAACTCTAGAAGAAAGCAGAACCACCCAAAATGCCTTATTTAAGTTATCAATAGATTCATATTGATTAGAGGTGTAAAATAATTGAGAAACTCACATAGCACGATACCCAAACCCCCGGAACAAAAGTGACAGAGTTACAAAAATATTTTTGAAGTGTTAATACAGTAAGCATTTTTAGGTTTTTCTATTTCCACAGATTAAATCATTTAGCATTTATTATGCTTGTGTGTAAGAAATACCTTATTTTAGTAAATAAGTGTAAAAGTACCCTATTTAGAAAAATAAATTTTAAAAGTATCTCAACAGGGGAAAGAAAAATTCAATGATGGTTGTTTAGTAATGGAAAAGTGGTTATCATGATAGTAATGGTTGCAATAAAAGGTAAAGGTGGTAGTGATAGCAACGGTGATAATCATATGAAGAGGTAATATATCATTTTATTACCTTTGATTGGCATTGTAGCTGTGGTAATTGTGAAATTGATAATGAATTGGAAATGGTATCACATTCTTTAATAAATACATAAAAAATAAAAAAACCATTCCCAATGAGCTTAAAAATGGGAGCCAAAATGACCCAAATGCCGAAAAGTTGAGGACAAACTAAAGATCAACCGTGTTACCTTCCCTAAAATACATTTAAACTTGACAGGAAAAAACAGAGGAATTAGTGCTTGCATTTCCAGAGCATTTAAAATACTGAATGGCATAAAAATGGAGAGGAACTTGGCATAGCAAGAAAATCGATTATAGGTTACCTGTACACCTTTTACATGCATTTGGTGTATAAGTTCTGTGAACACACCTGGATTACAAGCTAGGAGTCTCAGCAAAGAGGTTTCCATTGAAAAACTACAACACAGTATGGATAAAATACATGTTCATATGCATGTATCGAGTGTGAGAACCATAAACTACTCTTTCCTTGTCAATTAACAATCCACAAGCTAAGATAGTCAGGTATATAGTTAAAAATTACAAATGCACACATGAAATATTTACAGGCAGAAATGTCCATCTAAAGACAGAAGATTAATCCAAATGTAATTCTTTTTCTTTATGAACACCTGAAATCTATCAAAAATATAACAGGATTGTACCACCCATTTGTATAAAACAAAAATTAAATACAAAAATTCAAAACATTAAATTCTATGGCATCCTTTATTGCTAGAGATTCCCCTGTATGTGTAACAGGAAGCCTGGTATGCAGAGTCTAAATGCAATTATCCAAAGACGTGGGAGTCTTTTATTGGTTTCAAGAATCTGGATGGGTATAAAGTCCACGTATAGATACAGTCAAGAATCTATATTCAAGATCTTGGAGTGGTTGGGGGTTCTTCTACTCGGTCATTCTCACCAACAGCTTTGCGTTTTTTCAATAGCATTGTCAGGATAAATAGACAAGCATCACAAAGAAAACCCTGGCTTCTACGAAGCAAGAGATACTATTCTTTTAATGCTCGTAACAAGTGAAATGATAGATCCACTAATCATATCCAAAAAAAAAAGAGGAAATTGAAAGACCCTGCATTCCTGGCAAATGCTCAAAATCAAACAAATCAAAGCACACTTCCCCAAAACCTTTCTACTTTAGATTTCCCAAAACCCTCAAACTGACACAGAAGCAACTCCTCTAAGGTATTTTGAACTAATATGAGGACTTATAAGAATTTAGAAACAATACCTGAATCAGTGATACAAGTTTTATTTCTAAATAATCTACTAGGATGGAATCTAGTATTTGACGAGGGTTATTTAGAAAAAAAAAAAGGTTACAATGAGAGTAGTGTGGTTAATGGCAATTCCATTCATTATATTTTCATTATGTTTTCAATACCCTCTCTATTGCAACTATGCTGTATGTATACACAGCTTATTTTTGGCCATAACTATTTCCTTTTATTTAGTACTAAGAGCACACACAAGCCGTGTGCTTGAGATTGTTATAAAAATAGTCTCATTTAATGAAACGGGGCGTTTAATCATGACTATAACAACTAAAACGACTTTTTAACAATTAAAATCTACCTGTATTTTCTTGGTTTAAGTTGTACACATAATAGGTATTCCCCCTTCAAAAACGACCTTGTCCTCAAGGGAGAATTCTGGAAACCGACATCTAATTTCATCAGCAAACTCCCATATAGCATCGGACGGGGCAAGACCTTTCCAGTAGAGTAGAACTTGTGTAGTGGCCTAGTTACCCTTTTTTACCATCTTGTGATCCAGGACTGCCTGTGGAATGATCATAGGAGTTGAAGGAGTAATAGGCAATGTGGATTACACTATCTTATTCCCTATCTGTTTCTTCTAGTGCGATACATGAAAAACAGGGTGTATAGAAGCTGCGGGTGGTAACAACAGCTTGTAGGCCACATAACCAATCTTTTTTAAAATTGAATAAGGTCCATAGAATTTCAAAGCAAGTTTCTGAGAACTTCTACGTGCTATGAATTTCTGACGATAGGGTTGTAGCTTGAGGTAGACTAAGTCCCCCGGAATGAACTGTCTATCACTGCGTTTGCAATTGGCAAGTTGTACCATTCAATGTTGAGCCTTGAGTAAGTTGTCTCTGATTTGTGCAAGCATCTCTTCCCTCTGTGTGAGTAGTTGATCGACAGCCTCCACTGTGGAATCTTTAGAAATGTAAGGAATGTGTAGAGGAGGAGGAACACCATATAAGACCTCGTAAGGAGTAGACTTAATGGATGTGTGGTAATTAGTGTTATACCACCATTCAACAGCGTAAATAATGATCTATGCACCTATTCACTACTTCTATTTGGCCATTAGATTGTGGGTGGTTAGCTGTAGAGTGATGTAGATTTACTCCTAGTTGTTGGAATAATTGTTGCCAAAACTGACTTAAGAAAATTGGATCCCTGTCACTGACAATTGTAGTGGGGAGGCCATGCAGCTTATAAACATTGTCCAAAAAAACCCTGGCTACTAAAGAAGTTGAATAGGGATGAGTAAGGACCATGAAATATGCATATTTGTTGAATCTGTCCACAACCACAAAAATGATTTCCTTACCTTCTGATTTAGGAAGGCCCTCAATGAAATCCATGCAGATATCAATAAATGGAGTAAGAGGAATAGGTAAAGGTTGTAGTAGCCCTGGTGTTAGTACATTCTCATGTTTATTTTGTTGACAAATAGTGCATTCCCTCACAAATTGCCTAATATGTTTTTATTGCTTCTTCCAGTAGAACAAGCTGCCTACCTTTTGAGCTGTGACCACCACCCCTGAGTGGCCTCTTGAAGCTGTGTCATGGTATAAGGCAATTAGCTTATTATGTAGTGTAGGATTGTGACCTACCATAATTTTTCGTTTCCAGTTCAAGTGATTGTTGACCCATGTATAGTGAGGATGAGAGTTTGGGTCATGCAACAAATCACTTATAATGTTTTTGAGGCTATCATCTAATGTCCAAGTCAATTTAATTTCATCTATGATAGGAGTAGAAATGGAAGTCATGATCATGGTACTTGATTTTTCGCTAAGGACCCTTGATAAATCGACTGCAGCAACATTATCTTTCCCTTTGCGATACTCAATCTCATAATCAAGCCCAAGTAATTTAGTAAGCCAGAGGTTTTGAGAAGGATTCGTTACCTTTTGATTTAGCAAATGCTTAAGGCTAACGTGATCAGTCCTTATGCGAAAATTTCTCCCCCAAAGATAATATTTCCATTTAGCCACTAATTGTAAAATTACAAACATCTCTCTCTAGAACTTGTTGCCTAGGACCAAGAGTCTTGTTGAGGAAAGCTATAGGATGTCCTTTCTGCATTAGAACAACCCCCAAACTTGTGCCTGAAGTGTTAGTTTCAATAACAAACAACTTGGTCATGTCAGGTGATTGTGCATCAAAAGTATCATTAAGTCTCTTATTTTACATATGTATTTATTGTTTTTATTTGGTCTTTTTATAATAATTGATGTGCTTTTTAGTAATGAAGTTTGTTTTAATGTTTGGATAGGTTTTTGGAGCTTAAATGAATTAATTCAGGAAATTCAACATTGGAATTCAGAACAAAGAATTGAAGAGACATTTAGTTGAAGATTGAAGCAAATCTTGGTTCAAATAAGTTCTCCAAATTTGTCCCAAAAATCAATTCTATTCCAATTCTAGAAAAGAATATCATATGATCTATTTCAAGCCCAAACTTGCTTTATATTGTGTGCAAACTTCAACCATTAAACATTTAAGGTTTCAATGTCAATCTTAGCCCAAATAATAGGTATATTTTGTATACTTATTTGATGCTTAAATTCAGGTAAGGCCAAAACTGGAAGATTTGTCATGACTTGTTTTAAATTTTCAAAAGTAGTCGTAGCCTCTTCATTCTACTTATAAGAATCCTTCTTAAGGAGCTGAGTTAAAGGCTTATAGATGGCCCCATAACCTTTAACAAATCTTTTGTAATACCCTATGAGTCCTAGAAACCCTCTCAGCTGTTTGATGTTTCTAGAGAATGGCCAATTGATAATGGCTTAGATCTTGAGTGGGTTTATGGCTACCCCAGACTTGGTGATCACTTGGCCTAAATACTCTAACTTGAGAGCTGCCAAAAACACACTTACTTTTCTTAGCAAGGAGCTTCTAATTCTTGAGTATCTTAAATATGATCTGCAACTGTTTTATATGTTTTTCCAAGGTAGGGCTGTACATCAAGATGTCGTCAAAGAAAATTAGAATGAATTTTTGTAAATGCCTTCTGAAAATGTCGTTCATCAAGCTCTAGAAGGTCGCTGGTGCATTGGTTAAGCCAAATGGCATGACAAAAAACTTATAGTGACCATTATGGGTTCTGAAAGTTATCTTACGAATATCCTCAGCTAGCATCCTTATTTGATGATAACCAGCTCGTAGGTCAACCTTAGAGAATATGGTAGCCCTGCCCAGTTCTTCCAACAATTCTTCTACAATCGAAATACAGAACTTATCTTTGATGGTCATCTTATTAAGAGCCTTGTAATCCACACACAATCGCCAAGTGCCATCCTTCTTCTTTACTAGAAGCACTAGTGAAGCAAAAGGGCTGGTGTTGTGTTGTATAATGAATCAACTGGTTTGAAAATGAATCAACTGGTTTGAATGATCTTATAGATAAAGGTTGATTAATAATTTTTTCTCACATTGTCTTTGTGTTCCTTTTTGAGTGATTTTTGGTAGTTTCTCTCACCCCGGTCAAATAGCGGACAACAGTACTCCGTGACTTAAATTTGTTCTTTTAGTTTCCTATAATAGCTGATATCTGTGTATATTTTTATGTAATTCTTTGAATCTCTCTTCCAATTCTCATTTGAAAATGGATACTAATCTTGAAAAACTGAAAAAGTATTTACCCGCTCTACCTTAGAATGCGATTACAAAAATTTACCATGCTAAATGTGCAAGATTGAGAATGTTAATGAATCATGGAATTCCTGAAGATATTCACTGGTTGATTGAAGTAAAAGTTTGATTATCAGGTGAGTCCTCTAACTCCTTCATTTCACATATGCCTGGAACAGGTAAAAGCTCTTTTGCAAAGAAACATCGTGCAAAACGACTGAAAGTTTGTCATCGATGTGCAAGATGGACTTGTAATGCACAATGTCATTATTTAGGAATGGTATCTATAAACCGTAAACATAAAATACAATTCATTAAGGATGACCTGAGTAAGGAGTCTTTAGATAACCTTCTATTGACTCTTGACACGCATCCTAGTGGAGATGTGCATCGTGCAATTCATGATTTATGGCCATTATTTCATAAAGAACATGATCAACTTAGTCTTGGGAATCAAACTAAAAAAGACCTTGTTTGCCAGTTTTTAAGAAAACTGGATGGGAAGCCTATCCGCGACCCACAGAGGGTGTTTAAGTCGTTCTTAGACATAAAACCAAGGGAAGATGTGAGCCACAATCACAACTACCTGGACATATACATGATCTTTGTGTCTTTTGGTTTTATTATTGTCTTTTGTTATTTCTTGACACGACAAAGAGATTGATGTCTTCTCCCAAGTGTAGGAGTGTCGAAGTAATAAATAACCCGGCAAGACCGGGGTCGAACCACAAGGAGGTTATTGTACAAATTATAAATAACAACAACAACAATAATAACAATAATAATAATAATAAATAAAGAGAAGAAGATGATGATGATGATGAGAACTTGGAGATAGAGTATTAAAGTAAAGATTAAACAATGATAATAACTAATGTCAAGGTTAGAGGTTCCACTAATGGTATGTCAAACAAGTATAGTATAAACTCTTATTGTTCATTTATGTGATAGGCCTGCATTTAAAATGGACATTTACCACAAATTAAAGGTATCTTATATTATTAGATAGATTATTATAAAATGTACTTTAGTTAAGGAGTTATTGATACTTTAAGTGCAAAATGATGATATAAAACCATGATAAAAATGCACTTTTGAGTACCAATCATTTCTTATATTTGTTTTAGTGTGTTTTAGGTTTGTCAATGTTCATTATTTCAGGTGATATCTTTTATACTCTATAAACATTGAGGACAATGTCTTGTTTTAATTTGGGAGAGAGGGTAGTAGCCTAAAAAACACATTATGTTTTCTATTTCATAAAGCATGTGCAAAATGGTTGTTACTATGATAGCAGCGTAAGGAGAATCTTTTATGACTCTTGAGATGTATCTTAGTAATCATTCATAACAAGGTCTATCATAATACCCCTTGAAATATTCAGATTTACAAACTCTTGCATTGTTATCACTTAACTCTGCTCATATACTTATTTAACATGTATTCTTAAACCTTAATTTATACACATACACTTTAACATATGATTGTGGGTTGCATATTGGATTATTTATGTTCTTTTGTTAAAGGTAACAACTAAGGGAAATGGATAGTATATAATTAAAAAAAGAAAAAAATGATAATAATAAAAATATAGATAAGTTTGGTTTCATAGCCTCCCTAACCCAAACAATTAAGCTCGAAGGGGTGTTTTAACACCTAATACCTTAAAGTTAACTAACTTGGGAGCTATTAGCCCAATGCTTGTTACATGGGTTGAGGAGAAAAGCTTAAGGGAATCAAACATTGCCCTATCTATATATTAGTATCTGCAACCCGGGTTACTAAGCTCGTAGAGGTGTCTTAACACCTAATGCCCTAAGACCAACTGGTCTGGGAGTCATTAGCTCAAAGCTCGCTACATAGGTTAAAGATGCATGGTATTTTAAATTATATGTATATATATTAAAAAAAAAAGACAAAAATAATAATCTCAACTCAAGAAAGTTAACCTTAAACATTAGAACAAAAATTTTGTTTTCTTCCAAGAAAAGCCCTATAATTATGTGTTGAAACATTGATCACAAAAGAAAGGTTTATGAATATCTCGTTAAGAGGTATTGAGCAGATATATAAATTTAACGAGAGTTTGTTTATCTGGATAGAGTAATGGAAGTGAAATGATGATTACCTTCCTTTGTGGAATTTGCAAATTATTTTTCTATTTTAACACTTTGATTAGTAGGGACTAGTAATAAGCTAGTTGGGGGGTGTGATTAGTATTCAAAAGTGTATTTTATTATGGTTTTATATCATCATTAGTATTTAAAAGCTAATGTAATCATGTTAACAATTTATAATCTGATTGGAACCTCCTTTGTGTATGATTTTCAATTGAATAATAAGAGTTTATACTATACTTGTTTGACATACCATTAGTGGATCCTCTAACCTTGACATTTGTTATTATCATTGTTTAATTGTTACATTAATATTACACCTTAAAGTTCTTATCTTCTTCTCCTTTTTTTTTCTTTATTATCATTATCATTATTATTACTATTATTGTTAGTATTAATACTACTACTACTACTACTACTACTACTACTATTATTGTTATTACTATTATTATTGTTGTTCTTGTTGTTGTTATTGTTGTATTATTATTATTTATAATTTGTACAATTAACCTCCCTGTGGTTTAACCTCAGTCTTATAAGGTTATTTATTATTTCGACACTCCTGCACTTGGGAAAAGACATCAATCTTTTAGTCATGCCAATCTACTTCTTATAAATCCTTATCATCTCTAGGTTGCTTACAAATGTTGAAAATATTTATCTCCAACATCATGTTTCCAAATGATACCTTTATCAATCCATTCCTACAATTAATCAATGCATTAGAAGTTGCATGAAACGGACATCCTAAAATAACAGGAAATGAATTACATGCTTCAACATGGTTTGTATCCAAGATAATAAAATCCACAGGATAAACGAATTTATCAACTTGTGTTAGCACTTCTTCAACTATTCCTCTAGGCACTTTTACAGATCTATTGGCAAGTAAGACAGTTACAGAAGTTGGTTGATTAGTATTCAAAAGTGCATTTTTAATATGGTTTTATATCATCATTTTACACTTGAAGTATCATTAACTTCTTAACTAAAGTATGTTTTATAATAATCTATCTAATAATATAAGATACCTTTAATTTAGAGAAAATATTCATTTTAAATGCAGGCCTATCATATAAATGAAAACATTGATTAATGACTTTAAGAACTTAAATTGCAGAGGCAAAGAGATGACCAAACTTAGAAAAAAGATGTCGGTGCAATTCAAACCAGAACACTATTTGGTAATTGGATCATATCTAGAGCTATAGATCTCAAATATAGGTTTACTTTATATGGATGGAAAGGTAAGACATAAGACTACAACTTTCATAGGGAGCCCAAAATCTAAAAAGGCTATTTTCAAGTCCAAATTGTTGCAACAATAAAAAATCTCGAATCTATCCTCCAGCCCGAGCACTGTTTAGTATTTTGGTCATATCTAGAGTTCTAGAAGTCAAAATGAGCTAAATGTTTTACACAAGAAAGATGAGACAATTTTCTACAAGGTTTATGTTTTCAAGTGGCTTGAATTTTGACGTCATCAATGATGTTTTCGGCAGATAAGAGAAGATAAGGATTATCACCAAGTCAAGGGTTGGCTACTTACTCATCAATTAGTCATCAAATCAATAGTTCCCAATTTTGGCCTATAAAAGGAGGCATTTGCCATGCATTTAGGTATCTTGGTGTCCAGATCAGGATCATGCTCTTGCTTTCTCTCTTTGTATTCTTTGTAATGTTTATACTTTGTTTTCATTAATATCAAGTTTATGCCTTGTTTTCATTAATATTAAGTTT
The DNA here is from genome assembly GCA_015708895.1 of Populus ilicifolia. NCBI lineage: Eukaryota > Viridiplantae > Streptophyta > Magnoliopsida > Malpighiales > Salicaceae > Populus > Populus ilicifolia. The sequence continues at coordinate 165,366 of SRLM01000131.1, forward strand.
ATGCCTTTCATTTCCTTTCCTTTACTTTGTTAACTCTTATCTTATTTATGTTCTTATTTTGTTTATCTATTTTTCTTTCTTTCATTATGTCTAGCTAAGTTTATTATGTCAAGGTGAAAAGGTTACACTAATGGTGTAAGAATAAGTATAGTATAAACTTAATATGGACTTTAATGTTTGATACTAACATGTTTTCTATTTGTTATCTTGTTCACTTTTTAATACTTTGCTTGTTAAATCATGAATGCTTGACGAGATTTACAAATATTAGCATTAATTGAATAAGATGACTAATGTAATCATGTTAACAATCTATAATATGATTGGAACCTCCTTTATGTGTTGTTTCCAATTGAAAAATAAGAGTTTATACTATACTTGTTTGACATACCATTAGTGGATCCTCTAACCTTGACATTGTTTGTTATCGTTGTTTAATCCTTACTTTAATTTTCCATCTCAAAGTTCTCATCAATTTTTCTTCCTTTTCTTCTTTATTATTGTTATTATTACCACCACCACCACCACCACCACTAGTATTATTATTAGTATTACTATTGTTATTATTATCAGTTTTCTCTTCACAGTGCATAGATCATTCAAAAATTTAGCATAAGAAGGAATCTATTTAATAACATCTAGCAAAGGTATAATGATCCTTACATGTGTAAAAGTTTAAAAGATTTTAGAGTTGTGATTGACTTTTCTTTGTTTGGTTATGACATGATAAAATAGAAGTGCTGGTGGGGCATCAATCTTTATTTTGCAATTTTCATATTCAACCCCTTCCTTACCCTTAAAAATTGACTCATCATCTTTCTCACAAGGTTCAAGAAGGGGTTTTTCAATAACTTTACCAATGCAAAGAGTAGTGACTAATTTGACTTGATCCATGTGTTGGCTTTCAAAACTACTTACATTGTATTACCCCTTGAAATTTTGTTGTGGTTGAGATAACAACTTACGTTTCTCTTGGAAACTGAGAGCACATGTCAATTTTGCAAGAGTATCTTTAAAATATGTCATGCTTTGAGCAAGTTGAGTATTGATGGTGTTTTGCTTTTCAATAAATACATGCAATGTTTCCTTAAGATTTTTTTTAGGAGGTGGCGCATAAGGAGGTGCATATCCATGAGAATTTTGAAAATTATATTGTGTTTGAAACAATGGTTGTGAAGTTTTTGCATTATCATTATCACTCTTTGAACTTAAATTTAGGTGATTTCTCCAACCAAGGTTATATGTTTGCAAGTATGTGTTATGATTGGGCCTTTGAATACTATTTAAAACATGGGCCTATTTATGGAGACATTCCTTAAAAGAAGACAAAGTTGGATAATCATTGGTTGAATGTTCATTAGTTTCACAGATTTGACACATGATATCTTGAACAAATTTTAATTGACCACTCTTTTTCAATTCTAGTGCCTTAACTTTTCTAGATAAAGATGCAAACTTGGCTTAGAGGTCATGATCTTCTTTAAAGTTATACATACCTCCATTAGATGTATGAGGTTGAGTTTTACTCGGTGCCTTATAAGTACCCACAGTGTCCTAATTTTAAGCATTTTCAACTAACAAGTGTACGCCATTGCTTCATTAGGTTCTTTATCTTCAAAAGTTTCATTGCACATCAATTCGATCATTTACCTATATTAATCATTACAAAAATACAAAGAGAGAAAGTAAAAGCATGATCTTGATCTAGAGATCAAGATGCCTAAATGCATGGGAAATGCCTCATTTTATAGGCCAAAATTGAGAACTATTGATTTGATGACTAATTGATGAGTAGGTGACCAACTTTTAACTTGATGACAATTCTTATCTTCTCTTGTCTACCCAAAACATCATTGATAACATCAGAATTGGAATGACTTGAAACATGAAATTATAGGAAATTGTCTAAGCTTTCTAGGAAAAAAATAATGGAGGTCATTTTAACTTCTAAAACTCTAGATATGGGTCATATACTGAATAGTGTTAGGCTGCATGACATATTCAAACTTCTTCATTGTTGTTACAATTTGGATTTGAAAATGACCTTTTTAAATCTTGTCCATGAAAGTTGTAGGCCTATCTCTTACCTTTCCATCCATATAAAGTAAACTTAAATCCGAGATTTACAGCTCCAGATATGATCGAATTATCAAATAGTGTTTTGGTTTGGACTGCACCGACATCTCTTTCTAAGTTGGCCATCTCTTTGTCCTTTAAATTTTGGTTCTTGAACTCATCAATCAATCCTTTTATTTATGTGATAGGCCTGCATTTAAAATAAATATTTATCACCAATTAAAGGTATATTATTAGATATGTTATTATAAAACATGTTTTAGTTAAAGAGTTATTGATACTTCAAGTGTAAAATTATGATATAAAACCTTGATAAAAATGCATTTGTAAGTATTAATCAATCCTCTTTTGCTAAAGCTTTAGGGATGACCCCCAAAACTTGGCTTCCTCCTAAAAATACAACTACTAACACACCTCCTATTAACCCAAGGTTTTCTTCCTCATACACTATATGAATCTTTCTCTCAACTAGTACCTGACTAAGATGATTTGATGATTCTAAAAACTCTATTTCCTTACAAGGAGTGGATCCACCGAAAACACAAATATTTCTTATGTGATGACTTGAGGAACCTGCCATTTTTACACACTTCTATATCTATTGAATGTATAGGCTAATTAGAAACGAAGAGAAAGAAGAGAAGATTTTATAAATGAGAAATTGAAAGTGCAATCATACCACTGACATGATAAAAAGATTGATGTCTTCTCCCAAGTGTAGGAGTGTCGAAGTAATAAATAACCCGGCAAGACTAAGGTTGAACCATAGGGAGGTTATTGTACAAATTATAAATAACAATAATATAACAACAACAATAATAACAATAACAACAATATTAGTAATAACAGCAATAATAATAATAATAATAATAATAATAATAATAATAATAATAATAATAATAACAATAACAATAATAAAGAAAAAGAAAAAGAAGAAAAGTTGATGAGCATTTTAAAATGGAAAATAAAAGTAAGGATTAAACAACGATAACAAACAATGTCAAGGTTAGAGGATCCACTAATGGTATGTCAAACAAGTATAGTATAAACTCTTATTGTTCAATTGGAAACCACACATAAAGGAGGTTCCAATCAGATTATAGATTGTTAACATGATTACATTAGTCATCTTATTCAATTAATGCTAATACTTGTAAATTTCGTCAAGCATTCATGATTATAACTTATGTTAACAACAAATCAAGTTCCTTTCATAGCTCAGGTGTCGGTTATACCATACAGTATGGGCTATGAAAGTGCCAAGCATTTGTTGTAACAGTTGTTATACAACATAAATCAAGATTAATCATTTAACAAGCAAAGTATTAAAGAGTGAACAAGATAACAAATATAAAACATGTTAGTATCAAACATTAAAGTCCATGTTAAGTTTATACCATACTTATTCTTACACCATTAGTGTAACCTTTTCACCTTGACATAATTAACTTAGCTAGACATAATGGACGAAAGAAAAATAGATAAACAAATTAAAAACATAAATAAGATAAGAGCTAACAAAGCAAAGAAAAGGAAATGAAAGCCATAAACTTGATATTAATGAAAACAAAGCATAAAGAATACAAAGAGAGAAAACAAGAGCATGATCTTGATCTGGACACCAAGATGCCTAAATGTTGGGCAAATGTCTCCTTTTATAGGCCAAAATTGGAAACTATTGATTTGATGACTAATTGATGAGTACATGGCCAACCCTGGACTTGGTGACAATCCTTATCTTCTCTTGTCTGCCCAAAACATCATTGATGACATTGAAATTAGAGCGACACGACAAAAAGATTGATCTCTTCTCCCAAGTGTAGGAGTGTCGAAGTAATAAATAACCCGGCAAGACCGGGGTCGAACCACAGGGAGGTTATTGTACAAATTATAAATAACAATAATATAACCTGTCTCTTATACACATCTTTGGATTTGAAAATGACCTTTTTAAATCTTGTCCATGAAAGTTGTAGGCCTATCTCTTACCTTTCCATCCATATAAAGTAAACTTAAATCCGAGATTTACAGCTCCAGATATGATCGAATTATCAAATAGTGTTTTGGTTTGGACTGCACCNGATTAAACAACGATAACAAACAATGTCAAGGTTAGAGGATCCACTAATGGTATGTCAAATAAGTATAGTATAAACTCTTATTATTTAATTGAAAACCATATACAAAGGAGGTTCCAATCTGATTATAGATTGTTAACATGATTACATTAGTCATCTTATTCAATTAATGCTAATACTTCTAAATTTCATCAAGCATTCATGATTATAACTTATGTTAACAAGAAATCAAGTTCCTTTCATAGCTGAGGTATCGGTTATACCATACGGTATTGGCTATGAAAGTGTCAAGCATTTGTTGTACCAATTGTTATACAACATAAATCAAGATTAGTCATTTAACAAGCAATGTATTAAAGAGTGAACAAGATAACAAATATAAAACATGTTAGTACTAAACATTAAAGTCCATATTAAGTTTATACCATACTTATTCTTACACTATTAGTGTAACCTTTTCACCTTGACATAATTAACTTAGCTAGACATAATGGACGAAAGAAAAATAGATAAACAAATTAAAAACATAAATAAGATAAGAGCTAACAAAGCAAAGGAAAGGAAATGAAAGCCATAAACTTGATATTAATGAAAACAAAGCATAAAGAATACAAAGAGAGAAAACAAGAGCATGATCTTGATCTGGACACCAAGATGCCTAAATGTTGGGCAAATGCCTCCTTTTATAGGCCAAAATTGGGAACTATTGATTTGATGACTAATTGATGAGTAGATGGCCAACCCTTGACTTGGTGACAATCCTTATCTTCTCTTGTTTGCCCAAAACGTCATTGATAATGTCAAAATTAGAGCCACTTGAAACATGAAAGTTCTAGAAAATTGTCTCAGCTTTCTTGTGTAAAACATTCGGCTCATTTTGACTTCTAGAACTTCAGATATGGCCAAAATACTGAATAGTGATTGGGCTGGAAGATAGATTCGGGCTTCTTTGTTGTTGCAACAATTTGGACTTGAAAATGGCATTTTTAGATCTTGGGCTCCATATGAAAGTTATAGGCCCATGTCTTACCTTTCCATTCATATAAATTAGACCTAAATCTGAGATCTATAGCTCCAGATATGACCCAATTATCGAACAGTGTTCCGGTTTGGATTACATCGACATCTCTTTTCTATGTTTGGTCATCTTTTTGCCTTTGCAATTGAAGTTCTTAAAGTCATCAATCAGTCCTTTTATTTATGTGATAGGCCTGCATTTAAAATGAAAATTTTCCATAAATTAAAGGTATCTTATATTGTTAGATAGATTATTATAAAACGTACTTTAGTTAAGGAGTTATTGATATAAAACCATAATAAAAATGCACTTTTGAGTACTAATCAACCACCTATTTCGTGCTTGATTTGTTGTTAACATAAGTTATAATCATGAATGCTTGACGAAATTTACAAGTATTAGCATTAATTGAATAAGATGACTAATGTAATCATGTTAACAATCTTTAATCTGATTGGAACCTCCTTTATGTGTGGTTTCCAATTAAACAATAAGAGTTTATACTATGCTTGTTTGACATACCATTAGTGAAACCTCTAACCTTGACATTTGTTATTATCATTGTTTAATCTTTACTTTAATATTCTATCTCCAAGTTCTCATCATCATCATCTTCTTCTTCTCTTTCTTTATTATTATTATTGTTGTTGTTGTTGTTGTTGTTACTATTATTGTTGTTATTATTGTTATTGTTATTATTGTTGTTCTTGTATTGTTGATATTTATAATTTGTACAATAACCTCCATGTGGTTCGACCCCGGTCTTGCTGGGTTATTTATTACTTCGACACTCCTACACTTGGAAGAAGACATCAATCTTTTCATCATGTCAATTAAAAAACGTTTCTTTGTCTTGGTACTTTAGTAAGTTTGGAAAAATCCTAAAGCAAGAAAATTGATATTTTTAGCAAACTAAGGTATTGAACTAAGAGAAAGTAAGGGTATATCAGGAAAGTAATCATTGATTATTATGATATCGAATGTCAAATCTATTGTCAATTTTGACAAATGATTTGTATCAATATTTTCAGTGCCCTTTTTTTTCTTTAGAATAAATTATTTGTAATTTTTCAAATTCATCAAGCTTCGTTTTACTCAATATAGATTCAAATTTATCATAAAACAATTCTTTAATAAGATCTACTTCCTATAATTCATTATCATTTTCAGGTTGCTTGCAAATATTTAAAACATTCATCTCAAATTTCATATTTCCAAAAGATAGCTTTATCAGTCCATTTCTATAATTAATCAATGCATTAGAAGTTTCAAGAAATGAATATCCCAAAATAATAGGAAATGAATTACTTGCTTCAATAGGTTGTGTATCTAATACAATAAAATTCATAGGATAAATGAATTTATCAATTTGTATTAACACATCCTTAACTATTCCTCTAGGCATGTTTATAGATCTATTAGCAAGTAAGAGAGTTACAAAAGTTGGTTTTAACTCACCTAGAATGAGACTCTGAAAAATTAAATATGGAAGTAAATTCACACTACCTTCATGATCAAGTAATGCTTTTCTAATTTTATGTTCTCCAATAAAGCAAGAAATTATAGGATAACTAGGGTCTTTATATTTCAAAGCATTATTGTTCTAAAGAATGCCATTTATTTGTTCGGCTAAAAAGACTTTCTTTTTCAAATTCAATTTTCTCTTTATAGTGCATAAATCTTTCAAAAATTTAGCATAAGAAGGTACCTATATAATAGCATCTAGTAAAGGTATATTGATCCTTACCTATTTGTTTGAAAGTTTCAAAGATTTTAGAGTTATGATTGACTTTCCTTTTTTGGTCATGACATGAGGAAATCAAAGTGATTGTAGGAAATCAGTATTTTCTTTATAATGTTCAGATTTAACCCTTTTTTTACCCTTAGATATTGACTCATCATATTTCTCATAAGGTTCAAGAATGAGTTTTTCTATAACCTTACCACAATGGAGAGTAATGACTGATTTGACTTGATCCATATGTTGGCTTCTAGAATTACTTGCATTTGAAAGAATTACTTGTTTAAAAGTTTTAAAGATTTTAGAGTTATGATTGACTTTTCTTTTTTGATCATGACATGAGGAAATGAAAGTGATTGCGAGAAATTAGTATTTTCTTTGTAATGTTCAGATTCAACCCCTTCCTTACCCTTAGATCTTGACTCATCATCTTTCTCATAAGGTTCAAAAATGAGTTTTTCTATAACCTTACCACAACGGAGAGTAATGACTGATTTGACTTGATCCATATGTTGGCTTCTAGAATTACTTGCATTTGAAAGAATTACTTGTTTGAAAGTTTTAAAGATTTTAGAGTTATGATTGACTTTTCTTTTTTGATCATGACATGAGGAAATGAAAGTGGTTGCGAGAAATTAGTATTTTCTTTGTAATGTTCAGATTCAACCCCTTCCTTACCCTTAGATCTTGACTCATCATCTTTCTCATAAGGTTCAAAAATGAGTTTTTCTATAACCTTACCACAACGAAGAGTAATGATTGATTTGACTTGATCGACATGTTAGTTTCTAGAATTACTTGCATTTGAATTGTATTGTCCCTAGGGATTTTGTTGTGATTGAGATGAAAACTTAACTTTCTGTTAAAAGCTTAGGATAGATGTGAGTTTTCAAAGAGCATATTTTAGATCTATCAAGATTTGAACATTTTGAATGTTAATTTTCTCTTGTTTTTCAATGAATACATGCAATGTTTCCTCAAGATTTATTCTAGAAATGGGAGTATAAGGAGGTGCATATTTATGAGAATTTTAGAAATTATGGTTTACTTGAAACTATGGAGTTTGTGCATTATTGTTATCTCTGTTCCAACTGAAATTTGGGTGATTTCTCCACCTAGGGTTATATGTTTGTGAGTATGAGTTATGATTGGGTGTTTAGAAAGTGTTTAAAGTATGGGCTTGTTCATGGAGGCATTCCTTAAAAGAAGACAAAGTTGGACAATAATTTGTTGAGTGTTTATTGGTTTCCCAAATTTGACACAATATTTTGAATAGATTTTAGTTAAAAACTCTTTTTCAATTCTAATGCCTCAACTTTTCTAGCTAAAGATGCAAATTTAACATAAAGGTTATGATCTTCCTTAAGATTGTACATTCCTCCACTAGATATATGCGGTTGAGCTTTACTTGGTGCTTCATAAGTGCTTGTAGTGTCCTAATTTTGAGCATTTTTAGCTCAAAAGTCTAGGTACTCCACTACTTTATTAAGGTCTTTATTTTCAAAAGTTCCATTGCACATCAATTCCACCATTTATCTATTGATTAGTACTCAAAAGTGCATTTTTATCATGGTTTTATATCATCATTTTGCTCTTAAAGTATCAATAACTCCTTAACTAAAGTACGTTTTATAATAATTTATCTAATAATATAAGATACCTTTAATTTGTGGTAAATGTCCATTTTAAATGCAGGCCTATCACATAAATGAAAGGATTGATTGATGACTTTAAGAATTTCAATTGCAAAGGCAAAGAGATGATCAAACTTAGAAAAGAGATGTCGGTGCAATCCAAACCGGAACA